>CM065136.1:322500-767500 GCA_033026305.1 Cirrhinus molitorella
AAAAAAAAAAACAAAAACAAACAAACAAAAGTCCCTGATATTCCATGACTTGGAAATATAAAATATAAAATTCCCTGACTTTCAGTGTCTGGAATAGACCTTTTAAAATTCCATGATATTCCAGAAATCCCATGACCCGTGGGAATCCTGTTTGCTAGATAAGACCCTTATTCCTCGGCTGGGATCATCTAGAGCCCTTTGAAGCTGCACTGAAACTGCATTTTTAACCTTTAATCCATTGAAGCCCACTATTTGGAGAAAAATCCTAGAATGTTTCCCTCAAAAAACTTAATTTTTCTTTGCAACTAAAGAAACAAAGACATGAACATCTTTTTTTTCATTTTTTTTTGGAAGTGGAGTAAACCTTTTTACAGTGATGAAAATTACCATCGCTGATGCTTCAGTTCAGATTTTTGTATTTAAATCAACTGAGCGTGACTAAAGCACAGTCCATCAAAAAGCACTTCACCATTACTGTAATGAGATTTATTCTCATTTTAATTTGCTTCACTGTCAGGAAAATAATGTCACACGTCAAGTGGAAAATGTCATTGTAGGCCATTTTCTCAAAATGAGTTTTTCCTCCTACACTGAGCCATAAATCTCCACTTCGTAGCACTTACACACAACTTTACATTTTTATTCCTGTCTATATCCTGAAGATTTTTACAGAGGCATTTGTTCATATATCATTTGCTTGAATATATACATTTTATTCCCCAAAAAATGACAAAAAAAAATAATGTGTTTTCTGTCTGTTCTAAGCATTTACTAAATTTTTGGAGTGACAAAATGAAATCCATTCTGTAAAAACATTTGACTCATTTTGAGTCTGGCGTCAAGTGGAAAATGTCATTTGCACGAGACGGAGTAATAATCAGTCACGCACGGCGCTCTTACAAACACATTAAAATGCTGTTTATTCAGCTTGGTCTCAGCTATCTTCCTAATTTCTTAACATTAAGAGAGACACTGCAGGCAACCTCTCAAATTGAGATTTAGTGCTTTTTGGTTTTTCATAAAGACTAGTGGAAAGAAAACATCAAAAAGACACTGTTAAGTGTTTCATTTATAGCACTTTATCTATTTGTGTCAATTCAATTACAGTATTTCTTTTTAAAGGCCATTTTCTCAAAATGAGTTTTTTCTCCTTCACTGAGCCATAAATCTCCACTTCAGTAGCACACCAAACTTTATATTTTTATTCCTGTGTATATCTTGAAGGTTTTTACAGAGGCATTTGTTCATATATCATTTGCTTGAATATATACATTTTATTCCCCAAAAAATGACAAAAAAATGTTTTCTGTCTGTTCTAAGCATTTACTAAATTTTTGGAGTCACAAAATGAAATCCATTCTGTAAAAACATTTGACTCATTTTGAGTCTGGCGTCAAGTGGAAAATGTCATTGTAGCTTATTTGACGTTTGCACGAGACGGAGTAATAATCAGTCACGCACAGCGCTCTTACAAACACATTAAAATGCTGTTTATTCATAGAGAAATAAGTACATTTACTTCTGTAGTTATTCAACGTAAAAAGACAAAAATAGATCTAATAGCTTTTTTCACCAGTGAGGAACTCAATTACCTGATATTACTACTGTTACACATCTGAAGCCCTTTAACACGAGTGTGTGTGTGTGTGTGTGTGTGTGTGTGTGTGTGTATGTGTGTGTGTGTGTGTGTGTGTGTGTGTGAGCGCGAGCGTTTCTCACGTCGGCTCTAATTGTTCCTGCTAATCTAAAGGCGTGTGCGTTCTCACGCGGCACACAGAGCTCTGCTGGCGTTCTGATGGCGTGACGTCCTCCGTGTGCTTCACCCTGAGTCAAAAAAACGTGTGTCCCGCATCCACTTACTGAAGCGCTCCTCCGTAATAATCCGACGGGAACGTTGGGAATCATCTCAGTTCCTCTCGATCTGCTCGATGTCCAGTTCTCCGCCCAGCTGGAACGAGTCCCGCCCCTTCCGGCTGCAGAGCCCCGCCCACAGACACTCGCGCTCCTTCGCCGGCCAGCTGGCCTCCGATTGGTGGATGACGGCGTCCTCTTTGGTCTGGTGTCTGTCGGGCGTGGCGTGACCCTCGTTGTGGAGCGTGGGGTTGCTGGACGGGAGCGTCTGCTCGTCTCCTGTGAATCCTGGACAGCTCAGACTGTGGAAGTCCTGCAGCTTCTGTGGACAAACACACGGGACGTCAAACTCAACTCTAAAGCTCAAACCAAGAGTTTTTAAACTGCATCTTTAAATGCTTCCTCCAGTAAAAAAAAAAAAAAAAGTCACATCAAAATCCAGTAGGGCTGAAACGATTAGTCGACATTATCAACAATAAAATATTGTTGACTTATATATTTGATCTTATGTAACGTAATGTAAGAGCCTGCAATAATGCGGTTTGACCAAGACTGTAATTCAGCCCTCCTGGATGCAATTCAAGAGAAGAAAACACAGGGTTTTGCTAAATATTTTGATGAGTCTGCAATAATGCAGTTTGTATGAACTAAGAATGAAAAAAACTTTTACAGCATTTATTAATCTTAGTCAATGTTAATTTCGACATTTACTAATGTATCACAGGTTGTGCTTTTTTAACCAAGACAGTTTTTAAATTGCATCTTTAAATGCTTCCTCCAGCAAAAAAAAAAAAAAAAAGTCACATCAAAATCCAGTAGGGCTGAAAAGATTAGTCGACATTATCAACAATAAAACATTGTGGACAAATATTTTTGTTGTGGAGTAGTCATCTGATCCCATATGACGTAATGTAAGAGCCTGCAATAATGCGGTTTGACCAGTGTGGTGCTGCAGCGCAAGACTGTAATTCAGCCCTCCTGGATGCAATTCAAGAGAAGACACACAGCGCTTCACAGCAAACGCAGCAGATTCTGAGCAACATTTGGATGAATATATAAATATATATTGCACGTTTTCCTCTCAGTAAAAACTGACAGCAGTGTGAAAGCAGCAATTAAAAACGCATCTGATTGCAACGATGTGGATGTTTGCAGGAGCTCTGCAGTTCAGTAACATTAGCTTACTCCAGTAATGTCCACATCATGTTTATTTATATAGTCTGTTCTGCAATAGATAGCCTAAAATCAAACAGCTTTGCGGTATTCAACACGAAAACCTGACGCTTTCAAATCTAAGTAAGAAAAGTATTTTTGCAGTATTTTGCAAAGTCACTGGTTAATAAAATGGGATTAAATACATAAAGGAAACACAAAGTAACTCAGATATTTTCTTAGAAATGAAAAAGTAATGCGTTACTTTACTAGTTACTTGAAAAAAGTCATATTATTAGGTAACTTGCATTACTTGTAATGCATTACCCCCAACACTGGTGACCAGCTCTTATTCATTTGATCAGGCCTCTTTACCATAGAAAAAGAATATTTGATTTGTAAATGGAGCTGTTTTTCTGCTGACACAATGATCAACATAATGTGTGTGTGTGTGTGTGTGTGTGTGTGTGGCTACAGCAAACAATAAACACACACAGAGTGAGGGCTGTGCTCATGTAATGGATCAGTTCTCATTCCTTGAATCTGTAGCCACGTTTACATGTACACTTTTTTTTGTCATTCCGATTAAAATCATTCCAATTAAAAGATTCTGTGGACTGTTTACATGAGACGTTATCTAATCCGATATGGTGTGCCGGCGCCTTCAATTTTGGGACACATTTCATTCAGATTTCACTTTTAAACCAATTGCAATGCTCCATGTAAACGCCACCCAACGTTCACCCAAAAAAGATAATCGGCCCATTAGTTACTCACCCTCCAAACATCCTAGGTGTATATGACTGCCTTCTTTCAGAAAAAAAAAAAAAAAAAAAAAAAGTACAATTGTTCTGCCTTTCCCAGTTTTATTTATATTATGGCAGTGGGCAGGTGTTTCTCTTTATCAGTTGAAAACAGTGCATCCATCCATAACAAAAAGTGCCTCACACAGCTCCGAGGGGTGAATAAAGGCCTCCTGGAGCGAATCGATGCGCTTTTGCAAGAAAAATATCCATATATAAAATGTAATAATCACTTTTTTGTGTTTGTCACTTCTGAGCTGCGCATTCGCAACGCAGATGTCATCCGCTTGGAGACGCTTCTGTCTACGACTGTTAGCACAAGCTAGATTAAAGTGATTATTAAGTTTTAAATATGGATATTTTTCTTACAAAAACGCATCGATTCGCCTTTTTTTTAGGAAAGTAACTTCCTTTTGAATATATGTAAAAATTTAATTTATTTCTGTGATCAAAGCTGAACTTTCAGCATCATTACTCCATTCTTCAGTGTCACATAATACTTCAGAAATTATTCTAATGTACTGATTGCTGCTCAAGAAACATTTCTGATTATTATCAATGTTATACGCAACAAATTGTTGTGCTGCACAATATCATCATACATTTGAATTTTCAGGATTCATACATAGAAAGATCAAAGGAACAGCATTTATTTGAAATATAAATAAAAATCTGACCCTTTCAATCAATTTAATGCATCCTTGATGAATAAAAGTATTAATAACCTTCAAATAATTATCTTACTGTCCCCAAACTTGAATGTTAAGTGTATATTTCATACACTACCATTCAAAAGTCTCTTCTGCTCACCAAGTCTGCCTTTATTTGATCAAAAGTAAAAAAAAGTAAAATATTTAAATAATTTAAGGTAACTGTTTTCTATGTGAATATCTGTTCAAATGTAATTTATTTCTGTGATCAAAGCTAAATTTTCAGCATCATTACTCCAGTCTTCAGTGTCACATGATTCTTCAGAAATCATTCTAATGTAAGAAATATTTATATTATAATAAGTGCTGGAAACACTTGTGCTGCATATCTTTTGAGTTTAATAGGAATTATTGAACAGTTTTTGTAACTCATTCTTTGTCCAATAAATTATTAAAATATGAAAAAAAAAAAAAATCTAAATCTAAAAAAGCTGCAGAAAGAACAAGCTGAGCTCAACATTGCTTAGTTCTGGTTGTGCTAAACTTTGATTCCTATTTCTTTAGACATTGTTTTTCGGGTAACAGTCCGTGGATATAAACGCACTTGTCCAAATGCAACTTGTTGAAACTTTAAATCATTTATTGTACAAAAAATTAGCTACAAACGATGACAAAAACTGTTCCATAATTTCTATTAAACTCAAAAGGTATCGAAAAAAGCCCCATCAAAGTTATGGAAATAAATATTACTTCAAGTTATTTTTGTCAGAGGCACGAGGTGCATCTGGTTTATTTCGGTTCATTTTCCTGACCGACAACGACGTTTGTTAACCGATCATTAAACGTTAACTGTCAAAAATTTGAAATTTAAATTAGATTTAAAATAAATGAGAATTTAGTAGGCTACATGTGCAAATATCAGCACAAACATCAGAACTATAAGAATTCACGGATCGTCATCACGGACGCCTGGAGGGTGAGTAAATAATGGGCAAATTTTCAATTTTGGGTTTAATACAACAGATTGAGACAGAAATGGACTCATCCAGCAGACGTGTTTGGACTCAAAGATAACAAACCTAAATATCGCAGTATTTATTAAGGAACACACACACACCTGTGTCATCTTGAGCAGGTCCAGCGAAGGCCTGTGTTTGTGAGAGTCCGCCGGTCTCCTCCGCTTCACGCCGGTCTTCTTGTCGTTGTGGACGCAGGGTTGCGAGCGGCTGCGGGCGAGTCCCTGACTGCGGCGGCGCTCCATCTCCGGCGTGGAGTCGGGCGAGCTGGACTCGGCGGGGCAGATCTGTTCGTGCGAGAGGTAGAGATCCTGCGGCGTCTGCGGGGACGCGGAGAAAGCGGCGAAAGGGAAGCCGTGGCCGAAGGGCTCCGGCGGATGGCCGTGCGTCGGGAGGCTGAAGCTGGAGCTGCGCTGCATGGCGGGAAACCCGGACGGAGCGAAGGCGCCTCGGTGGACGCTCCCCCCGCTGTGGCAGCGCCGCTTCTCCACGGACGTCCACACGCGCGACCCCTGCGGACGCCACGAGGAGCGGCAGCCGAGCTCGTCGGAGCAGGACAGAGAGCGGCACTGGCGTTTGCTGGGCGGAGCGGCGCCGGGAGAGGGCGCTTCGCTCAGACTCAGATCCCGCAGCAGACCGCTGATGCCGCCGGCCGCGCCCGCTTCACGAGTCTCTCGCACGCTGTCCCACAGACTCTCCAGACTGGAGCCCACGGGCCGCTGCTGGACGCCACGCGCCCCGCCAACCTCCGGCCAGCGTCCAGACTCTACAACACACAACGAACGAGTTAAACACATGAGATGCATGTTTCACTGCAAAGTTAGGGCCCTATGAAATCCATTTTATTTTTTCCCAAATTCCGTTTTATTTTTTTCCGAATTCCGTTTAAATTTTTTCTGGACTCCTTTTTAATGGTTAAATAAAATGTTATTAATCAAAAAAGCATGTCTAATAAATTAAAACCACAAAACCTATACAATTTAACATCAATTTTTTTAAAGGTTTAACAAAAATGACATGTTTAGAGTCCTATGAAATATTGCATTTTATTGTTACCAATTTCTGGTTTTAATTATTTAAATGCATAACTTTTATTTATTCTTACAAAACTTTTGTGATTTTTTTATTCTGTTTTGTGCATTTATATTAACAGAAGAAATTATTTAATGTGTCTTTTAATTAATGAAAATGAAAGAAATATTGTGTAATTATTTCTTTAAAAAACACTTTTATTATTTTTTCAACAGTAGTAGTAGTGTCATTACGTACATTCTAAATATTAAGTTAAACCGAACTTTTATTTTGACGGGTTGCCGTGGAGACCTGGAACTGACGCTGGTTGTGGCTACATTGAATACAGCTGAGGGTGAAAGCTAACAGTGAATTTTACTCAAATGCAACGGTCAAATGCGAATGAAGTGACTCTCAGAGCAGTTCTGGAGATGTTGTTCAGGTATTTATGTCCTCATTTGTTGAGACGCCAGATGCTGAAATCACGTGAGCGTTACGCATGCGTCACTAGGTAACGTTATAGTAAACAAACTCGCGCATCTGCTCCATTCATAAAAACAGAAACAAGCGGAACATCCAGGATTCATATGTAAATAGTATTTTTGTGGCTTAATATTTACACATACTAGTTCAAAACGCGATCGAATTTAACTTGATGACGTACTTTTGATTAGTTCTTCCAAACTTTGACAAATTCCGTGACATTCCGCGTTAAATAATACATTCCGTTTTTATGAATGGATTCCGCGATTCCGTCCGCGTTTTCCGCATCGCGGAAATCATAGGGCCCTACAAAGTGCAGCAATGTGTTCATTTACACACAAGCAGCTCAACACTAGGGCTGCCCCCTAATAGTCGACTATAGACCAATTATCAGTTTGTAAACATTCGGGATGCGCGCGCAGCATGGTTGCAGAAAACCCGGGAGAGATACGGAATTACACAGAGAATTACACAGATATGGCACAAAATACGTAGATTATATTGATTAAATGTCATTTTCAAAACGTTCTCTGCATATTACAAGAACGTGTCACCCATTGAAAAGCGCTGTTATTCAGCAAAATTGACGTTAGATAGTGGGATAGTCTTACAGATCTGAAACAGGGATGATGTTTTTTTGTGGGCGGTTCAATGGCAATCTATGGAGACATGGATTAAAAGGTAAATTTGATTTTATATTTCAAAATTTATTTTCGCAATTCCGAGATTATCTCACACAACTCTAATAAGGAAAAACAACTCGTCATTCTCTCTTTTCCTCTCGGTTCAGAGTTTATCTCTCAAACTTATAGCTTTTATTTTCCAGTTATAAAGTCCAAATTAGGAGATATAAACTTGCTTTTGCAAGAAAAAAAGTCAGAATTGTGAAGTAAAATAAATAAATGTTACGTAAAAATATTAATAGTATAAATAATGTGTCATACTGTAACTATAGGGCTAATACAACACGTCCCCTATGAACAGCATATGTCAATATTATGTAGACCTATTGTTTAAATCAAATTTATGCTTTTAGAGTAGTCATAGCAGTTTTCATCCATAGTATGTCCATTTAAAGGTCTGTGTTTAGCTTCAAATGGCGGTATTCTATAAAAATGATTTGCATTCTGATTTTGACATCAAAAGACACAAAATATATTTTTTCTCTTATTCCATGGATTTTACCCCTTTACCTTCACTCGTTACCAGCATTTTTCTGCAACCAATGTGCGCGCAGCTCCAAGTGAGGTCTACTGATAATTGGTCTATAGGGCTGCAAGATAGGCCTAAATCGCATGCGATTGTCATGCGCATCTTGTCAGTAAAGCGGGTTGTTTGATTAGTAGTAAATCTCCATCAGGTGCGTTCAGGTGAGCGGCATTTAATACACAGAGCCATAGATCACTGACTAGAGGTCTGCTACCCGACCCGAGCCCGACGGGTCCCAAAATTCTCTCGGGTTTGGGTTAATATTTAAGGAATAGCTTCGGGTTCGGGTCGGGCTCGGGTTTGTAGCCAAGATAAAAATATATGCAGCATGCTACGCTTTCACTGACACATGCACATAGAGATCAGAGTGTAGGGCAAACACAGAAACAGGCAGTGAAACTTTTATTTAAAAAAAAAAAAACATTGAAAATGACTTGCTACATTATATTTCTCAACAACACGTGTGTAAAATAGCTGTAACTAAAGCTTTGTTGTTTGTAGAGAGCGAGAGACGCACAGACGCAGGTACTCACACAACTTTCACTTCCCTCTCTCTGGCTAATTAATTCAAATAAATGTTATGATTAATTAATTTAAATAAATGTGATCTTACCACACTTCATCTCTGTGTCTGATTAAAGCCGACAGAATGCTAGATTGAGCCATAACTGACGAAAATGACTAATTTTTACATCCTGCTTTAAAATCTTTTACGACTCATGTTAGCTGGATTATCCCTATATATATATATATATATATATATATATATATATATAGGCTATAAAACTCGTGCGTGCCGTCTGTTGTATGCTATATTTAAAACGAAATTCGTTTTGCTCTTGTGCCTGATCTAACGGTCTTTCTGTCACAACATCAGCAAGTTGAGAGCAATGATTGCGACAGACGGAGAAGGTGCAGCGCAAACATAGTAAAATCAGTCAAACGTATTTACATCGAAAACTGCACAGTGGAAGAATTATGATCTTGTCGTTGCAACCATTAAAAACTCGGCGGAATTTGTGAGACAATTGCACCTGTTGTTCGTAAAATTTCATAACTGGTAATGTTTATTTTTTATTTACTTTTTTGCCTTGTATGTTGAACTGGCCGCGAGAAAAAAAAATCGGGTTCGGGCTCTAAATTCCACAGTGCCGCTCGGGTTCGGCCTTCAGTTTAAGCCCGTGCAGACCTCTATTGGTGCGTTTACACCGGACGCGACTTGCGCGAATAAAACGCGCTATTCGCGCGTAGTTGAACCAGGTGGCTCCAGTCTCGTTGCTAAATGGCTCACATGGATTTTATTGAGAGGGTAGCTGTTCTTTATATGCTATGGAAGGCTGAAAACGGCGTAGACTCGTTCGGTGCCGTGCCTGGGTCCATCAGATCCTTCAGACGCGCACCCAGCTTGGTGAGTTTCACCAATTCCTCCAGGAGTTATGCCTGGATGACGGCCGCTTTCACCGGACCTGTTGTCCACATAGCGACAATGATTTTGGCCGTTTCTCAATACTAAGTACGCAAAGTTCGGACGTCATAAGTTCGACTCGGTAATTCTGCAAATGGTACAGCAACAGCAGTGTACTTGATAACTTCAGTCACTACAGAGTCATCAGAACCAGCGGCAAATGTCAGAAGGACTAGCCGTGGTGAGGCGCTCTCGGCGGGTTTCAGGAGCACTGAGCTCTCGGTGGTCGTCTGGAACTCCATCTCCGAAATCGGAGAAGCAAATTTTCAAATAGGTGCTGTCTTTATAATTAAACCGCGGATTTGAGTTTTAAACAACTACATTCTCGCCTGAAATAATCTTAAAATTACATTTCATGACAAAATAACAGTAATATTGCACAGACAAGAACGCATATAGAGAAACGGCCTTTGGCTTCCATTGCTCCTGATTGGTTACCGCGGCGCGGAATTTCGCCAAAGTTCAGATTTTTCAACTCGCGCGAATGGCGCGGCAAACGCTTGAAACGCTCAATGCGCGCCGCTTCATTCGCGCGTTTCGCGCCGCAGGATGACTATCCGCGTCTTTGCATTGACTTAACACGTAAATCACTCGCGCTTCCCGCTTCATTCGCGTCCGGTGTGAACGCACCTTATCACCGACAAGCTACGCAAAATTGCGTGCATAATCGCAGATAAATCGCATTCGATTATGAACGCGATATTGCATAGCTGGTCAGTGATCTATGGCTCTGTGTATTAAACTCCGCTCACCTGAACGCACCTGACAGACATTTACTACTAATCAAACAACAGGCTTTACTGACGAGATGCGCATGACAATCGCATGCGATTGATCGTGCAGCCCTATAGTCGACTAAGCGTTAGTTGACCAGAAAAGGCTTGGTCGACCACAATTTTATTCAACATGTCCTCCAATTTATACGACCGACTAAAGTCGTTTTCACAAATCCTCAAATACGTCTCTGTAAAGCGTATTCAACATTTGCTCCCTTATCAGTAACAGGTATCTAACTCAACCTTAGCATTATGTGTAGGTCAATTAGTAGCGCGTTGCACTGCGGAGTGGTATAATCATATGAACACAGGTTCGATTCCAGAAAACGCATATGTTTTCATTGTATGTTTTTTTTTTTTTTTTATAAAATATGCACTAGAAATCATGATTTTGCACTATTTCTGTAAGGGGTAGGTTTAGGGTAGGGTTAGGTGTGGTCATATATACGAATTACACCTAGTAAAACACGTTTAAATTACCCTGAAATCGTATAAAAACTCATACGTCATTCGATGACGTCAGATCCAACGCGACACTGTCATTATTTTTACGACCGCTAGAGGGCGCTTAACTTTAAAACGTAAGAATGGATCGTATTTGGTCGATTCAAAAACGTACAACTGGGTCGTATTTTCTTTGAGGACAGCCTCATTTTATTAGTCGTTTAGTCGCAGAAATAAATAAATAAATAAATCTGACGGAGAGATGGTTAATGGCTATAGTCTGTGTGGTAATACTAATACAGTAGGCTACATCGGGCAGTACATCCAACATTCACCTATCAATTCTCAATTCAAAGCTTTATTAGCATGACACAATGTTGCCAAAGCATTAACATATATAGCAATAAGAAAAATAAAGCAACAGTATTGATAAATAAATAAATAAATAAATAACAATTACATACAATTTAAGTAAATGTAAGGATAAAGTGAGTTTAGAATTAATCATGTTTAACATCTAACATTGTGAATGGCTAACACAAATTGTTGTCATCTTCTCCGAGTATTATGGCCATTTTCTCAGTATCACTAAGTTCAGTAAATGATGGGATTTCTGGGGAGAAATTTTCCCCTCATATTGTGATATTTAGGACAAATCATCAGGAAGTGTTTCTCATCCTCTATTTGCTGTAGATCACATCGTCTACAGATCCTCTCCTCTTGCTCTTTCCATGTGTGTCTATGTCTTCCTCTCTCTATTTCTAAATCATGTTTACTTAATCTGTATTTGGAAAGGATTTGTCTTTCTTTAAATGGTTTAATTAATAAACTGGCAAATTTAGTGGTTCTGTTTAGGGTTGAGTATCACTGGAGTTTATTTTGATTTTTAATGATTCATCATAAGTGTCTTTTAGATTTTTGTCAATTTCTTTAATAATGGCTTTGTGGTTAAGGCAAAATGTGGCTTATTATCTGAAACATAAGTAGTAGCAACTTTACATGGCCGCTCAATGTAATGTTAACCCAGAGAAATGTGCGCTGTCTGTGTGGAAGCTGAACAGATATGCATTAACTGCAGGACAGATGGATGCGCCGGTGTGGCAATTTTCGGGCATGCAGCTAAGAGTAAAACATCTTTTTAATCTGTAAAGACGTGTATTCGTGTCCACTCACAATAAAACCGAAACATTACGCTTTTGTAAAATAATGAAAGCAAACAGGATGTGCTTTCTGTCGTCTCTTTTCTGTGAACTTGAGTGCAAAACTCAGTGCCTCAGACATTAAAATATATAGAGAGTAAAATTTCTATTTTCTCAGATTATGCAATAGCCTGCTTTCAGGGGCATCATAACTGCGCAGATGAGTCATAGTCGCCGACTTCATCTCTTAAGCCGAAAAACAAAGAAAGCACTTTATGCATGCTTGAGCACTTATTAGGATATGTATGCAATTAAAGGCTCATTATAATGATTTAAATGTTTTATTAACAAACGTACGATTAGTCGACTAATGCTTAAAATAAATGACTACTAGTCGACCGGAAAAATCCTTAGTTGAGGGCAGCCCTAACACACACCCACAGTTTGGAAACAACATGCAACAAACACTTTCACAAACCTGTATATAAGAAGGACTTATCAACAAAAGTTGCAAACAAACAACAAAAGTTTGATAGTTTAGAGCTTAAAAATGAAGAAAGCTATAAATACTAATATTGTAATGCAACAACTGTAATGTAATTGTTTTTTTAATACTTTTGATATTTCTTAATTTGTCATTTTTATTGTTATATTATATATATATATATATATATATATATATATATACACACAAGGGTGTAACTTTGGTTTGAGAAGTGGGGGGGACAGAAATTTGGGGAAAATATTTTTGAATCCAATTTCCTGCATTTACATGGAATTCATTTTTTTATGTTTAGGGACTATGGTGGTAGAAAATCCAGGAAATAATTAAGTTAATTATAATGATAAATTCTGCCAAAAATACTAGGCTACTACTACGATCATCAAGATTTCAGAGAATCATTTTATAAAGTCAAAAATGTGTGTGAATAAAATGTAAATAATGTGAGACTTAATTTCCATTGTTAAACAATGGATAAAAAGTTTACTTAATTGTAATAAAATTACTTAACGAACAAATTAAAATACATTCCTGGTGTTACTTTTGAGCACAGCACAGATACCTAAAGTAGAACATTTGTATGCATCCAAAACTGTATTTTTTTTTAAACCAAAACTGTGTTACTTCTGAAATGCAAAAGGTACACTATAATAGAACACTAAAAACACAAGAGATACACTACTTATTTGGTACACAGGATGCAAGATTGTTTCAATCTTGTAAGTGTAAAAAAAATAAAATAAAATAAAATAAACAAACATTTAATTTGAATCTGTGTACTAAATACTTTTTTGACAATGTCGAGAATGTTATTGCTATTAAAAACGAAAGTAAATTAAAAAAACAATTTTCCAATCTTTTACAAATAAAACAAGATAAAGATATCGCCAACTCTAAACTGCAACCTATGTTATTAGCTTTCTAGAACGTCAAATTAAGTGGAAAAGACAAGTCTAGACGTTTAAAATAGACGGATCTGGCAACCCGGATGCTGCGCCCGTGTCCTCGCTCATAAAATCTCTCAGACTCACGTACTTCGTCAGCATCTCGCAGTGATCATTTCCATACCACGGACGCTAAAATTTTTTCAAACTGTCTAAACTGAAATATACATGTCATGCAGAAACTCATATGAGTAGTCATTCAGACAACAAAGATAATAATCTGGCCTGATCATATTGAGTCTAACATAGCATCCCGTCTTGTACATTGGCGGTGGTTACTTGCACTAACATGCAGTCTTCGTGATCCGATCACACAGATATGATCATGACAGAAAATGTGCGGTTTCATGGTACACAGAAGGGTCTAATCTGCATTAAACATTAAGCTAACAGTCTTAAGTTATAGCAACAGTTTGCTAACGTCAGCTCAGTCAACGACAACGGCTGACAGGTGTGGACAAATTCTGTCTGAATAAATATGATCATCCTGACCTGAGCTAATTTACTGAATCAACCAACTCGCATCTCCTTTTTTACTTTACCCACGATGACATTAAAGTCGTCTGTTGCTGCTTTTGGCGTTTCGTCGCCGACAGTGCCGCTGCCGCAACCGAGATGCCTGCTCATAGATTAGTGTGCTGCAGTGTGGACGCGACGCGCACATCGACACAGGTAGACTCAAAAATCACTTTAAGACTAAGAGTATTCTACAGTCTTTGGTAGATTCTGTTTCCAGAATTCCAGATTCTGCTTCCCCAGTGGAAGTTACGGCCCTGTATTATATATATATATATATATATATATATACACACACACACACATATATATATATATATATACACACACACACTGCTGCTCAAAAGTTTGGGATCAGTAAGATGTTTTTTTAAAGAAGTCTCTTATGCTCATCAAGACTGCAAAAAACAATAATCCTGTTATTACAATATAAAGTATATTGAAAAAATATACATTAAAATAAGTTTTTAAAAAATCCTGTGATGCAAAGCTAAATTTTAAACAGCCATTACTCCAGTCTTCAGTGTCACATGATCCTTCAGAAATCATTCTAATATACTGATTTATTATTAGAATCATCTATTTTGGCAATGGCTCTGCAACCAAAACATTTTTTTTTTGGAACCTGTGATTCTTTGAGGGATAAAAAAAAGTTTAAAAGTAGCATTTATTCTAAATATAATTATTTTCTAACAATATAAGTCTTTGCGATCACTTTTTACCAATTTAACACATTGTTGCAGAATAAAAGTAATCATTTCTTTAAAAAAAAAAAAGAATAAAAATTTACTGTGTACTTTTATACAGTACTGTTAGAAAAGATTTCTATTTTAAATAAATGCCATTATTTTTAACTTTTTATTCATTGAAGAATTCTGAATAAAAGTAGTACAGTTTACAAAAAAATATTACTGTTTCCAGCTCTGATAATAAATCAGTATATTAGAATGATTTCTGAAGGATCATGAGACACTGAATACTACAGTAATGATGCTAAAAAAACAGCTTTGTATCACAGAAATAAATTCAATTTTTAACTTGTATTAAAATACAAGATCGTTATTTTACATCGTAATAATATTTCACAATATTAAAATTTTTCTCTGTATTTTTGATTAAATAAACACAGCCTTGATGAGCATTAGAAGTTTATTTAAAATACATTAAAAATCATACTGATCCCAAACTTTTGACCAGCAGTGTATAAATATAAAATTTCAGCCCTACAAACACAGCAGACCTAATATTTTATGCACATTTTACATTACAACTGCAATTCATATAAAAAAATAATAAATAAATAAAAATGATAATTTTTTCCTCAGAAAAACACAATTTAGATCATTTTTGAAGCTGCAGTACATTTGGAGGAGGTTCAAGTGTAGGAAGGAGCTTTAGAGCGATCACACATCACAACATGATTTACTACTTCCTGTGAACAAGGGTCAAGAACTCAAATCTGATGGAGTAAATGTATGAGCCTCTAGTCTGAGTTGCTTCTTTAACAGCAGGGCGAACAAAAGAGAAGCAGGAGGGCCTGGAGTTCACAGGAAAAGCCTGTAGACGTTCACAAACAACACAGCTGTGCTGAGAAACAAAGAGCCAGAAATAGAGCCGTCTGATTGGTGGCAGGCTGCCAGTCGGCTGAACATCTGTGTGCTGAGAGCATGTTTTGGTTACTTGCTCTTAATGTGAATCACTTACACCCCATGAGACCACTGACCAACTACTGTCCAAACACAGCGCCAGCGGAGCCACACACCACAGCCTTACTCTGAATGATGAGAACCTCACTGAGGAAAACTGACAAACATGTCTATACTAAATAATCACACTCCATACTACACACTCAAACTTTATGCTATATACCTTCTATACTACATACACTCTATACTGTATACCCTCTATACTACATACTCACACTATACAATATACCCTCTATACTACATACTCAATACTATATACTCACACTCCCGGTGTATACCCTCTATACCACATACACTTTATACTACTCTGTACTATATACTCACTCTCGATACCTATACCCTCTGTACTACATACTCAATACTATATACTCACACTATACTGTATACCCTCTGTACTACACACACTACTATATACTCACCCTCTATACTGTATACCCTCTGTACTACACACACTACTATATACTCACACTATACTGTATACCCTCTGTACTACACACACTACTATATACTCACCCTCTATACTACATATTCAATACAATATACTCACCCTCTATACTGTATACCCTCTATACTACATACACTATACAATATACCCTATATACTACATACTTAATACTATATACTCACACTCTACACTGTATACCCTCTATACCACATACACTTTATACTCCTCTGTACTATATACTCACTCTCGATACCTATACCCTCTGTACTACATACTCAATACTATATACCCTCTGTACTACACACAATACTATATACTCACTCACTATTATACCCTCTATACTACACACACAATACTATATACTCACCCTCTATACTACATACTCAATACTATATACTCATCCTCTATACTGTATACCCTCTATACTACATACACCATACACTCTATACTGTATACCCTCTATACTACATACTCACCCTCTATACTGTATACCCTCTATACTACATACTCAATACTATATACTCACACTCTATACTGTATGCCCTCTATACTACATACTCAATACTATATACTCACCCTCTATACTACATACACTCTAGTATGTACTCTCGTTCTATGCTATATGGACTCTGTACTAGATACTCACAATCTATATTATATACTCACTCTATACTGCATACCCTCTATACTACATACTCAATACTATATACTCACTCTATACTGCATACCCTCTATACTACATACTCAATACTATATACTCACTCTATACTGTATACCCTCTATACTACATACTCACCCTTTATACTACATGCGCTATATTACATACACTCTAGTATGTACTCTCGTTCTATGCTATATGGACACTGTACTAGATACAATCTATATTATATACTCACTCTATACTGTATTCCCTCTATACTACATACTCAATACTATATACTCACCTCTATACTACATGCGCTATATTACATACACTCTAGTATGTACTCTCGTTCTATGCTATATGGACACTGTACTAGATACTCACAATCTATATTATATACTCACTCTATACTGTATTCCCTCTATACTACATACTCAATAGTATATGTGCACACTCTATACTACATATTCAATACAATATACTCACCCTCTATACTGTATACCCTCTATACTACATACTCCATACTCACACTCTATACTGTATACCCTCTATACTACATACTCAATACTATATATGCACACTCTATACTACATATTCAATATAATATACTCACCCTCTATACTGTATACCCTCTATTATACTACATACTCAATACTATATCCTCACACTCTATACAGTATACATTCTATACTACATACTTATTACTATACATTCACCCTCTAAACTACATATTTAATACTATATGCTCACACTATGCTACATACTTTATACTGCGTACTCACACTATGCTATATGCACTCTGTACTACATACACTCTAGTATGTACTCTCACTCTATGCTATATGGACTCTGTACTACAAAATCTATATTATGTTCTCACACTATGCTAAATACACTGTATACTACATACTCAGTACAATATACTTACACTCTATACTACATTCCCAAAACTATATATTCACTCTGTACTGTATACCCTTTATACTACACACTCAATACTATATACTACATACACTCTATAGTATGTACTCTTGCCCTATGCTATATGGACTTTGTACTACATACTCAGTACAACATACTCTACTACATTCTCAAGACTATATACTCACAGTCTATACACTCCATACTACATACTCACACTCTATACTGTATACCCTCTATACTACATACTCAATACTACATACACTCTATACTACATACTCAGTACAACATACTCACTCTATATTTCTAGTATCTACATACCCTCTATATTATATACTGTCACTCCATGCTATATACTCACTCTATATTATACAATCACACTGTGCTACATACATTTTATTACATATAATACTATATATATACTCCATAATACATACTCACATTCTATACTATATACACACACACACACTATCAAAACTATCATATTAGATACACACAGAAGTCAAAGGTCTTCACAACAACCCATCAAAATAACTTTGTTTTTACTTGAATTATTAGTTAACTATACTTATTTTAATTAAATTGGATGCTTCTATCACCACTGTTTTTGATCAATTTGTATTAATGCATAAATCCAGAAGAATTAAAACAGGCAAAACTGAATTTCCTTAAAAATGAAACATTTCATATGACCATATTATTGTAAAAAAATGTAGAGAAATATTAAGTTGTTAAAGTTGATTAGACAAGCTTTTAGATTATTTCAATGTCACCATTAAAACGGTTTAGAGCAGCAGCGCGTCTCGTTGCGGAGGGGCATTTTTCTCAAGTCAACAGCAGAAATGCTTTGGCCGTGGGCACGCAGCAAAACAAAGACAGCCTAACCAGCGCACACCGCTGTGGGCAAGCGTTATGTGCCATCGATCTGCCGCAGCACAAAACCCTATTGATCAGTCAACTCTGTTTATTCCACTCAAAGACTAGCTCCATTATTTTACTACCTCTGTTTTCTGAGAGGAGTTGTTCTGAGAGGAGACAAACCGTATCAGAACAAACAGAGCTGCTCACACATGACACCGGCTGGCATTCGGCTCCGAGACGCTCGCACCTGTGGCGCCTAAAACTAGGCCTCATGGGTATCAGACGCTCAGTGTGCAGATGTTAAGGGCGCCACACTTTCTATTTCGCTCTTTCATGAAGGTAAAGATCCAATCAGTGAAGCGGCAAATACAGAACAGAAAGATGTGTGATGGCTATGGTGTATTTGGACTTACCCATGATCCCGCAGGAGAAGAGGGCCGTCCCCTGGCTCATGGTCGGCGGCTCATGCTGTAGAAACACACAGACGGATCAGAAGTGCATCCAGACCAATGCAAGCATGCGCCCATCCACACCGGGGACAGGAAACCCCACCGAGAGCGTTCTGACTAGTGCACATCATGTAAACCACAACTAAAGCGCACTAGAGCACACACGTGCAGCGAGAATCCTCTCACAGATTATCAGACTGATTGACTCACACACGTGAAACCAAACGCTCGAGTACAGCTTTGCAACAACAGGGTGTATATACCAGAGGTGAGGGACTTAAGTCACATGACTTGACTTAAGTCACAAATTTTAGGACTTAAGACATGCTTGACAAATATTCATAGAAGACTTGACTTGCCCTTGACTTTTTTTTTTTAAATGCATTTCATTTATTATTTATATTTTATTTTATATATATATATATATATATATATATATATATACACACACACACACACACACACACATACATATTACATATATATATATATATATATATATATATTGTTTTCATGCATGTACACTACCGTTCAAAAGTTTGGGGTCAGTAAATGTTTATTCATTCTTTTTTTTTTAAAGAAATGAATAAATTGTTACATTAATAAAAAGTGACATAATAGATTTACATTGCTAGAAAAGATTTATAGTTTGAATAAATGTTGTTCTTGAAAGAAAAAAAATACAGGTTCAAAAAAAAAAAAAAAAAAAAAAAACATTGGTGGCACAACTGTTTCCAAAACTGATAATTCTGATTTCTGAGAGATCATGTGACACTTAAGCCTGGGAAACTGAGTAACAGCTGATGAAAAATCAGCATTGCATCACAGGAATAAATTATATTTTAAAGTATATGAAAATAAAAACCATTATTTTCTATTGTAATAACATTTTGTAATATTACAGTTTATTTTCTGTATTTTTGATCAAATAAATGCAGCCTTGACTTCATTAAAAAAATTAAAAGTCTTACTGACCCCAAACTTTTGAACAGTAGTGTATATATATATATATATATATATATATATTGTTTTCATGCATATACATATTGTTTGTTGTTATTATTTTAATTGTTTTTGTTATTTAAAAAAAAAATTGCACTTTGTGTTGTACAAATTACACAATAATGAGGTGTAATAATGGTATGTAAATTGAACTGAACTTTCAATAAACATAAACTTAAAGAAAAGACCTGACTTGTCTTTGACTTGATATTTATGACTTGACTCGGACTTGAGTTAACCCTATAACTGTCACTCCCTATTGAGAACATAGACATGAAAATGCACTATCCAAATAAATAAAAAATATTTTGTAATATGATTTATGTACAATTTCCATGATAATGCAATGTGTGATTTTAAAATGGTTTTCAAAGGATGAATTTTGAGATTTTAAGTCTTTAAGTGATATATAATTTCTTACTTTCTTATTTCTTATTAAATTTCTTATCATTTCTAAAAAAAAAAGGCAACAAAGAAAGTCTTTTTGTGAAAAAGGTCTGAACCCCTGTCATGATGTAAATTTTTTGAGGTGCACTCGTGTCATAAATTAATCTGTTACTTTTCTTACATAATTTGTAACACAAAACTGGTAAAATATCAATTTAGGAGTCTTAGACCTTTCCAAATATATATAGTTTGTCATTATTAGATTAGGATTTATTTGAAATATGCTGAAGTAACCACCACCGCTTCAAATCACACCAATTTTTAATTTTGTTGCTAAAACTGCCCAGGCCTGCAGATTTGCTTTATTCAACATCAGGAAAATCAGGCCCTTTCTTTTTATATCTCCTATATTTTCTATCCGTTTTCTTTTTTTTTCTCCTTGCTGTTCTTTTGGTAAAACGGAAGGATCTAACTTAAGGATGTGTTCATGTCTCATAAAGGTGATGTCTGTTTAAAGAATGCCATTTGGTGGCATATAAACCATTATACTTAAATTGTTTAATACATTTTCATGGTCTTCTACAGTGTTTGAGGCATATTGAAGCTCTACCTAAATACTTTATGCTTTGATGTTGGCCTAATTTCAGTTGCATACATTTTAGTTTTAATTTGTGTATTTTTAATTTTTAGATTTTTATTGCATTAACAACGTAGTTGTAAGTGGACACCTTTTGAGTAGAAATGCATATTGCATTTATTTTTAAATAAAACTCCCATAGTTCATAACTACTGTAGTTTTAACCTATTTTAATAAATAAATTCAGTTAAATCATCAAAAATTTGTATGACTTGACAGTGACTTGCTTGATCCAAGCTACGACTCGACTTTAATTGCTTGAAATAAAGCAGTGACTTGACTCTCACAAAAATTGACTTGAGACTTACTTGTGACTTGCAAATGTGTGACTTTCTCCCACCTCTGGTATATACAGAACATAGAGTGATTACTATAAATCATAACATTAGTAGGGCTGTCATGCAATTAAAATCTAAATAATTACATGAACTGAGGCTGATGCATTAATTGCATGCACATTAAAGGGTTACTCCACCCCAAAAGGAACACCTATTTTTCTAATATTTTTCTAATATTCTAATATTCATTTGCACTACCTGTCTGTCTATACTTTCAATAATTGTATAATTGCAACATATATTATACTGCAATTCACTATATCCATTGCACTGTTACCTCTGGTTAACTTCTGCTCATAATTTCACTTGCAGTATTTAATATTTAATATTCTGTTCACCATCTAATATACACTGCACATCATTGCACAATGTAGATATTCCATTTGTAAATTTCTGTCTATAGTATATAACCATCTGTATATTATGTTTATAGTACATACTCCACTTGTAACTTTCTGCTTGTTGTAAATAGCCATCAATATATAATGTTCATAGCACATATCCATCTGTAATATATTACTATAGAAATATTTTTCTACACTTAAATTATTTAACTTATACCCTGCACTTTACTGCTTATTGCACTTCCGACTCATTCAGAAACAAGCGACTGTCTTTATGAATAAGTCACTGAATCATTGAAATTAAGTAATACAGACAAATGGGAAAATACTGAGCTTAAATTCTAATACAATATGAAATTGATGTTTTATAACCGTTTATCGATATCACATTAGCAATGGTGCAAATTCTGGGGAAAACAGCACTCCTGCTCGTGTGATATTGATAAACTCATGTGATATAAATATAAGAGGGGTATGTTTTGCCCTCATATGTGACCATGGACCACAAAATCAGTCAGAAAAGTAGGCTTTTCATTGATGTGTGGTTTGTTATGACAGGACAACATTTGGCTGAGATACAACTATTTGAATATCTGCAATCTGAGGGTGCAAAAAAAACTAAATATTGAGAAAATCACCTTTAAAGTTGTCCAAATGAAGTTTAGCAATGCATATTACCCATCAAAAATTAAGTTTTGATACATTTACAGTAGGAAATTTGTGGGGCATGATCTTTACTTAATATCTTAATATCCTAATGATTTTTAGCATAAAAGAAAAATCATTTTGACACATACAATGTATTTTTGGCTATTGCTACAAATATACCCCACCGACTTATGACTGGTTTTGTGCTCCAGGGTCACATATGTTAAATTTTAGGCGCATATAACTGCATTTTAATAGGTTTCGTAACGCAGTCAATCAGTCAGCAGTCCTGCATCAGTGTAATACGACAGACAGGTCTGTGTTAAGTGACTTAATCCTTTTAACACTTTTTCTAAGATTAATTGCACCACATTAACAGGTTAAATCTACAGCCCTAACAGCGAATGAGCTCATGAGAACTCTTAGAAACTCGACCATCATGAATCTGTAGTTGGAACTGGAGCAGCGTGTCTGAAATCATCCTGAGCTCATGGCTGATAATTACAGAGTGAATTATTCACGGCGCGTGACGTCCGTCGAATGTGAAGCGCTGTTGTCTTACCAGCGGCAGAGACTCGGTGGATGTTACATCATCGACGGCCTTCTTTTCCAGTGTTTTAGTGTGAATAATTACCATGGCAACACACATGTTTGCCACAGTCCATTCCAGTGCAGGACAGATCTAGTGAAGCTCATCATTCAAGTGCAGCGCTGATCCCATCCGATCACTCCCACATCGGTAGCGAACGCTCTTCAGCCTGGACACAGAACAGGACAGGAACCCGTCAGTCAATGCTCTGTCTGCTGATAAGATGCACATGTGTTTCAATTCACATCAATCACATTATTTAACCGTCACACACGCCACGTTCACTACTAAACCATCTTTGGGTGAAGCAGAAACGCTTTTATAATCATCTTCAGGGAACGATATACGTTTGATTGGTCACAAACCTTACAACTTTAGTTTATTTTCGAGCAAGAAAGTCAGACTAAAATTTTTGCTGAAAAATTATGCGTTATGCTTGAAGCTAGACATGTGAGTTTAAATAAAGAAGAAGAAAAAATAGGGATGCACCGAATGTTCGGCAAACGAAAATAAGTGAAAAGACCGAATAAATTATAGCAAACAATAACGTGACGCGATCAAATAGAGGTGCGCTATGGCAAGCCGTTTTGACTTTTATTCATTCGTAGGATATAAATTCTTGATATTCAATTTTCACTAGTTAAAATGATCATTCTTGATATCAGAAATTGATTTTTACTAGTAACAATGGCCATTTTTGATATCAGGAATTACATTTCCACTAGTAAAAGGTTAATTATTGATATCAACAATTGAATTTCAACTAGTAAAAACTATAATTGTTGATATCAAGAATTGATTTCTTACTAGTTAAAATGTCAATTTCACATATCAGAAATAATTCTCACTAGTAAAAACTTTATTTCTGATATCAATAATGACATTGTTCCTAGTGCAAATGATTCTTGATATCAACAATTCAATTGCTGCTAGTGCCAATGTTCATTTCTGATATCATGAATGCGATTGTTACTAGTAAGAATGCATTTTAGATATCTGAAATTACTCTCCTAATTATTGATAACACAAATATATTTTCAGATATCAGAAATAAGAAATGTAACATGCTGAAATACATTTACAGATATCAACAATTGACATTTCAACTAGTGACAATTGAAATCTTGATATCAGGAATTGCATTTGCACATTTGCAATAACAATGTCATTATTGATATCAAAAATAAATGTTTTTACTAGTGAGAATTATTTCTGATATGTGAAATGGACATTTTAACTAGTAATCAATTCTTAATATCAACAATTGAATGGGAGTCTATGGTGACATTCAGCATGTTACATTTGTTATTTCTGATATCTGAAAATGTATTTGTGTTATCAATAATTAGGAGAGTAATTTCAGATATCTAAAATGCATTCTTACTAGTAACAATCCCATTCATGATATCAGAAATGAACATTGGCACTAGTAGCAATTGAATTGTTGATATCAAGAATCATTTGCACTAGGAACAATGTAATTATTGATATCAGAAATAAAGTTTTTACTAGTGAGAATTATTTCTGATATGTGAAATGGACATTTTAACTAGTAAGGAATCAATTCTTGATATCAACAATTATAGTTTTTACTAGTTGAAATTCAATTGTTGATATCAAGAATGAACCTTTTTACTAGTGGAAATGTAATCCCTCATATCAAAAATTGCCATTGTTACTTGTAAAAATCCAATTTCTGATATTAAGGATTATTTTAACTAGTGAAAACTGAATTCTTGATATCAAGAATTCATATCCTGCAAATGAATAAAAGTCAAAACGGCTTGCCATATGTGCACTAATGTAACAAACATGTCCATAGTGTGCAAGCATTTAAAACTGTCAGAGAAAGACGCAAACATCATTACAAGCACCAACAGCGAAAGACCGTTTATCATCGCATTGCATGTCTTCGATGAGAAGAGGAATGGCTGGTTGTTGCTGGTTGCTGTATGATGACTGAAATCGCCAAATGGCCCTAAACCATTAGTAAATAAACTGCAGAAGGTTATTTTTTCTAATGCACACACAAATTGTATGTATGCTGACAGCGCTGCATGAGCTCCTTAGCAAGGAAAATCTGCGCTGAAACAGCTTCATGAGAGAACCATTCAGAAATCTGATCCTGTCAACAAAAAGTAGTATGACGTCTTAAAATAAAAGTCAACATTCATAAATGTTAGTATTGTAATTTTACTGTTGTTCTATAAAATTAGATAAAACACAACAGCTCTATTAATACTTGTAATACTAATTGTATTATAACATTCACACAGTGTTCAAATTGGGATCTGTAATATTTTCTAACGTTTTAAAAGTCTCTTCTGCTCAGCAAGACTGCATTCATTTGTACAAAAAAATAAATAAATAAAACAAACACATGGCTGATTCAAGAAGGAGGTCTTAAAAATAGCCAAAGAATATTATTTTACTAACTCACTTATTTTTAAGTTAAATTGTGCTTTGTTAATGGGTACTAAAATGTTACAAATGTTCAGGGTTAAGTAAACATTTTTAAATTGTTGTTTTGTAATTGATTTTTTTTCTTTGAAAAGCAAGACAAAACTGTAAAAAGCACATTTTTGGCTTTTAAATTGTATGCAATGGTGAAAAAAATTGGTTAAATACGTAGGGGGGAAAAAAATATATATATTCTGTAATCAGAATTTTCATTTCAGTGCATCCCTGGAAAAAAAATAAACAATCCTAAACTAAATCGAGCGGTCTGCATGAATAAAACCACTATAAATCTGAAAAATTCTTTTGAAAATCATATTCCCCAGCATTCTTCCATCTTAGAAACATTGTCAAGCTACGGAACATGTTACCCGTTTCTGAAAAGTTAGTTGATGCATTTATGAGCTCTAGGCTGGATTATTGCAATGCATTGCTATGTGGTTGTCCTGCATCTTCAATAAACAAGCTACAGTTAGTCCAAAATGCAGCTGCTAGAGTCCTTACCAGATCAAGAAAATATGATCATATCACCCCAATCTTACAGTCTCTGCACTGGCTTCCTATTAGTTTCAGTATCAGTTACAAAATATTACTTCTTATCTATAAGGCCCTAAATAGTTCAGCTCCTGCGTACCTAACTAGTCTACAATCATCACGCTCCCTAAGATCACAAAACTCTACACTGTAAAACCGAACAGTGAAATGAATTAAATGAAATGAGTTATTTTCACTCAAATAACAATGAAAGTTTATTGGACTTAATTGAAATAAGTTCTGTAAACTCAAAATGCCGTTGTAGTAAAGTGAACTTAGAATGATTGAGTTTTCTAGCTCCCAGCATGCTTTGCATCAGACAACATGGAAAATAAATGTTGAAATGAGGTGTTATTTTGTGTGTTTTTGCACAAGATTAACATAGGGAGACATAAGTTAGTATTTAAATGTTGAGATATGTTAGGATTTGCATAGATTTCTGTTATGTTGGTTTTGTAGTGTTACCGTTGTGGTAAAGAGTAGAGCCTGTTCTTAGGTTGAGGATGGACAGCAAAATTTGAAGACTACATATACTGCATGTTCTTTGACAATTTCAATGCAAGTATATATTGAGAGTCTTTCTGATACACTGTAACTGAAAATATTTAAGCTGATTTCATAACAAGTTTTAATTTAACTGTAATGAAAAGTTTTATGTAGCATGTTATCTAAATATTTAACTTTTGAAATATTTAATTTTTAAGTTCATGAACTTAAAAAATTTGAGGCAACGAGTTACATCAAATTTTTTGAGTTCTGCTTACTAATTTGGGTTTACAGTGTAGACTCTTGGTAGCACCTAGAATAGCAAAGTCCACTAAAGGACGTAAAGCTTTTTCACATTTGGCTCCCAAACTCTGGAATAGCCTTCCTGATAATGTTCAGGGTTCAGACACACTCTCTCTGTTTAAATCTAGATTAAAGACACATCTTTAGCCAAGCATTCACATAATGCATCTCATCACCTTGTACTTCAGTTACATCTGATCAAATGCACATTAACATCCTTTATCTTGGGTTGTTTCTCTGTTTCTCTGTTAACTAGGAATTACACAAGCTTCAGTTTGGATCCACAACACCTGAGAAGAGATGATGCCAAACCTGAAACAACATGCAGCACTACCAAACTGTGCTATAAGCTTGATTGCAACATATAATCATTACTGTTAATAGTGTTTATCATCTGTTTGATTATGTCAGTACTAGCTGATTTTTTGACAGCACCACTACTGCTAAATATATTGCAGAATCTTTCATTTTCTGCTTTGCAATGATTTGTGTCGTGGAAAGCGCTATACAGACAAACTTGAATTGAATAAATGAACAGAACCCAGCGCGAGCAACGTCCGGAGCCGAGGTCACGTGATCTCTTCCTCCAGGACGAGCCGAAAATAAGTGTGACCTCACAGTTATCAAAACACACCGCTGCCTCGCTCCTCGAGGAAATGTGACTCTAGAGCTGCTGATGGCAGCCAGATGTGGGTTTAGAGCTTTAAAGCAATTCAACAACATCAACCACAACATCTCAAACATCTCAAAGTGACTAAACGCTCAGAGACGACGATCAGATCACTAGATACACTTCTGAACAGAGCTACTCGAGTCTCTGTGATCTGACAACAGGACAAGCTACATTCCTACAAAGTGCATTATTTGTGGTATATTTTTAGCATGAAAATGCAGAAAAACTAAGCCGATTATAACAGCAGATAGGAGGTTGTTTAATTATATAACTGATCTTTGACAGCATGGAGAGCGACACACGCGTCCAGCCCTCATTGCGTATCGCTTTTATTATAGCCAATAACAATAAAAACAGATAAAAGATGAATTGATAAAATAGTAGAGCTGTCAAATGATTAATCGCGATTAATCACATCCAAAATAAAAGTTTATGTTTACATACTATGTGTGTTTACTTTGGATTTTTATTATGTACATATAAATACACACACATGTATATATTTAAAAAAATATTTATATGTATGTATGTATATATATATATATATATATATATATATATATATATATATTTACACCTGTATACAATTTAGATTATAAATGAATATAAATATTTTAGATATAAATCTAAAATATTTTTCCTTAATATATACATGCATGTCTATGTATTTATATATGCATAATAAATATACACAGTACACAGACATATAGTATGTAAACATAAACTTTTATTTTGGATGTGATTAATCGTTTGACAGCACTGTAAAATAGTGAAATGTGTTATAATTTGTAGAAACAAAACTGGTCAGCTTTTTATTTGATTACTACAGGGTTCCCACTCTCCAAACGTCAAATTCCCTGAGTTTTTCCTGACTTTCAGTGACTAAAAAGCTGAATTTCCATGACTAATAATAAACGGATCCACCTATTTGCAAGCTATATTTACTTCACAGATGTTTTTAGTGCAAAACACATATACACTACTTTTTTTTTTTTTTTTTTTGCTTTTACCAATTAAACACACTTTGATTTTTTCTGTACTATTTATACACAAATTAATTTATGGTTTTTATGCTTTCATAATCGTAACAATAGGGAAAACACGTGAAGCAACGCAATAAAACAAAATACGGTATAGAGAACGTACATTTTGATAAATGGAAACAAAACATTTAAAGCAACAAAGTCAAAGCGCAAGGAAAATCTGCGCTGAAACAGCTTCATGAGAGAATCATTCAGAAATCTGCTCCGGTCAACAAAAAGAAGTACCGACGTCTTAAAATAAAAGTCAACATTCATAAATGTTAGTACTGGAATTTTACTGTTGTTCTGTGAAATAAAAAAGAATGATAACATAATGCTAATAAGTACAACAGCTCTATTAATATTTAGTTAAACTGTGCTTTGTTGGCAGGCTGTTCAGTGTTAAGTAAATATTTTTAAATTGTTTTGCAATAGTTTTTTTTTTTTTTTTGAAAAGTAAGACAAAACTGTAAAAAGCACATTTGGCTTTTTAATTTTATGCAATGGTGAAAAAAAAGCTAAATATATGGGGAAAAACCCCCGAAAAATTTGTTCCATTTCGGCCAAGAATTTTCATTTCGGTGCATCCCTAGTCATCATTTTTATGCTTTCATAGTCACAACAACAGGCAAAACGCGTGAAACAACGCAATTAAACAAAATACGGTATAGAAAATTTACATTTTGATAAATGGAAACAAAAAATAGCAAAAGCAACAAACAAAAATCCCTGATTTTCCATGACTTTGACAAAATAAAGATAAAATTCCCTGACTTTCAATGTCTGGAATAGACCTTTAAAAATTCCATAATATTCCAGAAATTCCCTGACCCATGGGAGCCCTGTTACTACCAACTTGATTATACATTTTAATTAAATCATAATGCACAAAATCCATATGGATTTCCATATCCAGAAACATATTTACCATAAAAAATTTTATAAATTAGTAACTTGTTAAAGGTTTATACATTATAATGATTAATTTCCTCAAACTAAAATTGTTTAGTTTCTTTTTAAATTATTGATATATTACTTTCCCATGTGATACTGTAAAGCTGCTTTGGCACAATTTGTATTGTAAAAAGCGCTATACACACTGCGGCTCAAAAGTTTGGGGTCAGTAAATTTTTATTCTTCCTTTTTTTTTTTTATTAATACTTTTATTCACCAAGGATATGTTAAATTAATAAAAAACAAAAAATGATAGCATATATTTACATTGTTGTATTTTGAATAAATGCTTTTTTAACTTGTTATTCTTCAAACAATCCTGAAAAAAAGAATCACAGGTTCCAAAAAATATTTGTCAGCACAACGTTGATAACTCTAATAATAAATCAGTATATTAGAGTGATTTCTGAAGGATCATGTGACGCTTAAGACTGATGAAAATTCAGCTTTGCAACAAAGGAATAAATTATACTTTGAAGTATACTGAAGTAAAAAACATTATTTTATATTGCAATAACATTTTGCAATATTACTGTTTTTTTCTGTATTTTTGATCAAATAAATGCAGCCTTGATGAGCAGAAGAGACTTCTTTAAAAGCCATTAAAAATCTTAACGGCAGATAAATAAAGCTAACTTGACTTGACATTCGACACGCTTTGGGATGATTCATATGCAATTAAATAATTAAAAACTTAAATAAAAACAAGCCCAGTTTCATCAGTAACAAGAATTTAGAAACATAAGAATGGTGTTACACTCTGAAACCCCTTTTATAACAAACGTCTGATATTCATTTCTGGTCTCGTTCAGGCCGGAGTCGCCGAGTAAACAGAGAAGCGTGTTTCGTGTTTAATGTCAGCACATGAGCAGCTTGCGGTGATGCTGGGTGTCTGATATCTGCACACTCACGGGACGCTCCGCCAGCGATAAGCTCTATCTGAAGGGCGAGACTAACCTCAGCCTGGCGGATACGTGACTCGACGTTCAGAGAGACATTTCAGACCAAATCAGCGGAGCGCCACGTTTCCTCCGTAACACAAACGTGAGACTAACAGACCTCCTGTCATCATCTACAGAGCCTCATGTCAAACCCATATGAGGAACAGACAGACACTCAAGTCATTTTTAGGGATGCACCGAAACAGTTCGGCCCGAAAATAGCAAAAAAAGCTATTCTGGTGTTTTTTTAAGCAAAAAGACAGAATAAATTATAGCAAACAATAACGTGATGCGATCAAATAGAGGTGTGCACTAATATAGCAAACATTTCCATAGTGTGCAAGCATTTAAAACTGTCCGAGAAAGATGCAAACATCATCACAAGCACAACAGAGAAAGACTGGCATGTCTTCCATGAGAAGAGGAACGGCTGGTCGTTTAAAATAAAGCATTAAAGCATTAGTAAATAAACTACAGAACGTTATTTTTTCTAATGCACGCACAAACTGTATGCATTCTGACAGCGCTGCATGAGCTCCTTTCAAAAACAGTTTCATGAGAGAATCATTCAGAAATCTGCTCCTGTTAACAAAAACAAGTACCGACATCTTAAAATAAGTCAACATTCATAAATGTTAGTACTGGAATTTTACTGTTGTTCTGTAAAATAATAAAAAAAAGAATAATAATAAGCACAACAGCTGTATTAAGGCGAGACACTGCAGGGGAATAGGGTAAAAAAAATTACTAATAGTTATCACCTTACTTACCCAGTTGATTGATTACATTGATAATTGCAAAAAAATTTAGTATTACAAGTTTTCAAAATATTAGGTTTAAATATGCAAATGAGGCATTGTTTAATGAAATTTGCACTAATTTGCATGCATTTCTAGTGCAAAAATCTAAACTGGATGAAGTCAGTTTCAAAATTCTTGTTTAATTTGTTTGCCATATTAGAGTCAAATGTTTTTACAGAGGGGGTTTGGGGAATCTAATTTTGTCACTCCAAAATTCAGAAAATACTTACTTTTTTTACATTTTTGGGGGGAATAAAATGTTGTATATAATCAAGCAAATTATATATGATCTAATCCCTCTGGAAAAACCTTCAGGCTATAGACAGGAATACAAATGTAAAGTGCTACTGAAGTGGAGATTTATGGCTCAGTGTAGAAGAAAAAACTCATTTTGAAAAAACGGCCTTTAAAAATATGGTAATTGAAATCTATTGACACAAATTAGGGCTGTCAAACGATTAATCGCGATTAAATCGCATCCAAAATAAAAGTTTATGTTTGCATACTATGTGTGTGTTTACTTTATATATTTATTTTGTACATATAAATACATACATATGCATGTATATATTAAAACTAAATATTTATATGTATATATATTTATACTGTGTACAATTTAGATTATAAATAAATATAAATATTTAAAATATAAACCTAAAATATTTTTCCTTAATATATACATGCATGTGTTTGTATTTATATATACATAATAAATATATACAGTACACAAATATATAGTATGTAAACATAAACTTTTATTTTGGATGCGATTAATCATGATTAATCATTTGACAGCACTAACACAAATAGATAAAGTGCTATAAAAGGAACACTTAACAGTGTCTTTTAGATGTTTTCGTTCCACTAGTCTGAGAAAACACTTCATGAAAAACCAAAAAGCGCAAAATCTCAAATTGACAGATGCATGAAAAAGCGTTTTTGCCTGCTTAATATTTAAAGTTAAATTGTACTTTGTTGGTAGGCTATAATAATGTCTACTAGAATGTTAGAAATGCAGTGTTAAGTAAATATTTTTAAATTGTTGTTTTGCAATAGTTTTTTTTCTTTTCTTTGAAAAGTAAGACAAAACTGTAAAAAGCACATTTTGGCTTTTAATTTTATGCAATGGTGAAAAAAAGCTAAATGTATGGGGAAAAAAACCCTAAAAATTTGTTCGGTTTTGGCCAAGAATTTTCATTTCGGTGCATCCCTAGTCATTATTCACATCATCCTCCTCTGAGAGAGCAATGCTGGAAACATCTGCACACGTGAACATTAGTCCAAAAGAGAGCAACATCCAAGTCGAAGAGATGGGAATATTGCAATAGAATTTGATCTGAATTTATTACATTCTAAGGATGCTTCTTTTTGTAGTATTTTACGACGTGCGAGAGTCATGTGCACAGGATTCACATGGGAAAAACACATCAGATTCCTCTCTGATAGTATGTGAGCCGCAGGCATCGTTCTCCAGCAGACAACCTGTTTCTGGCACGTTAATGACTTTCCCCTCATGCAAACAATAATGACGGAGCTTCAGAGAAACCCGCTGGATAAAAACAGCCCAAAAACATGACGAGACGATCGCTGGCGGTGTGGGAAAGACCCAGAGATCCAGAGTTTATCACTATGAAAACACAGAGCGTTGTGGAGAGACGCAAGAGGAACACAGTCCTTCCAGAGTGTGTTTTGGGTGAACTTTCCGCTGCTGAACACACCCACGAGGTCTAACGTTACACACATTCCCAGAGCTCACTCGTCCGCCAGCTCATTCTGAGCATAAATCTTCTGAAAAAGCAGAAGCGTGAATTGAAAAACCCCACCAGAAAAGGGCAGAACCGCAGCGCTCCATTCAGCACCTGCACCGGCGTCGTTTGCAGCCAGGCTTTCAGGGCTTTCAGGGCTGATCAATTAGTCATGTGAGCGCCGCAAGCTGATGCTCTATGGCAAGCCGTTTTGACTTTTATTCATTAACAGGATATGAATTCTTGATGTCAACAATTCAATTTTCACTGGTTAAAATGATCATTCTTGATATCACAAATTGGAATTTTACAAGTAACAATGGCAATTTTCAATATCAGGAATTACATTTCCACTAGTAAAAAGGTGCATTCTTGATATCAACAATTGAATTTCAACTAGTAAAAACTATAATTGTTGATATGAAGAATTGCATTTTCACTAGTTAAATGTCACCATAGACTCCCATTCAGATTTAATTGTTCATATCAAGAACTGATTTCTTTCTAGTTAAAATGCCAATTCTCGATATCAATAATTCAATTGTTACTAGTGACAATGTTCATTTCTGATATCTGAAAATGCATTTCTGTTATCAATAATTAGGAGAGTAATTTCAGATATCTAAAATGGCATTTTTACTAGTATCAATGGAATTGCTGATATCAAGAATTGGCATTTTTACTAATAACAACTGAATTGTTGATATCAAGAATTGGCATTTTTACTAGTAACAACTGAATTGCTGATATTGAGAATTGGCATTTTAACTAGTAAGAAATCAATTCTTGATATCAACAATTAAATTTGAATGGGAGTCTATGGTGACATTTAACTAGTGAAAATACAATTCTTCATATCAACAATTATAGTTTTTACTAGTTGAAATTCAATTGTTGATATCAATAATTAACCTTTTTACTAGTGGAAATGTAATTCCTGATATCAACAATTGCCATTGTTACTAGTAAAAATCCAATTTGTGATATCAAGAATTAGCATTTTAACTAGTGAAAATTGAATTGTTGATATCAAGAATTCATATCCTGCAAATGAATAAAAGTCAAAACGGCTTGCCATAGATGCTCCTCGTGCTATGGGCCAAACTAAACCAAACTAGCGGGAGAGGCGCGGCCACGGGCCGTTTACGAGGTCGGCCAACTCTGTGGCAACAGAAACATCACAGATCCAATTGTGAAACACATGCAGAAATGAACTCCGACCAAACAGCGAGTGGGAGCCAAGAGTTTCAAACTCCAGTTTACAGCGCCAAAGCCGTTCGGGCTATAGCTTACACAATAGCAGCGTAGAGGACGAGGAAAGGGAAAGAATGCTCACCGAGGAGGCTTTCATGGGACGCAGCTGCCTGACCGCTTAACATAAACACAAAGAAGAGACACGCACGACGTCTCTTCTCATTAGGGAGAGGTTCACGTTCACCCGACTTCACAGCGTCAAAAAACTCATTTGTGACCCCGGACCACAAAACCAGTCTTAAGTGTCAATTTTTCAAAATTGAGATTTATACACCAGTTGAAAGCTGAGTAAATAAGCTTTTCACGGATGTATGGTTTGTTAGGATAGGGGAATATTTGGCCGAGATACAACAATTTGAAAATCTGGAATCTGAGGGCACAAAAAAATCAAAATGTTGAGAAAATCACCTTTAAAGCTGTCCAAATGAAGTTCTTAGCAATGCATATCACTAATAAAAAAATTAAGTTTTGATACATTTACAGTAGGGAATTTGCTAAATATCTTCATGGAACATGATCTTTACTTAATATCCTAATGATTTTTGGCATAAAATCGATCATTTTCGATCATTTTGATCCATGCAATGCTATTGCTACAAATACACCCGTGGAACTTAAGACTGGTTTTGTCGTCCAGGGTCACATTTTACAGCAAGCTCATCTGGAAACGGGACGTTTGACTGAGCGCTGGTTAAATTGTTACCAAGCAATAACCCACATTTGCACAGAGAGGCGCAGCGACGCACAAAGCCAGCATTCATGCTCGCCACAAACCGTCAGACGCTCGCTGATCGCAAACACACGCTTACCTGAACACTAGTGCTTAGAAATGCACTTCACAACTCACAACGCTGCTTTAAAATGCTGATTTCAGCTAAAAATGACTGTGTGATGTTTGTGTTTTAAGTACAAAAGGAGAGGTTTATCAGAAAGTTTATGATGTGAGTGGGTTGGATGCTCTAAAAATGATATAAAAAGCACTTTGGAGTATGAAAACAATAGTCCATATGTGACCCTGGACCACAAAACCAGTCTAAAGTCGCTGGGGTATATTTGTAGCAATAGCCAAAAACACATTGTATGGGTCAAAATGATAGATTTTTCTTTTATGCCAAAAATCATTAGGATATTAAGTAAAGATCATGTTCCATGAAGATATTTTGTAAACTTCCTACCATATATATATTAAAACTTACTTATATGCATTGGTAAGAATTTAAATTGGACAACTTTAAACGTGATTTTCTCAATATTTGTATTTTTTTTTTTTTCAAATAGTTGCATCTCGGCCAAATATTGTCTGATCCTAACAAACCGTGCATCAATGGAAAGCTTATTTATTCAACTTTCAGATGATATACAAATCTCAATTTTGGAAAACTGACACTTATGACTGGTTTTGTGGTCCATGGTCACATATGACATATGAAAACCTGTGGCTGATATTTAGACAATGCATCACTAAGCTTGAAAAGCATCATGTGGATTCAGAAGACTTGAGATATAGGACACAGGTCATGTGTATGACACAGCATCTGTCCTCACCCACAAGGGCAGATTTAAAACGACGATTTAAAACAAAATCCTTATTTCACAGAATGATCAGTGTGGTCAGATTTCTTGGTCAATCTCCGGTGATTCATGATCTCATGAAGCACTTCCCCTCTCAGAGTCTGATGTCAACATGCTATACAAATATGGAACTGCCAATAACTGAAAGCTCATAAAAACTATCTTGTGATTCATTATGGGAACTTCCACTGCGGTGCACGCATTACGTGACCTAGTTATCAAAACGCTACTGCAGCACTACAAAGGTGCAAACGCATCCTGAAGTCCAAAGGCCTCGAGACAACGGTCGGCGTCGCGTCAATCGGCACTGAAACAAATGAGACCCTGGACCACAAAACCAGTCATAAGTGTCAATTTTTCAAAATTGAGATTTATATATTATCTGAAAGTTGAATAAATAAACTTTTACTATTTGAAAATCTACAATCTGAGGGTGCAAAAAAAAAAAATACTAAGAAAATCGCCTTTAAAGTTGTCCAAATGAAGTTTTTAGCAATGCATATTACTAATCAAAAATTACGATTTGATACATTTACGGTATGCAATTTACAAAATATCTTAATGGAACATGATTTTTACTGAATATCCTAATGATTTTTGGCATAAATCTTTTTTTTGAGAATTTTGACCCATACAATGTATTTTTGGCTATTGCTACAAATACACCCCAGTGACTTAAGACTGGTTTTGTGGTCCAGGGTCACATTTGTCTGAGAACTATTTGAAAATCTACAATCTGAGGGTGCAAAAAAATAAAAATACTGAGAAAATCTCCTTTAAAGTTGTCCAAATGAAGTTTTTAGCAATGCATATTACTAATCAAAAATTAAGATTTGATACATTTACAGTATGCAATTTACAAAATATCTTAATGGAACATGATTTTTACTGAATATCCTAATGATTTTTGGCATAAATTTTTTTTTTGAGAATTTTGACCCATACAATGTATTTTTGGCTACTGCTACAAATACACCCCAGTGACTTAAGACTGGTTTTGTGGTCCAGGGTCACATTTGTCTGAGAACTGTTTGAAAATCTGCAATCTGAGGGTGCAAAAAAATAAAAATACTGAGAAAATCTCCTTTAAAGTTGTCCGAATGAAGTTTTTAGCAATGCATATTACTAATCAAAAATTAAGATTTGATACATTTACAGTATGCAATTTACAAAATATCTTAATGGAACATGATTTTTACTTATATCCTAATGATTTCTGGCATAAATTTTTTTTTTTGATAATTTTGACCCATACAATGTATTTTTGCCTATTGCTACAAACATTCCCCAGCGACTTAAGACTGGTTTTGAGCTCCAGGGTCACAAATGCACAGATGCACCTGTAAATGGAGGGATTTGAGCACAAGTGTGTGAATGTGCACACCATCAGTTAGGTAAAGGTCAAAATCAAGCTCTTTTATGTCAAAGGAACAGTAAAACCTGTTCTGCGTTCTCCGTCCGACGTCTAACAATGACAGAAGATACACCCAGCTATTCACTACAAACATTAACCGAAACAATTCACTACAATAGGAAATGAATTTGCCCTGGGAAATGTCGCTCGGCTCCTCGGGCGCACAAACACGGCTCTGTAAACACAGCCAATCAACACTTTCCAATAAGGTGAACCTCAGCCGGGCCGCTCTGGTGGGAACAGTGCGGGCGCTGCATAGTTCAGCGGAAAAATGACAGCCGCGGGTGAGAAACAAACACACATTCATAGCTGCGACCAGAGGAAAAACTGGCTTCCCCAGGAACAGACTGTGTTGCATGTCACAACGCTTCACTGCATCACACGCAGCGCACTGCAAAACTTTCTTCAGACACCTGGGCACTGAGTTTCCCCTCTTCTGTGAAAATCCTTTATTTGCATGCGGCCCGTTCGCAACTAACGAGCTGGTGTTGTGCTGATAACTAGATAAACACAATCTGCAAGAAACTCTAGAGCTGCTCTTATTCTGATTAGACCCTGGTGCTGCTTTAGTTCATACATCAGCACTCAGCACTCGAGTTACCGCTGATAATACTCAACACAATATACAATACTACAATATTAAAACACCCAGCCCTTCAATTATATAGAACAGTCTAATATACTGTTGTTCCAAAGCACTCTGAAAATATCAAATACTCTTAAAGTATTCGAAATATGCTAACATACGGAGTACTCTAAAATACAGTATATGCTAAAATACTACATGAAGTATTCTAAAATGCAGCATACTAAAAAACTCTTAAAATACACTAAAATATTGCACTCTTTAAGATGCACTCTAAAAACGTAACGCCAAAAAATGCACAGGCTCGCTCTTAAAATACTAAATGCTCCTAAAATACAGAGTACTGCATACTCAATACAACTAAAATACTTAGTACTTGAAAGTATGTTGCACTCTTTATGATGCACTCTAAAAACGTAACGCCAAAAAATGCATAGGCCTGCTCTTAAAACACTAAATGCTCCTAAAATATAGAGTATTCTAAAATACTGCATACTCAAAAACATCGGCATACTCTTAAATATATACTTTAAACTATATTTCATACTTGACAATACTGCAAACTCTTAAAATACTGAGTATTGTAAAATGCAGAGTACTAAAAAACTCACTGGACACTACTAAACTACTCAGTACTCAAAAGTACATTGTACTCTTTAAGATACACTAAAACTGAACGCCTAAAAATGCATAGGCCTACTCTTAAAATACGAAATGCCCCTAAAATACTGCATACTTGAAAACATCAGCATACTCTTAAAATATACTGTAAACTATATTTTATACTTGACAATACTGTAAACTCTTAAAATACTGAGTACTGTAAAATGTTGAGTACTAAAAAAAACAGGATACTAAAATACTTAGTAATCTTCAAGATCCACTAAAAATGTAACGCCTAAAATGCATAGGCCTGCTCTAAAACACTAAATGCTCCTTAAATACAGAGTTCTGCATACTCAAAAACATCAGCATACTCTTAAACTATACTGTAAGCTATATTTTATACTTGACAATACTGCAAACTCTTAAAATACTGAGTACTGTAAAATGGAGTACTAAAATACTTAGTATTCGAAAGAACGTTGTACTTTTTAAGATACACACTAAAAATTAAATGCCCAAAAATGCATAGGCCTACTCTTAAAACACTAAATGCTCCTAAAATACAGAGTATTCTAAAATACTGCATACTCAAAAACATCGGCATACTCTTAAAATACACTATAAAATATTTTATACTTGACAATACTGCAAACTCAAATGCTGGGCGCTATAAAACACTAAATACTCTAAACATATAGGATACTACTAAAATACTTAGTACTTGAAAGTATGTAAGAATCTAAGTACTAATCAAGTACTAATGCATAGGGGCCTACTCTTAAAATACTAAATGTTCCTAAAATACTGCATACTCAAAAACATCGGCATACTCTTAAAATATACTCTAAACTATACTTGACAGTACTGCAAACTCTTAATATATAGAGTACAAAAAAACACTTACTGGATACTAAATACTTAGTACTCGAAAATATGTTGTACTCTTTAAGATGCACTAAAAATTGAATATCTAAAAATGCATAGGCCCACTCTTGAAACACTAAATGCAGAGTAAAATAGGGGATAATGTTATTCTTAAAACACTCAAAAGTACACTAATACTCTTAAAAAATGAAATACTCAAAATATGACTAACAAATACTGCACTTAAAAATACTACATACTCCAAAAACAAAGAATACTCATAAAATACTAGTTATTCTAAAATAAGTTACTGTATACTCTGAAAATACAGGATAACTACTGGAAAAACTCTAAACACTCATCAGTAAATCGTTTTTCAGCTCATGTCTGAAGTGTATTGATAGGGTTTTCAGTTCCTAGTTCGAGGTGAAGAGTTTCTGTTTTAACTTTGACGGTCAGTTCGCGTTTTGGAACGTGTATTTCTTAAAGATCATGGTCCGCTGAAGTTTCTGACCGACTTTAATTCGGTGTCCATGTGAGAGTTTCTTTGCGCTCGGGGAACAAAAGCTACTAACGTCCGCGAGCGTCGCGGGAAACTCACTCACGCACAACGACGAGCGCGAACCCGCGCAAACACAATAAAATATAGCGCAGTTTGATCCGGATGATCACTGTATACTCACGGGACAGCGAGCGGCGCGTCTCCTCGCGCGGGCCGGATCGGTAAATACAGCCGTTCAGATCATCTTCATCTCCGCGCGCGTCCGCCGCTCAGCTCGCCGCTGCTACTACTCCAGCGCGGGCACGACCACACACAGAGGCAGTCGCGGGGAACCCGGAACCGCGGTACAGCAGAAAAACACATGCAACACACACTCTAAACACCTTCACCTGAGGCAAAACAGAATGTACCCTAATAGAAAACATCAGCTATGGTGTATGGCAGAGGCACACGCGGTTCTGATGGATATTTCAGTTTGATATGAAACAGTGTCACCCCCGCGTCTGAATGGACTCGCCCAACACTGCACACTATTATAACAAAACGCATCACAACACGGAAAGTTTGCCTCATTTATGATTAATTGCTCAAATTTACCTCAATAATCAATGAGTTCACACTAAATCAATAAGTGTTTGACATCTGTCCAGTAAAAGAATGGAAAACAGCATGCTGCTTTGATGAATTGGCAGTAGACACATAAAATATACTTTCACTTTTTAATCAACATGAAGAGATATTGTTTGATGTCCCTGTTGAAAAAACAGCATATGTTGCTTAGGTAGGTTTTGATGCTGGTTTTATGCTGCTCCTTTTGCTGGTTTATGCTGGTGCAGGACTAGAACATGACCAGCAAAGGGCCATCTTAAACCAGCTAAGGACCAGCATAAGCCAGCAAAAGACCATCTCAAACCAGCAGAGGACCAGCATGAACCAGCTTAAACAGCATAAAACAGCTAAGGACCAGCATAAACCAGCAAAAGACCATCTTAAACCAGCAATAACCAGTAAAGGACCAGCATAAACCAGCTAAGAACCAGCAAAATACAATCTTAAACCAGCAAAGGACCATCTTAAACCAGCAATAACCAGTAAAGGACCAGCATAAACCAGCTAAGAACCAGCAAAATACAATCTTAAACCAGCATAAACCAGTAAAGGACCAGCATAAACCAGCTAAGAACCAGCAAAATACCATCTTAAACCAGCAAAGGACCAGCATAAACCAGTTTAAACCAGCTAAGGACCGGCATAAACCAGCAAAAGACCATCTTAAACCAGCAAAGGACCAGCATAAACCAGTTTAAACCAACCAAGAACCAGCAAAAGACCATCTTAAACCAGCAAAGGACCAGCATAAACCAGTTTAAACCAACCAAGAACCAGCAAAAGACCATCTTAAACCAGCAAAGGACCAACTTAAACCAGCAATAACCAGTAAAGGACCAGCATAAACCAGCTAAGAACCAGCAAAATACAATCTTAAACCAGCAAAAGACCATCTTAAACCAGCAAAGGACCAGCATAAACCAGTTTAAACCAACCAAGAACCAGCAAAAGACCATCTTAAACCAGCAAAGGACCAACTTAAACCAGCATACCAGCATTAAGAGTAGGCCTTGCAACTGATAAAACTCTTTTGAATCATATTTTGTGTTCACTAGCTCATTTTCTCACTGCTTCTGCAGTCTTACACTCTTTGGTTGTTATGTTAATTATTATGTCCAGTCCTGATCACAGGCTTATCACAGGATACCTGAATCATAATCTGGTGTCGTAATAGCATTTCTTCTTGATAAATCATCTTTAAGCCCAAACATAGATCTAAACTTTAAACCACATGATAAAACACACAAACATAGAATGAAAGGGGAAATCCTGCTCATGCTGTAAGTCTTACTGTAGTATGGAGGATCTAAGACTGATAATGAAGCTGTTTAAGTTGAGTTTTTGGAAATTTCCACACCCTGTGTGGTTACTGGGTTTGGGTTTGTTGTGGAAAAAGGCTCCTACATCCCTGAAGGACCGGAAACTGTGATGTGAGCTGCTGAGATCTGTGACTCCATCTACAGGAACCACTGAAAACTGCTGCTCATCATGTGTTTGGAAGAACCCAGCATTAAGGAAGTATCAGTCTTTAGATGCAACGCAAGCATCATTTACTGATTTAAAAAATATTGGTGAAGAGAAACTAATGCAGCATTAAATGAACAAACATTGTGTGGCTGCAATAAATCAGCTTTCAGTTTAAGTTATGATGTATTTCCTCACAGTGAAAAACTAATATCGATCAGGGCTACAGCTAAAGAGAGTCAGAGTAACAACACATTTAGTTAGTTGTCACAGGTGTCTCAGTAGCTACGAGTTTTTAATTTTCTCTAGTAGTGGCTTGCATGTTGGTTTTAAACATCTCACAATCAGTGTTGGGGAAAGTTACTTTTAAAAGTAATGCGTTACAATATTGCGTTACTCCCTAAAAAAGTCACTAATTACGTTACTTAGTTACTTTTTATGGAAAGCAATGCGTTACGTTCCTTTTGCGTTACTTTTTAAATCTGGGCAGGGCTTGTTTGTTTTTAATATAAAAAAGTTTGATTCTTATCAAATGTAAAAGCCCTTTCACACCAAAATGAAATGAAGTGAATAAGGCTAAGGCTGAAGGAAAATTAAATTGACGTCTGTACAGTAGAACTGTAGGAAAAGAAAGTTCAACACTCTTCAGCAATGAGAAAAAAAAACACAAATGTGACCCTGGACCACAAAACCAGTCATAAATGTCAGTTTTCAAAATCAAGTGTTGAAACTGAGTTATATACTGAAAGCTGAATAAATAAGCTTTCCATTGATGTATGGTTTGTTAGAATAGGACAATATTTAATCAAGATACAATTATTTGGATATCTGCAATCTGAGGGTGCAAAAAAATCGAAATATTGAGAAAATCACCTTTAAAGTTGTCCAAATGAAGTTCTTAGCAATGCATATTACTAAACAAAAATTAAGTGTTGACATATTTGCAGTAGGAAATTTACAAAATAACTTCATGGAACATGATCTTTACTTAATATCCTCATGATTTTTAGCAAAAAAAAAAAAAAAAAGAAAGATCAATAATTTTGACCCATACAATGCATTTTTGGCTATTGCTACTTATGACTGGTTTTGTGCTCCAGGGTCACAAATGTTAGTTAATATAAAATAAGTTTTGCTTATTAGTACACTGGAAAAAATGCTTTTCTTACTTAGATTTTTTTGTTTTGTTTCCAGCCAAAATATCTAAACATTCTTAAATCAAGAAGGATTTTGTAGACAAGTAAAAAAATAGGAAAATAGGTCAAAATTGTATCTTTTTGCTTGAAACAAGCAAAATAATCTTGTTTTCTATTTGAAATTGAAAAAAAAAAACATTGGCAGATTATTTTGCGTGTTCTAAGCAAAAACACTTAATTTTGACTTATAAAATAATTATTTACTTGTCTACAAAATCCTTCTTGATTTAAGGATTTTGAATTTTTTTTTGATATTTTGGCTGGAAACAAGGCAAAAAAGTAAGTAAGAACAGTATTTTTGCAGTGTACGGTTGAATTGGATCAAAGGTCAGCAGCAAAGTCATTGGTTAATAAAATGGGATTAAATACATAAAGGAAACAAAAAGTAACTCAGATATTTTCTTGGAAATGAAAAAGTAATGCGTTACTTTACTAGTTACTTGAAAAAAGTAATATTATTACGTAACTTGCGTTACTTGTAATGCAACACAGAGTCAATGTGAGGAGGTAAACAGACAGATATCATAATATTGTTCGGAGGCTTTGATTTATCTGACAGACACAGACAACAGTACATCTGATATTTCACGGTGAATGCTGTAACATTAGTGGAAGTACAGTACATCGTATTACAGTACAGGTTTAGACATCACAGGCTACTGAATAAATACATCATATAACAAGCCGAAGCTGATAATATTATATTAGAAGTGCCCTGAAGACTGTTACAGTCAAACATCATAAAAGTCCTGCATCAAGGACAGACTCAAATTCTTTTCACACAAAAGTTCCCAAATGCACCGCGGTCACTAAATCTAAAGCTGGAGTTGAGTCATTCTCATGTGTATATATATATCTATATATATATATATATAGATAGAATAGTCTTTGTAAGTGTCACTGATGTCAGCTCTGTTTGTTCACACGCTCCGTCTCGTCGTGTTCTTCGTTCTCCATGTAGGCCTGCACAGATCTCCACAGCGCACGGATGTTCCCTTCCCCGAAGCCTGTGGCGCCTCTGCGCTCGATGAGCTCCAGGAAGAAGGTGTCCTCTCCAAAAATGGGCTTGGTGAACACCTGGAGCAGATACCTGTCAAAGAAGGAAAATGAAGAAACACTGTTATCAGCAATGCAGCAAAAACAGGATTTTGGACTTAGCTGACCCAAATGTAAATGTGCTCACTCTCAGGCCATGTATGATTTCAATAGATCCTCTGAAGCTAATGGGTGCCGTCAGAATAAAAGTCCAAACAGCTGATAAAAACATCACAATAATCCACATCAGTTCACATCTTGAGAGAAAAAAGCGCCATCATTAAGACGTTTTTAACTTCAAACCACACTTCCTCCTGTCGTCTCTCACATCAAAATCCAGACACATATTTGTTTAGAGCTGTTTTTTTCTTGTAAACGGTGCTTGATCTGTGCAGATATCTTTCCTGATTCAAACCAGACCACTTTTGACTGGAGGAAGCGTTATTATGCATTATGGACTCTTTGGACATTATGGATTATTGTGATGTTTTTATCAGCTGTTTGGACTCTCATTCTGGCGGCACCCATTCACTGCAATGGTTCCATTGGTGAGACAATGATGGAGTGACACATTTCTACAAATCCGATGAAGAAACTCATCCTAAACTTGGATAAACAGAGTGAGCACATTTTCAGCAGATTTTCATTTTTGGGTAAACTATTACTATGACAATAATTAGTTATGTTTTAAGTGTCTCAAGGGTGTCAGAACCTGATTTTACCAACTTTTTCAGATTTGAAAAAACACTTTATGGTTTTTGTGAAATGTAGGCTTATAATGATTGTTTGGTGCTTGTATATTCTCATATATTCATATAATCATATATTCTCTGATTTTAGGCATTACTCATGGGTAAGGTTAGGTTTAGGTGTAGGGATGTGGTCAAGACTAAATTTTTGGATTAAAATGTTGTACTGAAATGTAATCAAACTCATCAAAGAGCCTCAAGAGTGAGTGGTCTAGCTAATATGAACTGGGTTTTGATGGAAACAATATTTGTTACAATATATTGTGCATTATAAACTGGTAGATCAGTATTTGTTGCATGTATAATATAACAAAAATGTCCCACAAAATCTATTCCATAACTCATTATTATTTGGAATAGAGAGTAATGTCGTACCGCTGGTTGTCTGTGTCTCTGTGGATGTCAGTGTCCAGCAGAATCCCATACTGACTCAGTATGTGAGGGTCATGACCTGCCGCCACAATCTCTTCCTGCTTTCCCACCTGCAGCATTATAAACAGAATACGACAACAAGACTGAGTGCACAGAGATCACAGGACAATATTCAGACATATAACCAGTGTTGGGGTAACGCATTACAAGTAATGAGAGATACCTAATCAGATTACTGTTTTCAAGTAACACATTACTTTGTTTATTTGGAAGAAAATTTCAGAACAGCAGTTACTTTTTGCTTCCTTTATGCATTTAATTCCATTTTATTAACCAATGTCTTTGCTGCTGACCTTTGTTGATCCAGTTCAACAAATATATCTTATTATTATTATATATCTTCTGAAAGCTGAATAAATAAGCTTTGTTAGCATGTTATGACGATATTTGGTTGAGATAATAATTGAAAATCTGGAATTTGAGGGTGCAAAACAAATCTAAATATTGAAAGAATTGTCCAAATGAAGTTCTTAGCAATGCATATTACTAATCAAAAATTAAGTTGATACATTTACGGTTGGGAATAAAAAAAAAAAAAAAAAAAACTTTCATGAAACATGATCTTTACTTAATATCCTAATGATTTCTGGGATAAAAGTCAAATCGATCATTTTGACCCATACAATGTATTTTTGGCTATTGCTACAAATATACCCCAGCGACTTAAGGCTGGTTTTGTGCTCCAGGGTCACATTTGTGTTTTTTTCTCATTGCTGAAGAATGTTGAACTTCCTTCTCCTACAGTTCTACTGTACAGACGTCAATTTACAATCAACAAGTCCGACAATCCACCAACAAAAGAAGAGTGGATAGAGAATATGTAGAGAATATGTTTGATATGGAGAAACTCACATTTTCTCTAAGACTAAATATGGCTAAATTTGATAAAAACTGGTCAAAGTGGTTCATACATAAGAAAAAAAATTTGTTCATAAAGTGCTATTAAGCACTTTGCAAGGATTTCTTTAATGGAAATTAAGTGAACTGCATTTTTCTAGATTCAAAAAGACCGAACCGTATGGACCTGAATTAACCTAAATGGTTGTTTATGTTCATTATGCCACCTTTAAGTTTCATGTTGGGGGACTAATGGGAGAGTACCCTCTATTATAAAAAAAGAAAAAAAAGGGGGGGGGGAGCTGTATAAGATGGATGTAGTTTGTATGTGATGCCTCTGGTGATCTGTTTGTTCTGTTCCTTTTAGTTTTGCTTTTTTTGTTTTGTTTTGTTTCTTGTTCTTTAGGAAAATAAAGTACACAAAAAAAAAAACAAACAAACAAAAAAAAAAAATTCAAACAAGCAAGCCCTGCCCAGACTGAAAAAGCAATGCAAAAATAATGTAACATTACTTTCCATAAAACGTAACCAAGTAACGTAATTAGTTACTTTTTTACGGAGTAACGCAATATTGTAAATTTGATTAGTCCCACAGACAAACCTTTTAGAAGTAAATAAAAAAATCTTTTTATAGTAGCCTTAAATTTACAGGCTCTGTCGACTGAACCCACGAGAGCAGTGTTCATGATGCACACTGACCTCAGTGTAGTACGCAGGCGGAGGAGAGAAGAACTGGACTCCAGCCTGACTCAGAGTTTGAGCCGTTCTCACGATGTCCTCGGTGTAGAGCCCAATGTGCTGGATTCCTGCACCTCTGTGCTGATCCAGAAACGTGTCCACTTGGTTTCTGCCTGAAATAAACCTCTGTTAGAAACAGACAGTAGTGCTTCTGGAGGCTGGTTAGCCGTATACAACTCAACTATTAACCTGAGATTACATGACATCCCTAGATCTACACCAGCCTGACGACAAAACATTAAACTAATAATGTTAAAACTAGTGCTGTCAAACGATTAATCGCATCCAAAATAAAAGTTTATGTTTACATACTACATGTGTGTTTACTTTGTATATTTATTATGTACATATAAATACACACACATACATGTATATATTAAAACTAAATATTTATATGCATATATATATTTATACCTGTATACAATTTAGATTATAAATAAATATAAATATTTTAGATACAAATCTAAAATATTTTTCCTTAATATATACATGCATGTGTGTGTTTATATATACATAATAAATATACACAGTACACAAATATATAGTATGTAAACATAAACTTTTATTTTGGATGCGATTAATCGTAATTAATCGTTTGACAGCACTAGTAAAAACATATGTACACAATAAGTGCATTGTAATAATTAATTAGTTTACGTGTTATTAATGTGGTGTGATATTTGAGTGTCATGCTCATACCCTGCTCAGGAAGAGACTCTGCGATCACGAATTTGCAGTCTGGCTCTTTTTCATCTTTGAATGGCAGTGTGATTCCCGACTCGCTGCATTTCCAGTATTCCATCGCCGTCAGTCGCAGCCCGATCCCGTCGTGGTTCAGCACGTATCCCTCATCCACATCCTCATTCCTGCACAAAACAGGTCATGAGTCATGAGATTCTGCCATTATTTCTGCAGTTGGAGACTTTCATCAGCATGTCATTTGTTGTCAAATAGTAATTTTACATTTCTGCATTTGGCAGGTGCTTTTATCCAGATCATCTCGCGTTGTATTCAAGGTACACATGAGATCAGGTGGAGACCACTCAGACACCTGTAATAATTAAGATTTTTATTGTTATTGAAAGAAGTCTTTAATGCGCACACTTATTTGTGACCCTGGACCACAAAACCAGTCATAAGGGTCAGTTTGAGAATTATATCATCTGTTGAACGTTGAATATATAAGATTTACATTGATGCATGGTTTGTTATGATAGGACAATATTTGGCCTAGATACAACTATTTGAAAATCTGGAATCTGAGGGTGCAAAAAATAAAAATACTGAGAAAATCGTCTTTAAAGCTCTTAGCAATGCATATTACTTACTAAAAATTAAGTTACATTCACGGTAGGAAACTGACAAAATATCTTCATGGAACATGATCTTTACTTAATATCCTAATGATTTTTTGGCATAAAAAAAAAAAATCAATCAATAATTTTGACCCATACCATGTATTTTTGGCTATTGCTACAAAAATACCCCAGCGACTTATGACTGGTTTTGTGCTCCAGGATCACATTTAGGGTGCATTTCTGATTATTATCAATGTTGAAAACAGTTGTGATTTTTGTGGAAACTGATACATTTTATTTTTCAGGATTCACAGATGAAAAGTAAACAGAGCATTTATTTGAAATAGAAATCTTTTGTAACATTATTAATGTCGCTTTTGATCAATTTAATACAGCCTTTGTGAATAAAAAGAAACTTTACTGACCTTAAACTTTGGCATAGTAATGTATTACAGTTTCCACATCAATATTGGGCAGCACAAGTGCTTTCAAAACTGATAATAATCAAAAATGTTTCTAATATGCAAATCAGCATATTAGAATGATTTCTGAAGGATTGTGTGACACTGAATACTGGAGTAATGATGCTAAAAATTCACAGAAATAAATGACAGTTTAACAGATATTCACATAGAAAACAGCTGTAACACTAATACTGTTTTAATGTATTTTTACTTAGACTTATTTAAAAAACATTAAAACATCCTAATTACTCCTAACTTTCTTTCTTGGGAATCGAACCCATGACCATAGCATTAAAAGCTTGAACTATTGACGTTTTATCTGTCAGACACTTCAATCCAAAGCAACCCACACTGCATCCAGTATATACCTCAATATATATATACACCAATATATACCACTTCAATATATACCTCAGATTAGTTCATGCTGGGAATCGAACCCATGACCTTGGCATTATAAATTTGAACTATTGATGTTTTATCTGTCAGACGCTTCAGTCCAAAGTGACCCTCATTGCATATAATATATACACCAATATATACCACTTCAATATATACCTCAGATTAGTTCATGCTGGGAATCGAACCCATGACCATAGCATTAAAAGCTTGAACTATTGACGTTTTATCTGTCAGACACTTCAATCCAAAGCGACCCACACTGCATCCAGTATATACCTCAATATATACCACTTCAATATATACCTCAGTTTAGTTCACGCTGGGAATCGAACCCATGACCTTGGCTTTGTAAGTTTGAACTATTGATGTTTTATCCGTCAGACACTTCAATCCAAAGCGACCGCATTGCATCCAAAATATACCTCAATATATATACACCAATTCAATATATACCTCAGATTAGTTCATGCCGGGAATCGAACCCATGACCTTGGCATTGTACGTTTGAACTATTGACATTTTATCTGTCAAACACTTCAATCCAAAGTGACCCGCATTGCATTCAATATATACATCAAATTAGTTCACGCTAAGAATCAAACCCATAACCATGGCATTATAAGCTTGAACTATTGACGTTTTATCTGTCAGATGCTTCAATCCAAAAGCAACCCGCATTGCACTCAATATATACATCAGATTAGTTCACGTTGGGAATCGAACCCACGACCTTGGCGTTGGAGCTCCAGGAACGGCAATCGTAACAGCATTATTTATGTAGACAGAGCACTACAGTGATGATGCCACCGATACCTGTCAATGAAGAACCTCTGGAAGCCGAAGGTGTTGTGGTACCAGCGGGTGATGTGCGCGGTGCTGCTGCGGGGACAGGCGTAGGTGATGTGGTCGAAGTGAGTGATGGGACACTGCGAGCGACCCGCGGTCTGGGAGTCCGAGCCGACCTGATGGAAGCCCGGCAGGAAGAGCCCCTGATACTGAGAGCGGTCTATGAGCGTGTGGCACACGTTACCCACCGGAGAGCGGATGATGGAGAAGGTGAGCCGACCGCTGTCATCGCGAACCTCGGTGGGCGGCTGGAGAAACTCACACAAACCGCGATCCCGGAGCGCAGCGGACGCGCTCTGCACGTCATCCACCTCGAAACACACGTTACTCACGGTGTCCACCGGATAGTGCGCGTGGGCTCCGTACAGACAGTTCAAATCCCGATGCTCTCTGGCAATGACGGAACTCCAGACACGTGACTGATGTCCATTCAACCTCCGCCGAGCCTCGTTCGGCCTCTCGTTAACCACGAACACGGCCGATCCTCTGCAGAGCGCGAGCTGCTTCGCTCGGTCTGTCAGTCTGGCCGCGAACACGTTAAACTGGAAGCGGGACACGAGCTCGTGAGCAACTTTATCCACGTTTGAGACGTTCAGAGAAATGTGGTGCAACCGGCTCAAGTAGGCCGCCATGTTGGGATGACGTCACACTGAGGGGCGTGTCATGTTGTTACGACAATCACGTTCCTGTTTATATATTCATTTGACCGATTATTAAATACACGAATGCAGACATTTTAAATCTCACGAAATTTTCGTGATTGCTAAATTTAAATAAAAAATGAGTTTGTGCAGTCTTTTTGAAGGTGTATTTTAAGCAGAGTTGGGGCATTACAGTAACGCAAGTTACTTAATAATATTACTTTTTTCAAGTAACTAGTAAAGTAACCGATTACTTTTTCATTTGCAAGAAAATATCTGAGTTACTTTTTGTTTCCTTTATGTATTTAATCCCATTTTATTAACTAATGACTTTGCTGCTGACCTTTGATCCAATTCAACCGTACACTGCAAAAATACTGTTCTTACTTAGTTTTTTTGTCGTTTCCAGCCAAAATATCAAAACATTCTTAAATCAAGAAGGATTTTAAATAAGTATTTTCTTGTTTTCAGAAAAAACAAGTAAAAATTAAGTGAGTTTTTGCTTAGAGCAAGCTAAATAATCTGCCAATGGGGTAAGCAAAAAAATCTTATTTCAAACAGAAAACAAGATTATTTTGCTTACCCCATTGGGAGATTATTTTGCTTGTTTAAAGTAAAAACACACTTAATTTTGACTTGTTTTCAGAAAATAATATAATAATATTTTACTTGTCTAGAAAATCCTTCTTGATTTAATAATTTTTAGATATTTTGGCTGAAAACAAGACAAAAAATCTAAGTAAGAAAAGCTTTTTTGCAGTGTACTAATAAGCAAAACTTACTTTAGATGAACTAACATTTGTGCTTTTTTTCTCATTGCTGAAGAGTGTTTCTTTCTTCTCCTACAGTTCTACTGTACAGACGTCGGTTTAATTTTCCTTTAGCCTTAGCCTTATTCACTTCATTTCATTTTGGTGTGAAAGGGCTTTTACATTTGATAAGAATTGCATGTTTTTAAATGAAAAACAAACAAGCAAGCCCTGCCCAGATTTAAAAAGTAACGCAAAAGTAATGTAACGCATTACTTTCCATAAAAAGTAACTAAGTAACGTAATTCGTTACTTTTTTAAAGGAATAACGCAATATTGTAATGCATTACTTTTAAAAGTAACTTTCCCCAACACTGATTTTAAATAACTAGGTTATATCTTTCTTGTCTTTTGAGATTATTTTTCTTACATTTTTTAATTATCACGATTGTATGTATTTAATTTCCGTTTTAAAATACTTTTACCAAAAGATTTCCCAACACAATGATGAATGCCTCATTCTAGGGTTGGTTTTCACATGGTGTGGAAGCGTCCAATCAGCGGCCGCGCGTTTGATCACGTGCGCGTGACGGTGCGCGAGAAGCTGGTCGTTTTTATTTTGTCAGCGCCGCCATTAAATCCGCGTCTAAATCAACAATCACAGATTAGGAACAGTATCCATCGACATAAAAACATCATTCAACGACTGATATAAAGCGCAGTGATTAAACGACACAATGGAGGTCGAATAACAACAACAAAGACTGACTGAGGTGATTTAAGTCTCTTTAATGAGGAGCTGCGCGCGGAGCGATGTGAGTATTTACATGTTTCAGCACTAATATATGTCTCTCAGAGTATTAATGTCATTTATTTATATAGTAGTGTCAGTGCTGAGAGGGACGAGAGCCAATAAGAACGACAACACTGTCAGTGCTGCGAGATATTAGTAATAACATCTGTACTGTGACATATGGGTGTCAGTAAATAATAACACTGCCAGTGCTATGACTAATAACAGTGATACTGCCGCTAATAACATTAATACTGTGACATACAAGTATCACTAATAACACTAATACTGTGAGATACAAGTATTACTAATTACATTAATACTGTCACTAACAACATTTATACTGTCAGTACTGCAAGATATGTGTATCACTAATAACATTAATAGCGAGATACAAGTATCACTAATGACATTAATACTGAGACATATCACTAACAACATTAATACAGTGAGATACAAGTATTACTAATTATATTAATACTGTCACTAACAACATTTATACTGTTAGTACTGCAAGTTATGTGTATCACATAATAACAATAACACTTTGAGACACCAGTATCACTAATAACATTGATACTGTGAGACACAAGTATCACTAATAACATTAATAATGTAAGACATGTATCACTAACGAGTATCAAGAGTATCACTAATAACATTGATACTGTAAGACACAAGTATCACTAATAACATTGACACTGCGAAACACAAGTATCACTAATAACATTGATACTGTAAGACGCGAGTATCACTAACGAGTATCAAGAGTATCACTGATAACATTAATACTGCGAGACACGAGTGTCACTAATAACATGAATACTGTGAGACACGAGTATCACTAATAACATTAATACTGCGAGACACAAGTATCACTAATAACATTGATACTGTAAGACGCGAGTATCACTAACGAGTATCAAGAGTATCACTAATAACATTGATACTGTAAGACACAAGTATCACTAATAACATTGACACTGCGAAACACAAGTATCACTAATAACGTTGATACTGTAAGATGTGAGTATCACTAACGAGTATCAAGAGTATCACTAATAACAATACTGCGAGACACGAGTGTCACTAATAACATGAATACTGTGAGACACAAGTATCACTAATAACATTGATACTGTAAGACGCGAGTATCACTAACGAGTATCAAGAGTATCACTAATAACATTGATACTGTAAGACACAAGTATCACTAATAACATTGACACTGCGAAACACAAGTATCACTAATAACGTTGATACTGTAAGATGTGAGTATCACTAACGAGTATCAAGAGTATCACTAATAACAATACTGCGAGACACGAGTGTCACTAATAACATGAATACTGTGAGACACAAGTATCACTAATAACATTGATACTGTTCTGTTCTGGATTTCTGACATGAGTCATTTTATTTTGTGTTTGCAGATTGCTGTCTCCGTGTCAATGTGTTACCCTGATGTAAGTGTGTGTTGTTGAGTGAGCGAGCGTGTGAGTGTGTGTGAGCGTGAGTGAGTGAGTGTGTGTGTGTGTGTGTGTGTGTGTGTGTGTGTGAGTGAGTGTGTGAGCAGTGAGTGAGAGTGTGAGAGCAGATCCATCATGACAGAGCTGTGTGTGAAGTGGTCGTGTGAGTACTGCACGTTTGAAAACTGGCCGTCTGCCCTTAAATGCACCATGTGCCGAGCGCAGCGGCCCAGCGCGACCATCATAACGGAGGAGCCGTTCCCGAGCAGCACCGTCCCGCACGCCGGACACCAGTGGGACCCCGTACGCAACGACAGCCTGCTCATCTGCCCCGATTCCAGCGCCAGGCCCCGCGTCCGTCCGGCGGAGTCCTCGGAGCACAGCGGGAAATGGTCGTGTCAGGTGTGCACCTACCTGAACTGGCCCAGAGCGATCCGCTGCACCCAGTGCCGCAGTCTCCGGCAGCGCGTGTGCGGCCCCGCGGAAACCCCGCAGACGTCCGGGACCGGCCGCCGCCCCGCCGCCGCCCCTCCGGTCGATCCGTGCGAGGAATACAACGACCGGAACCGACTGAACACGCGGGCGCAGTGCTGGACCTGCTCGGCCTGCACATACGAGAACTGGCCCAAATCCCCTCGCTGCGTGGTGTGCGACCATCCCAGACCCAACGACGCCTTCCAGCCTCGCGAACCTGACGAGCTCTCTGCGGTGATTAACGAGCAGGATAGCGGGCGAACGCGGGGCGTCTGCAGCGGGGCGCAGCGGCACTCGCCGACCTCCTCTAAACGCGAGACGGAGCTGCAGATCGAGCTGGCCGCTGGAGCTCAGAGCGGAAGGGAGGAGATAGAGATGGACTTCAAGAAGCTCAAACAGATCAAGAACCGCATGAGGAAAACAGACTGGCTGTTTCTCAACGCCTGCGCTGGTGAGTGCCTCTTTACTAGGGACGTAATGATAACCGGTTTGACGATAAATCATGATAAAATTTTCCACGGTTAGTATTACCGTTTCATATTTTAATTAGCATTTAAACCGTATTTGATTACCGCGATTTGAACACCTTATGATAAATAAATGCGGTCCAGCATAAAGCAAAGTTTAAATAACGGTCTCATGTGCGCAGAGCACGCAGAGTAGTTTCGTTTTGCCTGAAAGCATGACGGAAACTGGGAGGTTTTAAAAGGGTGCTGAGGGAATATACAAATGAATATATAAATGAATGAATTATATGAATGTACCTCCTGATGGTTCTTCAGAAAAGTTTTGATGACATTTTGTTTTTATCTTCATTCCATGTAATACCTAAGAAAGTAGTGTTCTTAATCCCAATGCTGCTTTGTCCACAGTTTACGGAAACAATTTTGCAGTTCCATAAGCGCCGCCTAGTGGCAGAGAGTGGATTTACATTGACTTACAATTACGTTCAGCCTGTTTGCAGTTTTTGTCTAGCTAAAACGGACCGAATTTGCATGCCCTGCTGTTAACTGACCTTTTGATGAAAAACAAGCAAATGTGGATTCTACACATTTAAAAATCAGATAATACATCTAGAATTATTTAGATAAAATACATATAATCATTTATTGATTTGACGTAACTATTTTCTTTATTTAAAGGCTGAAATGTGAGGTTTACCATTTTATAAAACCTTTTAAAGCTTTATTTGAACATTTCGAGCATGTTATTAGATAACTGTTTAAAGGAGAACTGTTGTCAGTCATGTTGTAATTTAAAATTTCATTGGTAATGTTATTGCTTAGTGTTTGTGCAAACAACAGTCATTTTATGTTGTTTGTTGATTTTAAATATAAAACTGACCGCATGAGACGGCAGAAAGCGCATCTTGTTTATTTATCAGTTTTACAGAAGCACAACCTTATTGGGGTTATTGTGAGTGTACATAAATCAGAAAAAGTTCTTTCTGAAGAAAAAAAATGCAAGGGATTGCACGGGCGCCTCCATGTCATGTGAGAGCGATAGGCTAATAATCAAGCTGATATGCGTACATATTGCATTTTTTAATCAAAAAGAAGCAGCTGCCCGAAACAGGACCGGGAATGTGGAACAATGGCAAATTTTCTTTTCGTCTCTTTTATCTTTTCTTCTTTTCTTTTATTTTCTCCTTCTTTCTTTATTGTTTGATTGTTTACAAAATAGCTTCTTATTTCGTACTTAGGCTATAATAAATCCTCAAAACATATTACACACAACCACGTGTTTACAGAATAATCAACTTTATTTTCATTAAATACAGTTCTTAATACAACATATTTTAAAGTTTAAACAACAGACGTGAAATTTTAAACTGCTTAATTTGTGTGTAAACGCTTAGGAAATAATGTGAAACAGATTCTGGCTAGTATAAATGCAACATTATTTATTATTATTATTTTTTTTTTTGTCAGCTATTAATAATGTATTGCAGATTGTGCAAATTGTTTGTATACTTACGATTTTTTTGCGGTAAAGTGAAAATGAAAAGAAAAGTCATGTGTCTATTGCGGCACTACATTTTTTGATTGTAGGTGGCTGTCTGGAGGAGAGAGAAAGCTTAGGAAAATGGCTCATAAAAAAGACGAGGACGTGAATGCTAAAATATGACGGTAGACTTTTGTGTTGATCGTAATAAACTCAGGCCCAGTGTGGAGTTTAATATGTCGCATGTTAGTTCGCTTTTGCCACATTATAGTCATGTGAGAAAGAATTGTTTCAAATTTTGATGGTGCAAACCTCATATTCTTCTTCCTCAGAGGTGATTCTTTGTTTCTGGATGGCCTGTGTCAGGGCTGTGCCGATAAACGATATCATATCCAATCGCGATAAAATATACGTTGATAATGATGATAAGCTCTAGGCATTTTTACTCGACATGGATTAATATAAGAGCCAATCACACAGCAGAAATATGCGACGGCAGCCAATCAGTGTGCAGCTTTTAACGTTCAGGTCAAAAAACAAAGTCAATTTCCTATAGCACTTTGCAAAGCAAACTCATCACGAGGATGACAAAAATGAGTGGAAGCAGCGACAAAAGTGAAACTAACCTTGAGTTATTATCCAAAAATGATGAAATTGTCAACAAAAAATGTAGCATGAGTTATATGGAAGTGGTTTGGCTATTAGAAAAGGTAAAATATGTCATAAACGTTTTACACATTATGTGCACTGGCTAGAAATTGTATAGTTTTATGTTATAGTTTTATTTTGCACATTTAATTAAATCCAGACACTGCTGACAGACTAGTCTTCTTGACAAAAAAATAAAAATGTAAAAGTTTGACAAACTGTGTGCAATTTCTAGTTTTCTGTTTACATTTTGCACATTTAATCTACCTCTTAAAGCCAGACAATGTAGATAGAAAAGAAAAGAAAAAACTGTAGTTGTGTTACTTAAAAATTATGTTTACAGCAGTTTTATGTGTACATTTTGCACATTTACTCTCATTTACCTTTTAGTTTTTAATTTATTTTAGTAAGTTGTCTTAATTTGTTAAGGCCAAATGTGTCATCTGTTTTTGTTAATAAACTATACTTTAAAATGTAATTAATGAACCCTCACATTTTTGTGGCTTCAGTCATAGTTGGGATACTCTTTTAAAGCTGGCAGCATTAACAGTTTATATAACCACATATATATCGTTATCGATCAATATGGGAAAAAAATATCATTTTGCCATATCGCCCAGCCCTAGCCTGTGTGTGTCTCTAGTCATATTAGATCTTATGATTTTAGTGAGTGTTTGTGTTCAGCAAAGGTCAGAGAACGGAGTGCCGCCGTCGATGTTCCTCGTGTCTGACGTCTGAGATCATCTTCAATGGACAGAACTGACCATTGTGTTCCAGCAGCAGAGTCTCTGTGTTTCTGTGCGGTGATGTCATCGTGATGATGTCATGTGCCGCGCTTTATTGTCGTTCGTCTGCGCTGACGCTCGTGCCGCTGGACTTCGTGACTCGTGGACCTTCAGCGTTTAACTAGATGATGTGGAAGTCTGTGCATAAAATGACAGATTTCTTTCATGTTGTCAATGATGTTCATGTAGCCGGATTGATTATTGAAAAACAGTAAAGAAGCACTCTCTCAGGCCTTTTAGTTAGACAGCCGCCTTGTTATCATTGCATTTATGTTTATGCATTTGCCAGATGTTTTTATCCAAAGCCACTTGCATTGCGTTCAAGCTATACGCATTTCATGGGAATCAAAACCATGACACTTCATTATCTATTCTGATTAAATATTCATCAACTGTTGTAGTTCAATAATTGTGTGTGGTTACCATTGTGGCCAAAAAGCAAATAGAACAAACATAAAATATTAGTTATATCATTACACGCAAATCATCTGAGTGGGTTGTTAAAATCTTTCTCATCATCATCCTATTAGCTGTAAAAATGCTGATATGATTGAGACGCTGTTATAAATATCATGCGGCAAATCAACAAGTAAACACACACATGTGACTGTGACCTTTACACGGATTCAGAAGCATCCAAACGCTGCGTGCGTGTGTCAGCGCTCTCGTGTTCTGGGTCAGTCTGGCATGTGGAGATGTTCAGACAGCTGATGTCTCATGATGACGTCTCGTGCCACTGACCTGCACATGGACTGATCACTTTAGAGCACATTAACCACCTAACAAATAAACCTCCATGGCTGATTAGTAAACTAATGAACTCCTGATCCACACCTGTGCAGCGAGCAAGTTATGTAATAATATGACTTTTTTCAAGTAACTAGTAAAGTAACGCATTACTTTTTAATTTCCAAGAAAATATCTGAGTTGCTCTTTCAAAAAACTAACGCCAGTTACTTTTTGTTTCCTTTATGTATTTAATCCCATTTTATTAACCAATGACTTTGCTGCTGACCTTTGATCCAATTCAACCGTACACTGCAAAAATACTGTTCTTACTTACATTTTTTGTCTTGTTTCCAGTCAAAATATCAAAAAAAATCTTAAATCAAGAAGTTCAACACTCTTCAGCAATGAGAAAAAAAGCACAAATGTTAGTTAAAAATTCTTAAATCAAAAAGGATTTTCTAGACAAGTAAAAATTGTCTCGTTTTTTTTCTGAAAACAAGTCAAAATTAACTGAGTTTTTGCTTAGAACAAGCAAAATAAACTGTCAATGGGGTAAGCAAAAAAAAAATCTTATTACAAACAGAAAACAAGATTATTTTGCTTACCCCATTGGGAGATTATTTTGCTTATTTCAAGCAAAAACACTTAATTTTGACTTGTTTTCTGAAAAAAATAAACGAGACAATAATGTTTACTTGTCTAGAAAATCCTTCTTGATTTAAGATTTTTAGATATTTTGGCTGGAAACAAGACACAAAATCTAAGTAAGAAAAGCATTTTTTGCAGTGTACTAATAAGCAAAACTTACTTTAGATGAACTAACATTTGTGTTTTTTTCTCATTGCTGAAGAGTGTTGAACTTTCTTTTCCTACAGTTCTACTGTACAGACGTCAATTTAATTTTCCTTTAGCCTTAGCCTTATTCACTTCATTTCATTTTGGTGTGAAAGGGCTTTTACATTTGATAAGAATCTAACTTTTTATATTAAAAACAAACAAGCCCTGCCCAGATTTAAAAAGTAACGCAAAAGTAACGTAACGCATTACTTTTCATAAAAAGTAACTAAGTAACGTAATTAGTTACTTTTTTAGGGAGTAACGCAATATTGTAAATTTCCCCAACACTGCAGTGAGTCACTTCGGTCCTGATTAAGGTTTTGCTCATGTGTCACGTTTGGAGAAGCTCTCACACTGCAAAAAATGCTTTTCTAGCTTAGATTTTTTGTCTTGTTTCTAGACAAAATATCTAAAAATTCTTAAATCATTCTTCTTCAAGCAGAAGACTAGATTATTTTGCTTACCCCATTGGCAGATTATTGCTTGTTTCAAGCAAGACTTGTTTTTTCTGAAAATAAGACATTAACGTGTACTTGTCTAGAAAATAATTCTTGATTTAAGAATGTTTAGATATTTCGGCTGGAAACAAGACAAAAAAATCTAAGCTAGAAAAGCATTTTTTGCAGTGCATGGAGACTCCAGATGTAGTTTATGTTCGTTCCTTCATTGAAAACATGATCAAATGTTTAATACGAATCACAACAGTGTTGTGTAACGCGTATGAGAGCTGACCCTGTGCTTGTGTGTGTGTGTCTGTAGGTGTAGTTGAAGGCGATCTGTCTGCGGTGGAGGCCTACAAGTCCTCAGGTGGAGACATCGCGCGCCAGCTGACCGCAGACGAGGTGCGTCTGCTCAATCGACCCTCTGCCTTCGACAGCGGCTTCACTCTCGTTCACCTCGCCATCCGCTTCCAGAGGCAGGACATGCTGGCCATTCTGCTGACCGAGGTGTGTGTGCTGCTCTCTGATTGTGTGATGATTGAGTTTGTGCTGCTCTGATGATGTGGAAGTGCATTTAAAGGCTTGTGTTTGGTCACAGGTTTCCCAGCAGGCCGTCAAATGCATCCCAGCGATGGTTTGTCCTGAACTGACGGAGCAGATCCGCCGGGAGATCAGCGCATCGCTGCACCAGCGCAAGGGAGATTTTAACTGCTACTTCCTGACAGACCTCGTCACATTCACGCTGCCTGCAGGTGGGAGATACACACACACACACATACACACACACACACACACACACACACACACACACACACACACACACACACACACACACAGTTGAGGTTGAAAGTTTACATCCCCCTTTAAGAATCTGCAAAATGTTAATTATTTTAACAAAATAAGAGGGATCATATAAAATGCATGTTGTTTATTTAGTACTGACCTGAAGAAGGTATTTCACATACACACAGTCCACATAAGAAAAAAATAGTTAAAAATAATAGAATTTATAAAAATGATCCGATTATAATTCTAAATACTGTGTTGATACTTGAATGATCCACAGCTGTGTTTTTTTTGTATAGTGATAGTTGTTCATGAGCCACTTTGTTTGTCCTGAACACTGTTTTTCAGAAAAATCCTTCAGCTCCCACAAATTCTTTGGCTTTCCAGCATTTTTGTGTATTTGAACCCTTTCCAACAATGACTGTATGATTTTGAGATCCATCTTTTCACACTGAGGACAACTGAGAGACTCATATGCAACTATTACAGAAGGTTCAAACACTCACTGATGCTCCAGAAGGAAAAAACATGCATTAAGAGCCGGGGGTGAAAACTTTTGAACAGAATGGAAATGTGTACATTTTGCTCATTTTGCCTAAATATCATATTTTTTCATTTAGCACTGCCCTTCAGAAGCTACAGAAGATACTTGCATGTTTCCCAGAAGACAAAATATATTAAATTTACCCTGATCTTCACATTCAAAAGTTTTCTTAATGCATCGTTTTTCTTTTTTGAAGCATCAGTGAGCATTTGAACCTTCTGTAATGGTTGCATATGAGTCTCTCATTTCCAGTGTTCTCCCTTGTAAGTCGCTTTGGATAAAAGCGTCTGCTAAATGTCTAAATGTAAATGTCTCTCAGTTGTCCTCAGTGTGAAAAGATGCATCTCAAAATCATAGTCATTGTTGGAAAGGGTTCAAATACACAATAATGCTACAGTATTGGGGTGTATTTGACAGTAGTTTTTCTCAAATAGTCTAAAGCTGCTGACTCTCAGAGCAGCTCTGGAGATGAAGCTCTTAGAGCGTCACACATGTAGATTCACACAGCAGTCACAGAAACCAGTGTATGTTGCCGTTTGAATATAATTCTACTTTTTGTACAAATGGTTGTGCAAATGTACACCTTTTGGTTTATTCATTAAAATGTTCCACAGCATTCCATGTTACACAGTAAATTATGCTTTTATGACTGGATTCTGTCCACATTTTCCACATTGTGGAAGTCATAATCACTACTGAATCCAGTATCATGTATGTGATGATCGCTGTATAAACACACGTGTGCATGTTTTGAGTTTGACTTTGTTTCTTCATTTGACAGATATTGAAGATCTGCCTCCTGCCGTTCAGGAGAAGCTTTTCGATGAAATCCTCGACCGTGATGTTCAGAAAGGTGAGATGTGAGCCACTGGTGCATTACAGCAGAACACACACATATATATATATATATATATACAGGGGTTAGACAATGAAACTGAAACACTGGCCAATATAGTGTTGGAGGTTTCATGGCTATATTTGGTGGCCAGTCTTCACTTATTGCACATTCCAGCAGTAAGAGCAAAGTGTGAAGGTTGACTATGTGCACCCAATGGTTCAGACATTGTACTCATGTATAAGGATGATAATGCACTCATACACACAGCAAGACTGCTGACAGAGAGCTTTGATGAACATGAAAGTAAAGCTGAACATCTCCCATGGCCTGCAGTCAGCAGATCTGAATATTATTGAGGCGCTTTGGGATGTTTTGGAGGAGCGAGTCAGGAAACGTTTTCCTACAGCAGAATCACATAGAGACCTGGCCACTGTTCTAGAAAAGGAATGGCTCAAAATCCCTCTGGATACTGTGCAGGACATATGATGCTGCATTGGCCACAAAAGGAGGCCCAACACCGTACTAATTGTGCTCTAAAACCAAGTGTTTCAGTTTCATTGTCCAACCCCTATCTATATATATATATATATATATATATATATATATTTATTTATTTATTTATTTATATATATATATATATATATATATATATATATATATATATATATATATTTATTTATTTATTTATTTATTTAATTATTATTATTATTATTATTATTTTTTTATATTATTATTATTATTTTATTTTTTTTTTTTTGTGATGCAAAGCTGAATTTTCATTAGCTGTTACTCCAGTCTTCAGTGTCACATGATCCTTACTTTTATTATCAGTGTTGGAAAATGCTTCTTGACATTTTTTTTTTGGAACCTGCAATACTTTTTTCAGGATTCTTTGATGAATAAAAATTTTAAAAGAGCAGCATTTATTCAAAATAGAAATCTTTTCTTACAATATACATCTTTACTATCATTTTTTATTAATTTAGCACATCCTTGCTGAATAAAAGTACTAATTTCTTTCAAAGAGAGAAAGAAAAAATTACTGACCCCAAAATTTGAACAAGGTGTTTATTTTTCAAACATTTTTTTTATTTTAAATAAATGCTGTTCTTTTTAACATTTTATCAAAGAATCCTGAAAAAAAGTATCACGGTTAAAAAAAAAAAATTAAGCAGCAACTGTTTCCAACATTGATAATAAATCAGCATTTTAGAATGATTTCTGATGGATCATGTGACAATGAAAACTGGAGTAATGATGCTGAAAATTCAGCTTTGATCACAGGAATAAATTATATTTTAAAGTATATTAAAATAGAAAACCACTATTTTAAATAGCATGAACATTTCACAATATTAAAGTTTTTTTTTTTTTCATTTTTAATCAAATAAATGCAGCCTTGATGAGCAGAAAATTCTCCTTTCAAAAGCATTACAAATCTTACTGATATCTAACTTTTGAGCAGCAGTGTATGTTCTGACCTTGCGTGTGTGTGTCCATGTTCTGACTGTGTGTGTGTTTGTGTACAGAGCTTGAGGAGGAGTCTGCGGTCATCAACTGGTCTATGGAGCTGGGCACTCGTCTGGACAGCCGTCTGTACGCTCTGTGGAACCGCACCGCTGGAGACTGTCTGCTGGACTCCGTTCTACAAGCCACATGGGGCATCTATGATAAAGACTCTGTGCTGAGGAAAGCACTACATGACAGTTTACACGACTGCTCTCACTGGTGAGACACACACAGACATGCAGGATCTGAGAGTGATGTGTGTGAAGTGTCTTCATGTGCACAACATGGACAGATTCTCTTGCTGTATCATATTTAGATCCATATTCACATGTGTGTGCAGGTTCTACTCGCGCTGGAAGGAGTGGGAATCGTGGTATTCTCAGAGTTTTGGGCTTCATTTCTCTCTGAGAGAAGAACAGTGGCAGGAGGACTGGGCTTTCATCCTCAACCTCGCCAGTCAGGTACACACACACACACACACACACACACACACACACACACACACGTTGTGTTTCCATGTTTTATGGGGACATTCCATAGGCGTAATGGTTTTTATACTGTAAAAACTGTATTTTCTATGGCCCTACACCTAAACCTAGCCCTCACAGGAGACTGTGCATACTTTTATTTTCTCAAAAACACTCATTCTGTATGATTTATAAGCCTGTTTCCTCATGGGGACCTCACAAAAGTCCCCACAAGGTCAAAATTTACTAGTTTTACTATCCTTGTGGGGACATTGGTCCCCACAACGTGATAAATACCAGGTGCACACACACACAACACAAAACACACACAAGGTCTCAATGCAGAGGCCAAAAATATGCTTTATTCTCTTTATGCCATATTTAAATTCTTTTTTTCTTTATGTAGAATTTAAAGGATTAGTTCACTTCCAGAACAAAAATTTACAGATAATTTACTAACCCCCTTCCCATCCAAGATGTTCATGTCTTTCTCTCTTCAGTCATACATTTTTTTTTTTAGGCAGACTTTTAATGAATGTTCTCCATATAGTGGACTTCTATGGGGGCTTTGAGTTTGAACTTCCAAAATGGAGTTTAAATGCAGCTTCAAAGGGCTCTAAACGATCCCAGCTGAGGAAGAAGGGTCTCATCTAGCAAAACGATTGTACGTTTTTTAGAAAATAACCACTTAATACATTTACTACCATCTCATTTTCACCTCCTTCACAATCGTCCTCCATCGCTGCAGAAGTACCGACCCAGTGTTTACAAAGTGAACGTGCAAAGAAGATCAAACACTCAAATCAAAAAAAGGGAAGATGTAGGACGATTTTGAAGTTGAAGAAAATGAGATGGGAGTTTTTCAACATACCCTAACTCTATTTAACTGGAGCACGCAGAGTTCATGCAGAGCTAGACAAGATGAGCGTTTGAGGTTAAAAAGTTTCTAAATTGTAATTTTTTTAGTAAATATCTGAACATTTTGCTAGATAAGACTCTTATTTTTCATCTGGGATCGTTTGGAGTCCTCTGAAGCTGCATTTTGGAAGTTCAAACTGAAATGTTTTTGTCAAAAAACAATTTCTTCTTAACTGAAGAAAGAAAGACATGAACCTCATGGATGACAAAGAGGTACATTTTTATTCTGGAAGTGAACTTATACATTAAACATCTTTTAGGCAGATATTGTTTTTTTAAGCAGTTCTTTTTTGTCTTTAATTTTGGGTGAATATGACTTATATCACTCTATTCTGATGTGATTCACAGAGGTTTCTCTCTGATCCTAACTGGAAATAGCTTGAGAATTGTTTTGAATAAGAATTAAACACACACTGGCAGGTATTATAGTAAATCAGTTTTTAAATCCTGTACTGGACGCTTTGAGTGTTCATAAATCACATCAATCTTCCCGTTTTGTGTGGCTGCAGCCCGGGGCGAGTCTGGAGCAGACTCATATATTTGTTCTGGCTCATATCCTGCGGCGGCCCATCATCGTTTACGGAGTGAAGTATTACAAGAGTTTCCGTGGGGAAACTTTAGGCTACACTCGATTTCAAGGTGAGGCGTTCACGAGAGCTCTTTATTGTCACATGGACAGCGGAACTGTGGCTCACCGCAGTGTGTGTGTGTCTCTGTGTGTGTGTATTTGTCTCTGTCTGTGTGTGTGTCTCCAGGTGTTTACCTGCCGTTGCTATGGGAACAGAGCTTCTGCTGGAAAAGTCCCATCGCTCTCGGTTACACGAGGGGTCACTTCTCTGCTCTGGTCGGCATGGAAACGGACGGCTACGATAATCGCGGCGCAGGCGCCAACCTCAACACCGACGACGACGTCACCGTGACCTTCCTCCCGCTGGTGGACAGTGAGAGGAAGCTACTGCAGATTCACTTCCTGTCAGCACAAGAGGTAAACGCACACAGTATTCACAAAAAGCTATTAATTGGCCAAACCACGCTGTGGCAGATATGCTGATATTTCTTTAAAACATTTGTAAAAAAAAATCCAAGCTGGGAAAAGCACAGTCAAAGTTTTAGTTTGTTTGTATCAAAGAGCCTTCTTCAATTTGTATTGTTCATTTTTGATTTGGAATTCATTTTAAATTTGCAATTTAGCTGCAGAGTCAAAGTTTTAGTTTGTTTATATTAAAGAGTCTTCTTTAGTTTGTATTAATTTTAATTTTTTTTTGGAATTTGTTTTAAAATTGAAATTTAGTTTTGTTATGGCAGAAAAGATTTTATTTTGTAAAAAATGTGCAGCATTTGAGAAAAAATAAAAGGGCTCTTGTTCACCTTAAATTTGTCTCAGTTTATTTTGTTAAAAAAAATTGTGAGTTGGGTGAATCGTTACATCCCTACAAAAGAGTTTATAGAGAGTGTTACATCCTGCATAAATGTCTCTGCTTGTGACAAAATGTTTAAAATATCTTATTTTTGTGAAAATGGGTATGTTTTTATTTATTGTTTTATTTAATTTAGCTCTACTGTTGAGAAGTTTACATTAATGCAAATGTTATTTAATTTATTTATTTTGAAATTTTTAGTTTTACAAATATACATTTCAGCATTATTACTGACGTGTGTGCATTTTCCTTCAAACCCATCAAGTTGACCATTTAATATAATCGTTATCGCAATATTAACCTCAATAATCGCAATATGAAATTTTTTTCACAAATTGTGCAGCCCTAGCCAAGACCAGTGTTGGGGGTAACACATTACAAGTAATGCAAGTTATGTAATAATATTGCTTTTTTCAAGTAACTAGTAAAGTAACGCATTACTTTTTAATTTCCAAGAAAATATCTGAGTTGCTTTTTGTTTCCTTTATGTATTTAACTCCATTTTGTTAACCAATGACTTTGCTGCTGATCCTTTACCTTTGTTGATCCAGTTCAACCGTACACTGCAAAAATACTTTTCTTACTATTTTTTTGTCTTATTACAGCCAAAATATCAAAAAACCCTTAAATCAAGAAGGACAAGTAAATTATTTTCTTGTTTTCAGAAAAACAAGTCAAAATTGAGTTTTTGCTTAGATGGGGTAAGCAAAAAAAAAATCTTATTTCAATCAGAAAACAAGACTATTTTGCCTACCCCATTGGAGATTATTTGGCTTGTTTCAAACAAAAATGCACTTAATTTTTTAATAAAATAATTTCTAATTTCTAATTTAAATTAAAAATAATTTATAATTTAAAATAAATTTTTAATATTTTTTACTTTTTACTAGCAAATCCTTCTTGATTTAAGAATTTTTAGATATTTTGACTGGAAACAAGACAAAAAAAATCTAAGTAAGAAAAGCATTTTCCCAGTGTACTAATAAGCAAAACTTACTTTATATTAACTAACATTTGTGCTTAATTTTTCTCATTGCTGAAGAGTGTTGAACTTTCTTGTCTGTGCAGTAGAACTGTAGGAAGTCAATTGAATTTTCCTTTAGCCTTATTCACTTCATTTCATTTTGGTGTGAAAGGGCTTTTACATTTGCTAAGAAACATTTTTCTTAGCAAAAGCCCTGCGCAGATTTAAAAAGTGACGCAAAAGTAATGTAAAGCATTACTTCCCATAAAAAGTAACTGAGTAACGTAATTAGTAACACAGTATTGTAATGCATTACCTTTAAAAGTAACTTTCCCCAACACTGGCCCAGACCAAGATGCAGCATCTCTGGGCATGTGACTCAAAGCCTGACTCTGACTGCTTGTGCATCGCTCAGGGCTCTAGACTGACGGCTGATGTGTGTGTGTTTTCAGATGGGCAGCGAGGAGCAGCAGGAGCGTCTGCTCAGGGACTGGCTGGACTGTTGCGTGACGGACGGCGGGATGCTGGCGGCGATGCAGAAGAGCAGCAGACGCAGACATCACCCGCTCATCACGCAGATGCTGGAGAAATGGCTGGACGGCTACCGGCAGATGCGCCCCTGTCCCACGCTCTCCGACGGCGAGGACGAGGAGGACGACGAAGACGAGTGACCGGCCGAAACCATTTCAACACTGTTTTACAGTCGCCCTCTTTCCCAGAATGCAACGCCACCCCAACCGCAGCGAGGGCTGAAAATCTTTGTGTTTAGTCAAATGAATTTGTTTTTTGAATTTCCGTACGTTTGTATCCCTCGTACGTAGACGTGCTGCATGCGGCTCTCTGACGAGAATAAAGGAGCGTATTAAACGAGCACTTACACCAAGCACATATTCTTTAGAGGGTTCGAATCTGATCGCAGGAATCAGAGTTTATGATTTACTCACACTAAACGACTCAGTATGAAGACGTGCACATTTCTCACCAGTGTTTCTGTTCCCTTCTGTTCTCTGCTTTCGCCCTGCGGCGACACGTGTGCGTTTTGTTCGTTTGATTGTATTTATTTATGTCTTTCCTCTCTCTCTGTGGATACTGACCCTTGTGTTACAGACATCAGACTCTCGCACTGCGAGGAAACACATGAAGACGCCTGTAAGAGTTTACTGACATGTTGACCCTGTGATCTGGTACCTCATTTGTGATGTCAGGTGATTCCGAACAAGAGGAGAGCGAATCACGCGGCTTTAACATTAAACTAGAAACACGTCTGCTCTCTCATCTTCTGTCTGCCTCGTTTTTCCCTGTGCACCTGAACATGGCTAATAATCACAGCAAAATATTATTACACGCCAGTGTTGGGGGAAACGCATTACAAGTAGCGCAAGTTACATAATAATATTACTTTTTTCAGTAACTCATTACTTTTTAACTTCCAAGAAAATATCAGAGTTACTTTTTGTTTCCTTTATGTATTTAATCCCATTTTATTAACCAATGACTTTGCTGCTGACCTTTTTTTTGATCCAATTCAACCGTACACTGCAAAAATACTTTTCTTACTTAGATTTTTTGTCTTGTTTTCTGGCAAAATATCAAAATACTCTAAAAATAAAGAAGGACAAGTAAATTATTTTCTTGTTTTCAGAAAAACAAGTCAAAATTAAGTGAGTTTTGCCTTAGAACAAGCTAAATAATCTGCCAATGGGGTACGCAAAATTTTTTATTTCAAACTGAAAACAAGATTATTTATCTTACCCCATTGGGAGATTATTTGGCTTGTTTCAAGCAAAAACACACTTAATTTTGACTTGTTTTCAGAAAAAAACAAGACAATATTTTTTACTTGTCTAGAAAATCCTCCTTGATTTAAGAATTTTTAGATATTTTGGCTGGAAACAAGACAAAAAATCTAAGTAAGAAAAGCATTTTGCAGTGTACTAATAGGCAAAACTTTAGATGAACTAACATTTGTGTTTTTTTCTCATTGCTGAACTTTCTTTTCCTACAGTTCTACTGTACAGATGTCAATTTAATTTTCCTTTAGCTTTAGCCTTATTTACTTCATTTCATTTTGGTGTGAAAGGACTCATTTGCTAAGAATCAAACTTTTTTATATTAAAAACAAACAAGCCCTGCCCAGATTTAAAAAGTAGCGCAAAAGAAACGTAATGCATTACTTTCCATAAAAAGTAACCAAGTAACATAATTAGTAAATTTTTTGGGAGTAATGCAATATTATAATGCATTACTTTTTAAAGTAACTTTCCCCAACACTGTTCCACGGAAATAATTCACATTTTGCTTATAGATTCTTAAAATGGTTTGTATGCTTATAGCAAAACCTTACATGCAAACAAAGCTTTTTCATGCACTGGACAGATTTTGAGAGTCTATTTGGCTTCAATAATGTCTTTCAGTCTAGTTTTCAGATTCTGAAGGGTTTTACTGAGAGGTTTGTTAGTATTTTACACTGATTTTTATAATATACCTAAAAACTTTGTAAAATAGGGATTTATTTTCTGAGAAATCCAAAATCCCCTCTGTAAAAAAACTCTAATATGTAAGTTGCATGGGTATATTTGCAGCAATAGACAACAGTACATTGTATGGGTCAAAATTATTGACGTTACTTTTATGCCAAAAATCAGGATATTAAGTAAAGATCATGTTCCATGAAGATGTTCAGTAAATTTCCTACCGTAACTTAATTTTTGATTAGTAAAATGCATTGCTAAGATCTTTGGACATTTGGACAACTTTAAAGGCAATTTTCTCAGTATTTAGATGTTTTTGCACCCTCAGATTGCAGATTTTCAAATGGTTGTATCTCGGCTAAATATTATCATATCCTAACAAACCATACATCAATGTAAAGTTTATTTTTAGGTGATGTATAAAACTCAATTTCGAAAATTTGACACTTAAGATTGGTTTTGTGGTTCAGGGTCACAATATGTCAACAACATCAAACAAGCCTTTATCCAATGTTTAGAATTATGTCCTGGAAATGCATGTAAATTAGTGCATATTTCATTTGCATATATATTTACATATAGGTTCAGAAAACTTTTAACTCTTAATATTAAGCGTCGGTTGGGAAAGCATGATGATAGTTTAAGTTTAAGTTTTTTTTTTTAACCTATTCATCCGGGGTGTCTCATCTAAAAGTATTTTTGTCCCATAATTGGCTTTTATCAATGTTAATTTCACATAAACACCCATTTTAATTGTCGTCTATTATTCTCAGTAGTGATTACTCTGATACATTTTAAAATCCACTTAAATTTCAAGGGTGTTCAGCAAATACATTCGTGAAAGAATATACCTTTTAACAAATGGTTAGAAATGAATCGCTCTGGAGTCGTGCGCGTGCGCCGCGCTGAGGCGACGTCTTCCCGCCAAAGATACGCTGAGGAAAATTCGTTTTTCGTCGATTTTACACCTGTTTAACATTAAATTTCACTGTTAGACTGGATTTTTTGTCACGTTTTTAAAACTTTCCTACACATCATGAATTATGAAGACAAACCTTGCAGCGTTTTACCACAGAGGCGCAAATGTAAGTACTGATAAGGTAAAAAAAAAAACTCACAAAACAATATGAGATCCAGTATAAAATACTGTTATCTGCTCTACATACTCGTCGAATACGTAATTTATGACGATCAGTTCTGTTTAATGATGTTTTCTCTTAACTGACTAGCTGACTAACGTTTTTGTACCTAAATATGAAACAAAACCACATAATCTTATGAAACACGACTGGAACAGTGTTCACACTTTGCTTATGTTGTGAATCTAACAGAAGTTTGTCTTTTTCATTGTGTGTTTACATGTATTTGACCAGCAGATGTCCTCTGTGTGTTTCGAGTCATTTGTTGAAGCATCGGTTCAGTTGATTCAAAGTGACTCCCATCATCATGGAGAGCTGCAGCTACAGGAGAGGTCAAAGGTTACACGCAGGGTCAGTCAGCATAGGCCTTTTTCACAAGAATCGGAAATCACGTGACGCAGGGTAAATATAGTTCCGCTAGCGTCTGCGGACATTACGTTGTATGCTCTTGTCTCAAATTTCGTCTCTTACCCTTGCTATTTTGTCTGTTTTCCAAGTTGTTGTTATATAATCTACAAAGAAATGTATTTGTAGCTTATATGGCCGCTCAGATCGTTCTAGAATTTACCGGCGGGTAGTTTTATTTCACCAGCTGTCCTATATATAGGCTCATTCAACAATTCCCTTGCTCGTTTCAATATATGACAAGCATTTATTTATATGCCTAATTTATGTAAAAACTAAATTCTAAGTACGTATGCACCGTTACAGAACAAATATATAAATTCAGTGTCAGAATGAGTTATAATATGCTTTAATGTGGGCTATAATGTTGCGCGAATACATGCTATTGCCTGTATTTTAAAAACGCATGAGTAACTTTAAAAAAGTCACAACAATATGTAGATTATCTCAACCTATGAAACGCTGAAACTGTTGACCATGTGTTAATCGCACATTATAACTATATCTGAGAGACTAAAATAAATAAGACATTTATTTCCAAGACCTCATTGTATAGCTACATCAGTTGAATTAGAGTTAATATATTTATTAACTAAATATACAACAAAGTACTAATAGGTTTGTTAATGCTGTGCATATTACAGACCTTAGCCCTTACTAAAATTAACTACGAATCAAACCAAAACGGCAGTTATTCCATGGTTTTGTTACAAAATCTGATTTGTGTGGTTATGCAAATAGTAATAAAACAAACCTGCTTTTACTATAATAAAACCATGGTTAATTTTCGTAAGGGAAGATGATAACGAGCGGAGAAAATGTGAGTGAACCATCATTGCGAGATGACAGAAGTGCTGTTTATGATCCATATATCCAGAAAGAAATGCAAAAACGCATCCAGGGATCGAGTGGTCCTCTTTCGCAAATCGGAGGATCAGATCTGTCTGTCGATTTCTCCAGCACATCGCCAAAAACATTTTTTTACATGGAGTGCGACAAGGCACGGCTGCACCAAATAAACACGGACAATGATATAACCGAATATACGCGTCGTCACTTCTAATTAGTGGTGAAATTTATTTCTGAAATAAAACTTTGTAGTCTCACCAATAAATGACCAAGACAGTTTAAACATTTACATGAGATTTAATTCTTGCAAAGACATAGATGCCCGAGCGGGTGCTCCTTAGACTCGGCAATCACTGTTACCGGAAATACTTTTACCCTGCATGCAGCCACGCCGGAAGACAAAAACCCGGAAGTGTGAAATTGGTCAATTGAATTATTAAAGATCAGGTCTGCGGTCAGCATTAATGTAGACACGTCTATGATCTATAAAATATGAGACACAGCCAGACCTCACATGTGAACTGTCAAACGGTTTGTTCTAGGGCTGTGCCGATAAACAATATCATATCGAATCGCAATAACATATATGTTGATGACGATAAGCTCTAGGCATTTTTATTCAATATGGATTAATATAAGAGCCAATCACACAGCAGAAATATGGGACGACAGCCAATCAGTGTGCAGCTTTTAACGTTCACAAAGAACAAAGTCAATTTCCTATGGCACTTTGCAAAGCAAACTCGACACGAGGACGACAAAAATGAGTGGAAGCAGCGACGAAAGTGAAACTAACCTCGAGTTATTATCCAAAAATGATGAAATTCTCGACAAAAAATTTAGCACGAGTTATATGGAAGTGGTTTGGCTAGTAGAAAAGGTGCAGATTAAAACAATCTGTAAAATATGTCGTAAACATTTTACACATTATGTGCACTGGCTAGAAATTGTATAGTTTTATGTTATAGTTTTATTTTGCAGTTAATCTACCTCTTAAAACCAGACACTGCTGACAGACTAAGACTAGTCTTAAATAAAAATGTTGTGATGAATAGAAGTGAAAAATATTTACATTTACATTTTGCACATTTAATCTACCTCTTAAAGCCAGGCGACGTAGACAGACTTGTCTTTCTGTAATTGTGTTACTTACAAATGATGTTTACAACAGTTTTAAGTTTACATTTTGCACATTTACTCTCATTTACCTTCTTCTGTCACAACTTTTAGTTTTTAATTTATTTTAGTAAGTTGTCTTAATTTTTTAAGGCTGAATGTGTCTGTTTTTGTTAATAAACTATACTTTGAAATGTAATTAATGAACCCTCAAATTTATGTGGCTTCAGTCATAGTTGGGATACTCTTTTAAAGCTGGGAACAGTTTATATATCCAAAAATATATTGTTATCGATTACATTTTTTGCCATATGGCCCAGCCCTAGTTTGTTTTGAAAATGTCTCATGTTGCTGTCAAGAAGATTGGTCCATGAAATGAAAACATAATTTGTCAAGAAACTGTGAATTGAGGTTTGAAATGCAAAGCAGAAACAGCTGAATCCAGTTTGAAGATTAGTAGTTTTTGTCACCATAAGGATGTGTAAATAATCTGACCAGAGAGTGTGTGTGTGTGTGTGTGTGTGTGTGTGAGTTGGCATCTGAACTTTATCCATGCACTGCGTGTTACGGCTGCCTGCGCTGAAGGTCAAAGGTCAGATTGAACACTCAATGAGTCGTGAATGATCTGTAATGATGATCTGACGCTCCAGCAGACGAATCTGATCTCTCAGATGTTCTCTGATGATTCTGTGTCTGCAGGGTCAAACTGAGTTTGCATGAATCTGGTCTTTGGTGGATTCTGGTGGTTTCAGACCGTAATGGATGGTACTTTTTAAATCTGGGCAGGGCTTGCTGGTTTGTTTTTAATATAAAAAGTTTGATTCTTAGCAAATATAAAAGGCCTTTCACACCAAAATGAAATGAAGTGAATAAGGCTAAGGCTAAAGGAAAATTAAATTGACGTCTGTACAGTAGAACTGTAGGAAAAGAAAGTTCAACACTCTTCAGCAATGAGAAAAAAACAAACAAATGTTAGTTAATATAAAGTAAGTTTTGCTTATTAGTACACTGCAAAAAATGCTTTTCTTACTTAGATTTTTTGTCTTGTTTTTTAGCCAAAATATCTAAAAATTTTTAGATCAAGAAGGATTTTCTAGACAAGTAAAATATTATTATATTATTTTCTGAAAACAAGTCAAAATTAAGTGTGTTTTTACTTGAAACAAGCCAAATAATTTCCCAATGGGGTAAGCAAAATAATCTTGTTTTCCGTTTGAAATAATCGTTTTTTTTGCTTACCCCATTGGCAGATTATTTAGCTTGTTCTAAGCTAAGACTTGTTTTTTCTGAAAACAAGAAAATAATTATTTAAAATCCTTCTTGATTTAAGAATTTATTAATATTTTGGCTGGAAATGACAAAAAATGCCAGTAAGAACAGTATTTTTGCAGTGTACGCTTGAATTGGATCAAAGGTCACCAGCAAAGTCATTGGTTAATAAAATGGGATTAAATACATAAAGGAAACAAAAAGTAACTCAGATATTTTCTTGGAAATGAAAAAGTAATGCGTTACTTTACTAGTTACTTGAAAAAAAACAATATTATTACGTAACTTGCTGGTTAGATCACATCAAATCAAATTAGTAAAATATTATGTTTGGAATGACGCCTGGTTAACAAAGGATTGTTCATTCTTTCCAGCTTGCTTTAAGAAATTCATAATATATCTAGAATAAGAAGTTAAAGTTTTATGTAAGCTGTGCTCCAGCAGAGCTCTGTGAATTACACAACTGAGGAGTCGCGCATGCGCAGCAGTGTCTGTCAGGCTGCGCATGCGCGGTGATCCAACACGTGTGTCTTGCACAAAACTTTTCCAACAGAAAGTTTGACAAGGTTTATGGGCACGATAGAACCGGTCTGACCGCACAGTGCTGCGATTAATCGTCTTCATTCGGGCTGTTTCGGGTCACGTCAGGACTTCATTGGGAACGATGCCGCCAACGATTCATCAGAGTTCGGCCGCCGGTGAGTTCAGATGATTGATCCGGATCGGTTCTGATGCAACAGGTGGATTCATGAGGGTCTGCATCAGCCGAATGACGCAACTCACAACAGCGCTGTTTTATGCAAATTAGCATTTAATTACTTATTTTTGCATGATGATATCTTTTATTAGTATTGTTTATAGAGTCGTGGTAAGTGTGCACTGAATGACAGCTGATCAGGATCCAGTGTATTGAGCTCTGATTATCAGAGAAACTGATCGATTATGATATTGATCAGTCTAAAATGCAGCGTCAGTCAGTTCTCGCTTTGGTTGGCTGTAACAGGTTACGTGTGTGCGCGTGCACATTGGTTTGTTATCGATCAGTAGTGCATGTGTGTAAAAAAAAAAAAAAAGTAGTGCATGTGTGTAAAAAAAGAGAAAAAAAGTAGTGCATGTGTGTAAAAAGAAAAAAAAAGTAGTGCATGTGTGTAAACAAAAAAAAAAGCAGTGCATGTGTGTAAAAAAAATAATGCATGTGTGTAAACAAAAAAAAAGGAAAAAAAAGTAGTGCGTGTGTGTAAAAAAAAAAAAAAAAGTAGTGCATGTGTGTGTCATGTTGTGTTTGGGTCATTCTGACCCAGAGAGGACGTGCATTCATTGGACTAAAACCAACTGATTTTAATTACACCCTGTTTAACATATTATTATTTTCTTTTTCTTTTGCATGCTTTTTTCCCACCTTGCTACATTTGTCGTGTTCACGTTCTAAAGTGACCACCCTACAAAAATTGTTAATAGGAGGGGTTGCAAGATGATTTCCAGAGATCAAATATTTTTAAAGCATTAGAAATAGCATATTTTACCCATAAAAAATATATAAATTGAATTAAAAACTCATTAGGTAAGATTAATGTTCAAATGTAAGTAATGAGTCAATTACTATAAAATAATATTATGGTTGTTCCTTTGTGTTGTCATTATGCTTGTACTTAGATAGATCAATAAGCGCATGTGCGCCGTTTTGCAAAAGTTTGTATACTTTAACCACCTCAGAGGAAAGTGGGGCTCTTGAGGTACTAGCACTGTTGTTTTGGGGGTCATCATGGGCTGAAAAGTTTGGGAACCCCTGTGACCCTGGATCATGAAAAACAGCCATAAGGGTCAATTTTTTTAAATTGAGATTTGGACATCATCTGAAAGCTGGATAAATAAGCTTTCCGTTGATGTATGGTTAGATGCAACTTTTTTAAAATCTGCAATCTGAGGGTGCAAAAAAAATCAAAATATCGAGAAAATCACGTTTAAAGTTGCCCAAATGAAGTTCTTAGCAATGCATATTACTAATAAAAAATTAAGATATATTTACAGTAGAAAATGGGTGAAATATCTTTGTGGAGCATGATCTTTACTTAATATCCTAATGATTTTTGGCTTAATTCTGGCCCATACAATGTATTTTAGGCTGTTGCTACAAATATATCAGTGCAACTTACAACTGGTTTTGTGCTCCAGGTTCACATATTATCACCAAATATTGGATATTGACTGGACATTAAATATTGAATGTTGCAAATACTGGAACTGATTGATTGTAGGCCTCATTAATCTGTGCTTATAAACCATTTTCGCCAAAATGATCCAAAACTCACTCAAAAGCTAAATTTGACACTATTCTTTTTTTAAAAGTTGCTTTACAGTTGAAATTTTATGTAAACATTTATTGCCATGAAGCATTGTCATGATTGTAATAAGTGCTATATAAATTATAAATGAGATCTCTTGTCTGTGTGTGTGTTTGTATTTCTCTGTGTGTGTTTTGAGCAGGAAGAGCGGCGTCTCTCCGGGACGAGCTCACGGGTCTCTTGCAGCAGAGGATTCTGGTTCTGGACGGTGGAATGGGAACGATGATCCAGCAGAGGAACCTGGAGGAGGAAGATTTTAGAGGTCAAGAGTTCAAAGATCATCCCAAGAGTCTGAAGGGCAATAATGACATCCTGAGCATCACCCAACCGCACGTCATCTACAGCATCCACAGGGTTTGTGTGATTCACCGAGCTGAACTGTGTGAACAGATGGGTTTACAGCGGTATAAACGCTGTAACAGACGCTCTACCATCATCACACACAGGGATTCTGCATGTTTTAAAAATCTTAATTAGCCTCTCCATGAATGAAGACCAGAGCAGACATTCATAACATAATGACGCTGAATGTTCACTGCATTCATTCTGCAGCATTCACTGCAAATGCTAAAATAAGGCATGACGCCTTGTTTTCTGAGAACCTTTATGATTAAAACAAGAACAATTATATGACTCTGAATTATTAATTCTTTGAGAAATAATTCTAATATGCCGATTTATTATCAGTGCTGGAAACTTAATATTTTTTTTTATAACCTGTGATACTTTTTGATCAATAAAAGATTAAAAAGAACAGCATTTATTTAAAATAGAAAGGTTTTCTAACAATATACACTACTGTTCAAAAGTTTGGGGTCAGTAGATTTTTCTTCTTTCTTTTTTTGAAAGAAATTAATACTTTTAATCACCAAGGATGTGTTAAATTAATAAAAAGTGACCGCAGAGATTTACATTGTTAGAAAAGATTTATATTTTGAATAAATGCTGTTTTTTTTAACTTGTTATTCATCAAATAATCCTGATAAAAACAATCACAGGTTGCAAAAAAATATCCATCATTGATAATTCTAATAATAAATCAGCATATTAGAATGATTTCTGAAGGATCATGTGACTCTTAAGACTGGAGTAACAGCTGATGAAAATTCAGTTTGCATCACAGGAATAAATTATATTGTAAAGTATATTAAAATAAAAACCATTTTTATTTTTATACCAATTTTATGTGAATTTTATACCAATGTGGTGTGTCTGCAGGAGTATCTGGAGGCTGGAGCCGACATCATCGAGACAAACACCTTCAGCAGCACCAGCATCGCTCAGGCTGACTATGGCATGGAGGACTTGGTGATAGTTTGATTTCATTTATGAGTTTGACATGAAATGATTATTTGTGATGCGTTCTGGGAAAACCCAACACATGGTGAAATTTTACCTTTTTTAGGTTTTGATACCACATGAAAGCTGGGTTCTGGGTTTTTGTTTTGTCCATAGCTTGAACGTAACCAAAGTTATAGCTATCTGAAATTGGCTGATAGCTATGCTTTCAGGAATGGAATTTTGAGAAAGATGGATTTAAAGTGAGACTTTCACTTTACAGATTTAAGGAGAGCTGTCAGGAGCGCTATACTGCATTATTACACAAACAAACGTCTGTTTTCTGTTATTTATCATGGGTATAGTCTCTGAACTTTTGATCACCCCTTGTATGTTTAAATAGCACCAATAATGCACTTGTAGTTGTAGTTTACATAGAAACGCAAGCGCAGCACAACTGTTCACTGTTTATATAACAGACATCATCAGACTCCTCCTCTTTAGTAACTTCATCATCTGATCCTTCATCTCTGGATGTGAAATAGTTCATTATAACATGGTTTAGGGCACTGACATCAGCAGGATTGAGCAGATTGAGGCAAGTTAGATCATTTGAAGGAGCGTTGATCTCTAGAGCTCCGCCATTTCACAATATCAAAAAAATAAATAAAATAAATAACTTTGCGTGCCATAGTTTACACAGGACTGGTGGGAAATGTGCATTGAGACATCTTTATTAAATATGTTAGGTGGTTTATTTTGATAGGTTAACTGTTTTTGTGGTGTTTAGAGAAAGCACTTCTGCAGCACGTTCTTAACATTAGAGAAAGACACTAGGCGTGTTTCCATTACAAATGTGCGCAAAACTTTTGCGATATTTTCTAAATGTCGATAAAAACCTGTTGCGAAATGACGGTGTTTCCATTAACCATATCATGCGACTAAAACTCGTCCTCTCGCGATAAGTCATTCAAAACGCACTAGCCGTTTTATATTTTTAATCGGATACAAGGCAAGTATGCGCTTGTTCTGGGAAGTAGGCTAATAATAGTGCGCGATTTCACGGAGGAACTGTGGATTCAGAATTTCTGGATGAACGCATTCACTTTTTTTTAGCTGTGCTGTGCAATGGGGCTCTTGTAACACCTGCAGCATCATGCACAAGCCAGTTTACACAAATAAACGAATAAAGAATGATCATATGACTGTTCACGTATATCATGTGACCTGGAAATGCGAAAAAAGCGTTTCCATTGCCGTTTTGCGAATTATTCCTTTTTTGCATTGTCTGAAAAACCACCTCATGCGAGCGTAAAACCTTTTTTGCGATATATGGGTGTTTTTGCGAATTTGACGCGTTTCCATTAGGCGTATTTTCAATTCGCAATTTCAATTTGCGCATTTTGGAGGGTAATGGAAACGCGCCTACTGTCATTTCTGCTTGCTGAAATAAATTGCAATTTCACTGCACTAAACAAGTGAATTTTGCCAATATGTTTTCAGAGATGATAGACAAGATGTTATAGAATAATAAATTAATGAAAACCTAATTTTGACCAAAAAACTGACTTTCGACCTATTTTTTGAATTTCCTGAAAAAGTCCCAGCGCCACATCCGACGGGGTTTTCCCAGATCGCATCACATTTGTGTACTGGATGAGTGGACTGTGATGTGGTGTTGTTGTTTCAGGCGTATCGGCTGAATAAAGCGTCTGCAGAGCTGGCCAGGAAAGCGGCTGATGATGTGGCAGCACAGACAGGTCACACAGAAGCCTGTCTCTGATTATAGCGTGGTGTTTGGATCATCAGGTGACATTATTGGTGTTGTTGTTGTTGGCAGGTTGTAAGCGGTTTGTAGCAGGAGCTGTGGGTCCCACCAATAAAACGCTGTCAGTGTCTCCGTCGGTGGAGAGACCCGACTACAGGAACATCAGTAAGACAGACTGTGTGTTTGAGAATGATCTCTAAACCCAGATCAGGTGTGCTGCTCTTCATCGCATGCGTGCGTGTGTGTGTGTGTGTGTGTGTGTGTTTAGCGTTCGATGAGCTGGTGGAGGCGTATGCAGAGCAGGTGAAGGGGCTGCTGGATGGAGGCTCTGATGTTCTGCTGGTGGAAACCATCTTTGATACGGCAAATGCAAAGGTACAACCAGACTCTCATGTGAACATCAGTGAGGATGTTTCTGTGGTTTATGACTAGGAATGTTAATAATAATTATTAAAATCAAGGTCAGCGTACTATTTTTTTTTTTTTTTTGTCTCCCATAGGAGAAATTTGTTTTGGATTAGAGAGAGCAGCTACAGCATTGTTTGACAAAAACATACTTAACGCAAACTATTATGTTGCAAAAACACACTTAAAAATGGATTTCCATTTTCCATTTCGATTTATGACTTGGTCATAAAATTAAATGTTGTTAGTTTAATCAATAAACTTATTAACTCTCAGTTATATATATATATATATACCTACCAGTCAAAACTTTGGACACACTCTCTCATTTAATGTTTTTTAAAGAAGTTTCTTATGCTCATCAAGGCTGTTTTCACTTGATCAAAAATACAGAAAAAATTGTAATATTGTGAAATATTATTACGATATAAATCAATGTTTTTCTATCTTAATATACATTAAATTTTAATTTATATCTGTAATTAAAGTTGAATTTCCAGAATCATTACTCCAGTCTTCAGTGTCACATGATCCTTCAGAAATCATTCTAATATACTGATTTATTATCAGAGCTGGAAACAATTTTTTTTGGAACCTGTGATACTCTTTTTCAGAATTTTTTGATTAATAAAAGGTTAAAAAAGAAGAGCATTTATTTCAAATAGAAAGGTTTTCTAACAATATACACTACTGTTCAAAAGTTTGGGGTCAGTAAATTTATTCTTTCTTTTATTTTTTTGAAAGAAATTAATACTTTTATTCACCAAGGATGTGTTAAATTAATAAAAAGTGATAGCATAGATTTACATTGTAAGAAAAGATTTATATTTTGAAAAAATGCTGTTCTTTTTAACTTGTTATTCATCAAAGAATCCTGAAAAAACAATCACAGGTTGCAGAAAAAATTTGTCAGCACAACTGTTTCCAACATTGATAATTCTGATAATAAATCAGTATATTAGAATGATTTCTGAAGGATCATGTGACACTTAAGACTGGAGTAACAGCTGATGAAAATTCAGCTTTGCATCACAGGAATAAATTCTATTGTAAAGTATATTAAAATAAAAACCATTATTTTATATTGTAATAACATTTTGCAATATTACTGTTTTTTTTTTCTGTATTTTTGATCAAATAAATGCAGCCTTGATGAGCAGAAGAGACTTCTGGTGTGAATCAAAATGATTTCTAGACCTGGGGCCAGTTGCATAAAAAGTTTAGACTAGTCTTAAAAAGTTAGTCAGTTAATTTTTTTCTTTAAGAGTGTTAGGGTAATAATTTAGGGTAACAATTTTTTAAATTAAGTTCCAGAAAATGTAGATTAGTCTAATTTGAAAAAAAAAAAAGACTGATTACCCTTCGGTTAACTGATAGTTGGTCAAACTAGTACTTAAGATAGTGTCTTAACATAGAGTTTTATGCAACTGGCCCCTGGAGAAATCATGGAAATTAATAAAATCTCTAAAATGCAAAGAGCAGTTTATAAACATGCTTGTGTTTATGTCAGGCTCTGGGATATTTTATCAGGTAGAAAGTTTGAGTAAAAATGGTCAAAAAGCTTGAGAACCACATATTATCAGCAATACTAAATTACTAGTAAATGAAATTAATGCGTGCCTGAAATCACAGTGAAGGATATTTGGATTCCAGTTAATGCTTTTTTTCTGTATTTAGTCTATATTATCATTCAATGACGTCTGTGTTTCTGTCAGGCGGCGTTATTTGCCATTGACAAGCTGTTTGAGGAGTGTTATGAACCTCGACCCGTGTTTGTAAGTGTTCAGCGCTCTCTTTATCTTCATGTCTGTTTCTCCTCATTAATGTGTTCACTGACAGATGAACTCTGTGTGTGTGTGTGTGTGTGTGTGTGTGTGTGTAGATCTCTGGCACTATCGTCGATAAGAGCGGCCGCACTCTCTCGGGTCAGACGGGCGAAGCGTTCATCATCAGCGTGTCTCACGCTCAGCCGCTGTGGTGAGAATCAGTCACGGATTCTGTCATGTTGTTTTTACACTTTCTATCTTCCGTGAAAGGTTTTTCTTGTTACAGATTTATATTTGTAAGTGTATCATCTCTCTCTGTCTGTCAGTATTGGTTTGAACTGTGCTCTGGGAGCCATTGAGATGCGTCCGTTCATTGAGGCGATAGGAAAGAGCACTGGAGCGTTTGTCATCTGTTACCCAAACGCAGGTGAGCTGATAACCGCAGGGCTCGCAAAATTTCAAAATCTCTGGTAGCTCCTCGGACAGGTACTCTTCAGATTTTGGTAGCCTGAAAATTCATTTAACTAGCCCAAATAAAAAAAGACCTTTTTTTTTAGAAAAAAAAAAAAAAGAAAATCATAGTCTAAAAGCCCATAAAAAATATTTTCAGTATTCAATACACAAATATCAAGAAAGGAATTTTATTTCACTTTTTACAGGGTATCTGCAGAATTTTTAAAAATCAATTTAAGGCAATTTATGACCGTTTTTAACAGCTTCACAAGTAAAATGAACAGTATTAGTGGGGTTGGACAATGTACGGTAATGTATTAAACCATAAAATAACATAATTTACAGTTCACATACAGGTTTTCATCAAACTAAAAATCGTATACAACGGCATTTCAGCCTTAAAAGAGACTGTTAAAAGGGTTAAATCAAGTATATAATGTATTATGTTTATTTAAAACATAAATATTACTGTCTCAATTGTTTGGACTTTTAGAAGGCACGTTAACTTCTTTCACATTTACAACTAAGTATTTGCTGCATAAAAACATGGGTCGATATTTGCAATAATCTGACCATAAACAGCCAAAAAATTTATTGGAAATGCCGTTCTCTGCCATGAGGTGGCACTTTAGGAGCGCTGAAATATCACGGTTTCCCTAGTAAGGGCTGTACACAAAGCAGAAAATATAATAAGACAAAACAGACAATAAAGTAAGCGAAACAATGAAAAAAATCAAGATGGTGTTTGAAAACCTGAATATATGGGTAAGCCTCTTTTTAAAAGCGTGATTTCTAGACCTGGAGAAATCATGGGAATTAATAAAATCTCTAAAATGGCAAAAGCAGTTTTATAAATGTGCATTTAAATACATTTTTGTGTTCATGTCAGGCTATGGAATATTTTATCAGGTAGAAAATGGTCAAAAAGCTAAGGCACATTAACTTCTTTCACATTTACAGCTATGTATTTGCTGCCTAAAAACATGGGTCGATATTTGCAATAAGCTGACCATAAACAGCCGAAAAATTGATTGGAAATGCCATTCTCTGCCACAAGGTGGCACTTTAGGAGCGCTGAAATATTGCGGTTTCCGTAGTAAGGGCTGTACACAAAGCAGCACCGCGCTCGCTGTTTTATAGCCTAGGTAAGAAAATGCCAACGACATGTTTCTGAGGACAGTCGGTTCCCTTCCGATAGCCTACATTCATATAAAGACATCCGTGCCGCGTTTTGACTTTGCAACGTGCATTGCTCAAATTTATTCAGTGACATCCAGAGCATGTGAGCGGAGCGGTACTATTTCCTTAAGAGCGCAGAGCGCCTTTCTGAAGATGCCGCTCCGCTCGCTCAATACGCTCAGACCCAGAATACCCTTTGGTGATTTACTTGTTCGCGATCGAGAAGCTGTAGAGATGGAGAATAGTAGAGCAGTTATGGAGTTCAGATATTGTTTCAACGAAGTTGCAAGCCTTATACATAAATGTAAAGTACTACGCAAACATGGTGTAGGCTAAGGTTATATTCGGTCATCACGGCATGCAGACAAAATCACGGCCACGAATTTAGAACAGTTCTCTTTTTTTATGCAAATTAAATTCATTTTTTCGTTTTGTCTAAATTATGGCCAAGAATTAAGCATTCGTTCTCTTGTTTAGGCTTAGCTGCCAGCCTGCCACGAATTCATTCGTTCGTTAATTCGTTCCTTCCCTAGATTTGGCTTAAATTTTGGAACGAAGTATTAGGCTATATTTCGTAATTAGGCCTACTTATTAAAATAATTATTGCTTAAAATTAATAAATAATAGGTAGACCTACAGAATGTAGGCTAGATAGGCTATATGCATCAGTCATTTATAATCTAATATAACGCACGCAGATTTGTTCTTTACAAAAAAAAACTGCAAAAGGCCAAAGGGAGATAAATAATTTTTCCCTCTCCATTGTCCCCAGTTCCCCGTGTATTTCCTTTAACAGGCTTTATAATGCAGGTGAATTTTGTAAAGATCTGCGCACAGTTCATCTCATGTGTGTCCGTTTGTGTTTTAAATGTTCTATTGCACAACAACGGCAGCTATTCACAGAAATAAAGTTAACCAAAATCAAATACAAGTTTTTGCATTTTAGGTAGGTTTGCTAAGGTTATTCCTGTATTTAATAGCCTACATTTTAATGAATACAATTAAGAAGAATGTAAGAATTTTGCTCTGAAACATGCATGCTTAATTTTAGACAATTATTCAAGAATTTCGGTACAAACAGTAAACAATTAGGCCTACTAGAGAAATTTTATGTCAGAGCAGGATCTGAGCGGGATTTGGTTTACCGGTGAGCGTGAGCGGAGTCACGCCGCTCCGCTTCGCTCACATGCTCTGGTGACATCGCCTTTTGAAGTTTAATCCAGCCCTATCGCGATTCCTGTCTTTCCGTGCGTAACTCTTTTAAGACCTCTTAAAATTATAATAAAGACTTTGCTTATACTATTTAACGTATTTAAAACTTTTTATGGACTTAAATTTGATACAACTAAATTGAGGAGTGTTTAAGGACCTGCAGGAGCCCTCTAGTTTAAGATAGCCCTACTGGAAAACACAATAGCCCCGGGACGTCGGGCTACGATTTCGCGAGCCCTGAATCGGATGCCTCTGACGAATGTTTGATATGATTATTGTCCTATAATGCACACTGTGTCACACTTTTTCCCAGGGCTTCCCAACACATTCGGAGGCTACGATGAGACCCCTGACGTCACAGCGTCTCATATAAAGGTAACGCAGCATTACACAAACCCTGTGAATGTGTGTGATGCTCAGACTCTTAACACACATGGTTTCCCGTGTCGTTTGTGGCAGGAGTTTGCTGTGGATGGTTTGGTGAATATAGTCGGCGGCTGCTGTGGAACGACACCTGATCACATCCGGTGTGTGAACGATTGATCCTGACCAGTGTTAATTTCGTTGACGAATAATTTTCGTCATTAACTTCGTCAATGACATTTGTTTCACAGATGAAAACGAATTGATAAGGAACTAAAATTCTTCTTGAATGACAAAAACTATGACAAAAATCTACTGGCATTTTCGTCAATGAATAAAAACGAGACAAAAATGTTAGGGAGGGAGGATTTGTAAAGAGTTTCATTCAGAAAAATCCGTTGCGTAGTAGGAGGTTAGATGCGTACAAACCGGTGGGACACAAGCTCAAATACACTTGCTGCACGTCTGATAAAACGTTCATAAATGTGAATATGTGGGAGAAGGGCAGACATATACGCAAGAGAGAACTCAATTCGGTCTTGTTTTCTGAGCGCAGACACCGAAGCAAACACAGAAAACACATCTCACACTCTTTCACGTTCATGAACTGGGAAACACACACAAAATGATCTGGAATTGTCCGTTTTGACGAGTATTCTTGTAAACACAGCTGATTACGTCTTAAATGAATGTAAACCGTAGAGAGAAAGTGTATCAGTGCATTGCATCCACATTTAGTGTCTATTGTCCGAGTCACAGATAGATGTTAACTAAGCAACAAAAGAAAGACAGAAAACCACGCATTGCTCTTAACTGAATCACTTACATAGCCATAAAGATTGAAGAAAAAAATGTCTGTTTGAAAGAATGAAGAATATGGTTAACAAGTGACTATAAAGAATGCATCATTATATATATATAGCCCTCAATATAACCATTGATATTTCATTGAAAAGAAGACCATGTTCTTTATGAAAAGTGGTTTTATTTCATTTTAATATTAAGGCATGTTGTGTATCACCGCAGTTAAATTGTGTGTTTATCATGATAAAACCTTAATATCAAACCTATATAATGATGAGTTTGGAAATTTTTGAGAAATTCTTAATAAATGCATTGCACTGTAATTAAACCCATTAAGTTTTAGCCGAATAAATTTATTGTAGATTTAGTCGACTAAAACTAAAACCAATTCAGATGACTAAAATATGACTAAAACTAAATGGCATTTTAGTCAAAAGACTATGACTAAAACTAAATCAAAATTTGCTGTCAAAATTAACACTGATCCTGATGTCTCTGGATCAGAATGTGCCAGGGATGTGATTTTTCCGCATAAATACGGATTTCCGTCTTTCCCCGCGTCTGAGAGATGACCCATGTGATTCGTGTAGATCCGCTACATGTCTGCTGTTACAGTACTCTTTTTAGTTTCCATTCACTCTTCTATCAGTGGTTCAAGACGCTTTAATATTTGCATTCGGGAACGCAACAATCGCCATTAGAAACGTTTATAAATCTGTTGTTTACAAAGAGAAGTTTCAGTGTCACTAAATCTAATATGCTGATTTGCTGTTCAAGAAACATTTCTCTTTATTATCAAAGTTAAAAAACAGTTTTGCTGCTTAATGTTTTTGTGGAAACAATGGTAGCAACCACTAAAGCATTTGTATAAGATTTAACAAAGAAAGAGAAATAATGAAAAAACTAAAACTAATTAAAAAAACATCATACATGTGATTAAAAAGTGAGTAAAGACATTTAAAATAATTTCTGTTTAATAAGTACATCAACACATTTAATTAATATATTTGATAAATGCAAATAAATATTGTTTATTAACTTTATTAATGAATTTATCAACAAATCCTGAAAAATAAAGTGTATCACCATTTCCACACAAAATATGTTGCCTCAAAATAGTTTTCAACCTTGATAATCAGAAATGTTTCTTGAGAGCCAAATAAATTGTAATGGTAATTGTAATTGCACATTTTATAATATATTAAAATTGAAAACTTTAATGAGAATAATAATATAATAATATATAATATTTTAATATTTAAATAAATTCAGCCTTGATGAGCAGATATTTATAGATATAGAAGATATTTATTTCAAAATCATGAAGTAATTGTAATGTAAGGTAGTTTAATAATAATAACAACTCTATATACTTACATTATAACAAAGCACTCTAATATATTATAGTATTATATTATATTCATTGTTATCATGATTATTAAATGCTGCTTTTTATATTTTTACAGGACAATAGTATATATGTGACCCTGGATGACAAACCAGTCTTAAGTTGCACGGGTATATTTGCGGCAGGAGCCCAAAATACATTGTATGGGTCAAAATTATCGATCTTACTTTTATGCCAAAAATCATTAGGATATTAAGTAAACATCATGTTCCTTGAAGATATTTTGTAAATTTCCTACTGTAAATATATCAAAACTTAATTTTTGATTAGTAATATGCATTGCTAAGAACTTAATTTGGACAACTTTAAAGGCAATTTTCTCAATATTTAGATGTTTTTGCACCCTCAGATTACAGATATTCAAATAGTTGTTTCCCAGCCAAATATTGTCCGATCCTAACAAACCAAACATCAATAGAAAGTTTATTTATTCAACTTTCAGGTGATGTGTAAATCTCAATTTCGAAAAAAATTGACACTTAAGACTGGTTTTGTGGTCCAGGGTCACATATTAAAATACAAGATATATAATTTATTGTGATTGAATATAAATGTATAACAAGTGCTGGGGGCGTGGCTTGGGGCGTGGTCAGATTTTCCTTCTTTTATTTGTCTCTAGCTGATCACATGCCTGATGTGTGTGAGATTTCAGGATCACTGAGCTTGTGTGTGTGTGTGTGTGTGTGTGTGTGTGTGTGTGTGTGTGTGTGTGTGTGTGTGTGTGTGTGTGTGTTTCAGGGCGATTGCTGAAAGTGTGCGTCATGTCAAACCCAGAGTTCCTCCTACAGATGTGTACAGTGATTATATGCTTCTGTCAGGTGCGTCGTCTTTTCACATGATTTATTTATTATTAATTGTATTAATAATGATAATTGTTTAAATCTATGCCGCCGTTTTTGTCAGGTCTGGAGCCGTTTAGGATCGGTCCATACACAAACTTTGTGAACATCGGCGAGCGCTGTAATGTCGCTGGATCACGCAAGTTTGCCAAACTCATCATGGCGGGAAATTATGAGGTATTTCTAGGTGATATGAAACCTGAAAATCAATAACATGCAGGCAAAGCCCTGTGACAGACTGCTGGAGAACATCTGCTGCACAGAGAGCTCTAGATCATTCCCATTTCATCATTTCTCTGTGTATAGGAGGCGCTGAGCATCGCTAAAGCTCAGGTGGAGATGGGCGCTCAGGTTCTGGACATCAACATGGACGAGGGGATGCTGGACGGAGCCGCTGCCATGACCCGCTTCTGTAACCTCATCGCATCTGAACCCGACATTTCAAAGGTGAGACCTCATAATAACCATGACAGGAGTCTTCAGATACAGTTAGTCTACAGTTATTTTCCAGAAGATAAGTGGCAGTGGATTCAAATTTAATTGTTTGGAGAAAAAAATCACTTTTTATTATATTCAGAATTCAATAAATCAAAACACTGATTTGTGTAATTCAGTGTTAATTTTGTTGCCGAATAATTTTCGTCATAAATTTGTTTCGAAACGAAACGATAACAAACAAAAATTCTTTTTGAGTGACAAAAGCTATGACAAAAATCGACTGGCATTTTCGTCAGCGAATAAAAACGAGATGAAAATGTTAGGGAGGGACGATTTGGAAAGAGATTCATTCAGAAAAATCTGTTGCGTAGTAGGAGGTTAGATGCGTACAAACCGGTGGGACACAAGCTCAAATACACTTGCTGCACATCTTATAAAATGTTAAAAAATGTGAATATGTGGGAGAAGTGCAGACATATGGATAAATTTGATGACACAAGAGAGAACTCAATTTGGTCTTGTTTTCTGAGCGCAGACACTGAAGCAAACACAGAAAACACGCCTCACACTCTTTCACATGAACTGAGAAATGCACACAAAATGATCTGGAATTGTCTGTTTTGACGAGTATTCAGATAAACACAGCTGATTACATCTTAAATGAACGTAAACAGTAGAGAGAAACTGTATCGGTGCATTGCATCCATTGCATTGGGTTTTAAAGGGATAGCAGCCACATTTAGTGTCTATTGTCCGAGTCACTGATGTTCATCAAGCAACAAAAGAAAGACAGAAAACCACTCACTGCTCTTGACTGAACCACTTACGCAGCCCTAAAGATGAATCTACATTCATTGATAGAAATAAACATGTCTGTTTGAAAGAATGAAGAATATGGTAAACAAGTGACTATAAAGAATGCATCATTAACCGATATAACCATTGGGATTACATTCAAAAGAAGACCATGTTCTTTATGAGAAGTGTTTTTATTTGATTTTAATATTAAGGCATGTTGTGTATCACCGCAGTTAAATCATGATTAAACCTTAATATCAAACCTATATAATGAGTTTGAAATTTTAGAGAAATGCTTAATAAATGCATTGCACTGTAACTAAACCCATTACATTTTAGCCGACTAAAATCTTCTGATATTTAGTTGACTAAAGCTAGACTAAAACTAAAACCAATACAGATGACTAAAATATGACTAAAACAAAATGGCATTTTAGTCTGAAGACTATGACTAAAACTAAATTAAAATTTGCTGTCAAAATTGGTCCTTTCCCACCAACATACAATGGTTCTGACACCGACGTTTTAAGGGGAAGTATTAAAACCGACATTGGTTGGAGGTTCTAAATTTCAGTTTAGATTTATTTTCAGCTAATCACCCAGTCCTAGTAAATGTGTTATAAAAAAAACAATGTGCTGATGTTTCTCTCGTTCAGCACCAATGCAAATGTGTGGCTTTACGCATGTTTTACATTCTTGGTGTTAATTATACAAGTCACCGCATGTTTCAGATCATAAAAGCCCTGCTTGTATTCCAGAAAATACTTCAGTGTTTCACTTAGACTATGAACAAGTCATTGTCTCGCAGTCTGGGTGGTTCTGGGTTGGTGTGGTCTGCTAATTGGTGACCCCTGAACTATGACATAATCAATATGAGCCTTTAGACATGGTGGACCTTTTCTGACAATCTGGCCCTTTGACCCCTGACCCGTGCTGCAGGTGCCGCTGTGCATCGACTCGTCGAACTTTGCGGTGATCGAGGCGGGTCTGAAGTGCTGTCAGGGCAAATGCATCGTCAACAGCATCAGCCTCAAAGAGGGCGAGGAGGACTTCCTGCGACGGGCACGACAGGTCCGTCGCTATGGCGCCGCTGTGGTCGTCATGGCGTTTGATGAAGATGGACAGGTGGGTCCCTCTCTACTGTCGGTTTACAGTTCAGTTTTTGTGTTTAATCATTATTATTACTCATCTGATGGTCAAGTAGAAAATACCAGTATTCATCTTTTAAGTAGGTGTATAAATGTGACCCTGGAGCATAAAACCAGGCTTAATAGCCAAAAATACATTGTATGGGTCAAAATTAGTGATTTTTCTTAAAAAAAAAAAATCATTAGGATGTTAAGATTGAAGTTCATGTTCCATGAAGATAAATTTCCTACAATAAATATATCAAAATGTAATTTTTTATTAGTAATATGCATTGCTAAGAACTTCATTTTGACAACTTTAAAGGCATTTAAAGTTTTTTTTTTTTTTTGCACCCTCAGATTCCAGATATTTTTAAATAGTTGTATCTCTGCCAGATATTGTCCTATCCTAACAAACCATACATCAGTGAAAAGCTTATTTATTTAGCTTTGATTAATTTAATTACAAAATTTGCAGTCCAGGGTCACATATTATTATTTTTTCTTACTTAATTTTAATTAGATGGTCATGTTATTCCAAACTGGTGTAAGTTTTTTAACACAGGAAGATGTTTTGAAGAATATTGGGAACGAAACAGGGTCCTTAATAAGTCTTAAAATGTCTTAAATAACGTTTTCCAAATAAAAGGCCTTAAGAAGCCTAAAAATGTCTTAAATTCAGATTTGATGGGTCTTACATATTTTGACTGTGTAGACAAAAACAAGACATTTATCGAAATATCTTTTGTCCTTTACATAAGAAATAAGCTCATACAGTTTTTCACTGATAATAGGAAGAGTAAATGATAACAGAATGATCATTTTTGAGTAAACAAGTCCTTTAAATCAAGGCACGAGTAAGATATTAGAGATACTTGGCCTTGTTTCAGTGTTATTTTGTTTATTTCTGTGAAAACAAACAGCGTCACTGTGTCTGCAGTAACCCAAAACAATAGATCATTGTTCATTTGGTTACCTGTTAATATGACCTATGAAATATGTGACCCTGGACCACAAAACCAGTCATAAGTCGCTGGGGTTTATTTGTAGCAATAGCCAAAAATACACTGTATGGGTCAAAATGATTGATTTTACTTGTATGCCAAAAATCATTAGGATATTAGGTAAAGATCATGTTCCATGTAGATATTTTGTAAATTTTCTACTGTAAATGTATCAAAATGTATTTTTTTTATAAGTAAGCATTGCTAGAACTTCATTTGGACAACTTTAAAGGTGATTTTCTCAATATTTGTATTTTTTTGCACCCTTAGATTCCAGATTTTCAAATATATCTCGGCCAAATATGGTCCTATCCTAACAAACCATACATCGATAGAAAGCTTATTTATTCATATTTCAGATGATGTATAAATGTCAGTTTTCAAAAATGGACCCTTATAACTGGTTTCGTGGTCTAGGGTCACATATGTGACTATATATGTTAGTAAAAACAGTCATGAAGTTCTGAGAGACGGTTTGATGCGAGAAACTTTGGCTAACGTTTATCAGAATGAAATCACCTTGAAATATTTCTTGATTTGATTTTGAGATGAAATCACCTGGAAGAATCCGTTTGTGTATTTACTTGTCTGTTCTAGGCGACAGAGACGGATCAGAAGGTGAAGATCTGCTCTCGTGCGTATCACCTGCTGATTAGTCGGGTGGGCTTCAACCCTAACGACATCATCTTTGACCCCAACATCCTGACCATCGGCACCGGCATGGAGGAGCACAGCATGTATGCCATCAACTTCATCAAGGCCACGCGAATCATCAAGGTGTGTGGGACGGGTCGCTGATGAGCCGCTTTGAGCTGAATGGTCTCTGTATTAATGAACTGTGTGTGTGTTCAGGAGAGTCTGCCTGGTGCCAGGGTCAGCGGCGGTCTCTCCAACCTCTCATTCTCCTTCAGAGGGATGGATGCCATCAGAGAGGCCATGCATGGAGCCTTCCTGTACCACGCCATCAAGGTGAGTCCGTCAGAGTTCATACAAGGTGCTTGAAGTACTTGAATTTGGCTTTGAAATTTAAGGCATGGAAAACCCTTGAAAACAGCAATATTCCTGAAGAGATACTTGAGAAGTGATTGGCAAACATGCCAGGAAAATGAAAGCAGACGATAGAAAAGCAAAAACTAAGTGTGAAGAAATTAAAAGACTGAATGATGAACTTGATTACAGACAGAAAATTCTTCAGAGCGTTTAACCCCTGAATAAAAAAACCCATAAATTAATATCTGTAGAAATAGTACAGAAATTATCAAAGTGCATTTAATGGGTAAAAGGAAAAAAAAAAGTAGTGTGTATGTGTGTTTTGTACTAAAAATGTAAATAAAGCTTGCAAATGAATAAAACCATTGATCGCGAATCAATTGAAATCCTGATCACAAATCAATTGATTCAGATCGGGACTTCAAATTGCGTATTTCGGATTGGGTTCATGAATCATTTGATTCAGATCGGGATTTCTGAGCAGGTTCGTGAATCATTTGATTCAGATCCGAACTTTGGAGCAGGTTCAGGAATCATTTGATTTAGATCAGAACTTCGGAGTGGGTTCGCGAATCATTTGATTCAGATCGGGATTTCTGAGCAGGTTCGCAAATCATTAGATTCAGATCAGAACTTCGGAGTGGGTTCGTGAATCATTTGATTCAGATCGGGATTTCTGTGCAGGTTCGCAAATCATTAGATTCAGATCAGAACTTCGGAGTGGGTTCGCGAATCATTTGATTCAGATCGGGATTTCTGTGCAGGTTCGCAAATCATTAGATTCAGATCAGAACTTCGGAGTGGGTTCGCGAATCATTTGATTCAGATCGGGATTTCTGTGCAGGTTCGCAAATCATTAGATTCAGATCAGAACTTCGGAGTGGGTTCGCGAATCATTTGATTCAGATCGGGATTTCTGAGCAGGTTCGCAAATCATTAGATTCAGATCAGAACTTCGGAGTGGGTTCGCGAATCATTTGATTCAGATCGGGATTTCTGTGCAGGTTCGCAAATCATTAGATTCAGATCAGAACTTCGGAGTGGGTTCGTGAATCATTTGATTCAGATCAGAACTTCGGAGTGGGTTCGCGAATCATTTGATTCAGATCAGAACTTCGGAGTGGGTTCGCGAATCATTAGATTCAGATCAGAACTTCGGAGTGGGTTCGCAAATCATTTGATTCAGATCAGAACTTTAGAGCGGGTTCATGAATCATTTGATTCAGATCAGAACTTTGGAGTGGGTTCACGAATCATTCGATTCAGATCAGAACTTTAGAGCGGGTTCGCAAATCATTTAGTGAATTAAATCAGTCCTAATCTGAAATTATTTTTTGCTAATCATTATTCAGATTGGGACTTCGGAACGCGGATTGCAAATCATTTGATGTAGATCGGAACTTGGGAGCAGGGATCTATTTATCTGTTTTAGAACTTGAAAGATAAGTCTAGTCTTTATTTGAAGATCAAAAAAGTAGTGCTTAAAGTCCTTCAAAGTCCTGAAATTTTACTTTACAGTATCTATATGAATCCTGGTCCATCTCCACTCACGGGTCAGCGAATTTATGTGTGTGTTTGTGTTCAGGACGGCATGGATATGGGAATCGTGAACGCTGGTAATCTGCCGGTGTATGACGATATCGATAAAGAGCTGCTGCTGCTGTGTGAGAACATCATCTGGAACCGAGACCCAGACGCCACAGATAAACTCCTGCTGTACGCTCAGGTATCGAACCACAACCAGGCCATGTGAGAATCATGAACTGTCACTGGAGTCGGTCTGTAACGCAGGTCTGTGTTTCTGCTGCGGTTGATGTAGAATAACGCCAAAGGAGGAAAGAAAGTGATCCAGACGGACGAGTGGAGGCTGGGCAGCGTGGAGGAGCGGCTGGAGTATGCGCTCGTCAAGGTCAGACGAGGTTTCTTCTTTCTCGTTTGAAACGCTTTTGAGTTTCATGTTAACATGCTTTCAGAACTTAAATCTCCAAAGTGATGGAAGATCAACAAACGTGTGAAAGTGCTATAAATGTGTTCTCAGGGTATAGAGAAGTATGTGGTGGAGGACACCGAGGAGGCGCGCGCTCAGACCGACCGCTATCTACGACCGCTGCACGTGATTGAGGGTCCGCTCATGAACGGCATGAAGACCGTCGGAGATCTTTTTGGAGCCGGGAAGATGTTCTTACCTCAGGTGACAATAAAGCACAGATGCTCTTATTGATTCATTTTGATGAGCTTCAACAGCAGAGAAGCTGAAGGTAAATGGAGCCATTACAGGTCTCAATTAGGGCTGTCACAATGAAATGTGGCCGACGATTAATTAAAGAAATAATTGCGATTATGTCGATTAATTGTCTGGCTTAGGGCACTGACGACCAGTGTTGGGGAAAGTTCCTTTTAAAAGTAATGCGTTACAATATTGCGTTACTCCCTAAAAAAGTAACTAATTATGTTACTTTTTATGGAAAGTAATGTGTTACCTTACTTTTGCGTTACTTTTTAAATCTGGGCAGGGCTTGTTTGTTTTTAATATAAAAAGCTTTAGCTTTTAGTAAATGTAAAAGCCATTTAACACCAAAAATTGAAATGAATAAGCCTAAGGCTGAAGGAAAAGTAAATTGACGTCTGTGCAGTAGAACTGTAGGAGAAGGAAGTTCAACACTCTTCAGCAATGAGAAAAATGAAGCACAAATGTTAGTTAACCTAAAGTAAGTTTTGTATATTAGTATGGTTGAATTACAATAAAGCAAAGTCATTGGTTAATCAAATGGGATTAAATACATAAGGGAAACAAAAAGTAACTGGCATTACTTTTTTGAAAAAGTAACTCAGATTTTTTATGTAAATTAAAAAGTAATGCGTTACTTTACTAGTTACTTGAAAAAAGTAATATTATTACGTAACTAATGCGTTACATTACATCAGCTTTGACATAATTTCTTTTTATGCACATTGTTTATTAAATAGTTACAAAAGATTGTGATTAATTGAATGCTTTCTTAAGTTGTTACTTTGCACCTTTGAATACTGAATTAAATATATTTTTATACAAATCAGTGATGTGCTTTCAAACTACTTTAATGTGCATTATATACGGATGGAATAGAGACAAAATAATGTTGAAATGTTTCTGAAGACCAGAGTTGCCTTCAGAGACACATTCAGATAAACTCCCACCAATATTGATATTTTTCTTTTAATATTTCGAGGATCGTGAACAGTGAAGTTGCTTTGCCCGTACATTATTTTATGCTGTCACGTCTATTATGTCCTCTCTGTGACCATTCTGGCTGTATACACACTGCAGCTAAATTCAATTCACTTTTTATTTCTTAATCACGTTCTGCACACACATAATTCGCTAATATACAGGAGTGACAAACGCATTCAACAACTGCATTAAAGGTCATTGCACACACAGTCTGAAATGTTCACTCTGTGAAGCAGCCTGAACAAGCATGAACAAAACACAATGTCTCCGTTCTGTTTTACAGTGAAATAGCTGAAAATAATGAGCATTTTGTCACTGTAATATGACTTTTGTCACAATAATGGATAATAAATGTGTGAATCTGCAATGTCGGTATGGTTTCCAAGCTGTCCATCATCGCAGTTTGGTTAGTGAGTCTTGTTCTGTACATATGCCTACATGTAACGATAATTTAGGTGATTTTACTCCCGCATTGTCACTCCTGAAATTTACCATGTGTAATGTGGCCTATATGAATGCACTGCCTTTTTTGTGGCTGCTGAAGGAGCCAATAATCGCAGTTGTCTGAATTGACCACAGTTAGATGAAATGACCGCGATCAGACGGTTATTTAAAAATCGTGTCCGTCTCATGTCTGTCTGTGTGTGGTCAGGTCATCAAATCGGCCCGTGTGATGAAGAAAGCTGTGGGCCATCTGATTCCCTTCATGGAGAAGGAGAGAGAGCAGATGATGTCCGTCTCCGGCTCTGATGAAGACATGGTGAGCATCACTCCTCACAAGAAATCAGTGTATTTTTATATCCGTGAATAACCCTTGAGCTCTCACTTAAGCCAGAGCGTGATGATCACACATGAGCAGAATGACGTGTTTTCACAGTTCAGCTAGTCTGAGGCTCAGTCTTAAAGGATTAGTTCACTTCCAGGGCAAAAATGTACAGTTAATTTACACATCCCCTTGTCATCCAAAGTGGTCATGTCTTTCTTTCTTCAGTCATAAAAAGAAAATTTTGGGAGGAAAAAAATTCAGGAATGTTCTCCATATAGTGGCCTTCTGTGGTGCCCCCGAGTTTGAACTTCCAAAACACAGCTTCAAAGGGCTCTAAACGATCCCAGCCGAGGAAGAAGTGTCTTATCTAGCGAAACCATCAGTTTACATTTTAACCTCAAATGTTCGTCTTGTCTAGCTCTGCAATGCGCGTACGTACTCCAGTTTATAAACGAATCTGTTTATACTGTTTGAACTTTATATGTTTGATTAGAGCCCTGGGCCCTGTTGCATGAAAGCCCTTAAGCTAAGAAATCCCTTAGTTGTAAGGTTAAGGGCACCCTTAGTGAAACAAGAAAAAACAGCTTAAGGAACTTTAAGGCTGTCATTACGTATTTCCTTAATTATCTAAGTGTTTGCTTAAGTGTTGCTACAAAGTCCTTAGTAACCATTTCACCTTAAGAAATTTAAGGCAGCAAAACAGCTCCCCTAAATTATCTTAAACTCAGTAACTACAAGATTTTTAAGCTCAAAGACTTACGTCCCTTTTTAAGTCCTGCAAAAATAAAATGAATACCGTATGAGCGGAGTAGGGCAATGTCATGGTAGCATGTTAAACTGTAAAATGACTGTAAAAAGCACAGGGTTTTCACAAAAACAAAATATTCTGTATACATTTTTAAGAAAATTGAGTCGTATCAGTTATTTTATTAATTTAAACAATTATTACTCAATCGATTTATTATATAAATTAAATAATATAAATATATTTTGCTGTCTTAATTGTTTAGATTTTTCTAATGCATTATCTTCTTGTCGATCCGCTAGTTTACACTAGTTTCACAACTTGGGTTGATTTTCACATTAGAACATTTTCAGTCATCGGTCAGCAGGTGGCGCTTTCAGAAAGACCTAAAAATAGCCTTTTCTCCCTTAATGACTGAATACAAAGCAGTGCAGAAACTTGCAGCGCTCATGTTTAATTAATAAAATGTTTCTATTAGGTTATGTTTCCATTTCGTTCTTTTCTGTTTATTATGAAATGCAGTAACTATAGCAATCGCGACACCGTTGCTGTATGTTGTCAGAAACTACTGTGAAACGCTGAGGTAAGGCTGACAGTTAAGACATTTGTTGCAACACTCTTAAAGAAATCCCTTGCCTCAGGGATTTTTTCTGCTTCAGGGATACTGTTAGGTCAAATTACTTAAGCACTTTCATGCAACCGGTCCCTGCAGTTCAGCCCATTATTTTGAAGCTCCTCCAGATTCCAGTCAGATGTGTTTGTAATGAAGATGAGACGGGTGATGTGTGTTGTTCTCCAGGACCCATATCAGGGGACGGTTCTGTTGGCCACAGTAAAGGGAGACGTTCATGATATCGGCAAAAACATTGTGGGCGTTGTGCTGGGATGCAACAACTTCCGGTGAGTGTGTGTGTGTGTGTGTGGACATGTTTTTATATCCTGGTGGGGACCTACACTGCAAAAAATGCTTTCCTTACTTAGATTTTTTGTCTTGTTTCCAGCTAAAATATCTAAAAATTCTTAAATCAAGAAGGATTTTCTAGACAAGTAAAAATGATTGTCTTGTTTTCAGAAAAAAAAGTCTAAATTAAGTGAGTTTTTGCTTGAAACGAGCAAAATAATCTGCCAATGGGGTGAGAAAAATAATCTTATTTCAAGATGAAAGATAGATTATTTTTCTCACCCCATTGGCAGATAATTTTGCTCGTTTCAAGCAAAAACTCACTTAATTTTGACATATTTTGTCTGAAAACAAGACAATAAGTTTTGCTTGTCTAGAAAATCCTTCTTGATTTAAGAATTTTTAGATATTTTGGCTGGAAACAAGACAAAAAATCTAAGTAAGAAAAGCATTTTTTGCAGTGTAAACCTGAATACACACAGACTGATGGGGACTTGTGTCACAGTGGGGACCTAAATCGAGGTCCCCATGGGGAAACAAGCTTATAAATCATACAGAATGAGTTTTTTTGACAAACTAAAAATGCAGAATGTCTCCTATGAGGGCTCCTGTTTAGGTGTAGGATAGGTGTAGGGTGATAGGAAATATGGTTTGTACAATATAAAAACCATTGCACCTATGGAGAGTCCCCACGAGGATAGTAAACCAGACGTGTGTGTGTGTGTGTGTGTGTGTGTGAGAGAGTGTGTGTGTGTGTGTGTGTGTGTGTGTGTGTGTGTGTGTGTGTGTGTGTGTGTTGCTGCTGCTGGCGTGTGATTGAGGGTCTCTGTTGAACGCTGGCTCTTCAGACGCTAACAGCTGCAGGTGTTCGATGTCAGCTGGCTAAACGCAGCCATCAGTCACTCTAACACGCCGCAGCACCACAGGCTCGTCACGCGTGTGCATGTCTCCTCAGGGTCATTGATCTGGGAGTGATGATTCCCTGTGACAGGATCCTGCGGGAAGCCATTCACAACAAAGCAGGTCAGTTTCTGTGTCTCTCGGCTGATTCTCTCCTCGCTGGATGACCCTGTTCACTTGTGACGCTCTCTGTGTCTGTAGACATCATCGGCCTGTCGGGTCTCATCACGCCTTCTCTGGACGAAATGATCCACGTAGCCAAAGAAATGGAGCGTCTGGGCTTGAAGATTCCTCTGCTGATCGGTGGAGCCACAACGTCAAAGTACGACCAGCGTTCAGTGAATATTCGCTATTCAGTTGTTTGATAAACTTCATTGATTCATTTGCATCATCACTCTGAATCTGTGTGATTATCAGTGGTGTAATGTAACAAAGTTTGTTACAGTACCTAAGGATTTTTTGGCTGTACTTTACTTTTTTTTTTTTAGTTTTTATAATTCAGCCTACTTTTACTCCGATACATTTCCCTAAAGCATATTCGTTACCAGTGTTGGGGAAAGTTACTTTTAAAAGTAATGCGTTACAATGTTGCGTTACTCCCTAAAAAAGTGACTAATTACGTTACTTACTTACTTTTTATGGAAAGTAATGCGTTACATTACTTTTGCGTTACTTTTTAAATCTGGGCAGGGTTTGCTTGTTTGTTTTTAATATAAAAACGTTAGATTCTTAGCAAATGTAAAAGCCCTTTCACACCAAAATGAAATTGTAAAATTGTAGGAAAATTAAATTGACGTCTGTACAGTAGAACTGTAGGAAAAGAAAGTTCAACACTCTTCAGCAATGAGAAAAAAACACAAATGTTAGTTCATCTAAAGTAAGTTTTGCTTATTAGTACACTGCAAAAAATGCTTTTCTTACTTAGATTTTTTGTCTTGTTTTTTAGCCAAAATATCTAACAATTCTTAAACCAAGAAGGATTTTCTAAACAAGTAAAATATTGTTATATTATTTTCTGAAAACAAGTCAAAATGAAGTGTGTTTTTGCTTGAAACAAGCAAAATAATCTCCCAAAAGGGGTAAGCAAAATAATCTTGTTTTCTGTTTGAAATTAGATTTTTTTGCTTACCCCATTGGCAGATTATTTTGCTTGTTCTAAGCAAAAACTCACTTAATTTTGACTTGTTTTTTCTGAAAACAAGAAAATAATTATTTAAAATCCTTCTTGATTTAAGAATTTTTTGATATTTTGGCTGGAAACGACAAAAAATGCAATTAAGAAATGTATTTTTGCAGTGTACGGTTGAATTGGATCAAACCAAGGTCAGCAGCAAAGTCACTGGTTAATAAAATGGGATTAAATACATGAAGGAAAAGTAACTCAGATATTTTCTTGCAATAGTTACTTGAAAAAAGTAATATTATTATGTAACTTGCGTTACCCCCAACACTGTTTGTTACTTACTACAAAATAGTCAGAAGAACACTGACTGCAGGAAAGCATTTTTGATGAATCAGTGGTCTGGCACTCGCAAGTTAGACAAACAAGTATGCGTGAGTCTGGAGTGTGCGATGTACAGTATATCTTTTGGATAATGTGGTCAGTTTTGTTGTAATGATGTGTGATCTGACATTATCAAGTAGGCTATATCACCAAATCTCACACAGAGTGCAGCACCTCCATTTATTAGTCTGTTAAAACGCTAAATTACAGGCTTAATAAATTGTAGACAACAAAATGCTTCTGTATTTTATATTTCTAGAATTTTTTGTAATTACCACAGAGAGTACCGTTTTTAGCATAACACATTTAATAATAATATTATACAAGTTCAGTAAATTAAGTGACTTACAATTTAGACATCATATTGCTTGTTTTGCCAAACACAGATCACAGCACTGTTGTGTGTCTCTGAGCAATGGACGGTATTTACTTATTAAATGAATCTGCATTTTGAACGAATCGGTTGATCAAAACGATTCAGTGATTCGCTCATGAACACAGTCAGATGCTTTTTAATGAATGATTCAAATTTTGAATCTCAGTGACTCACTCACTTGTGTCACCCACTGGAGGTTTTAATTTCACATATCAACTTTTTTCATGTCTTAAATTATTTCAGATATCAGTATTCAACATTTTATGTTCAAAACTAAACATTACGCCTGTTCATGAATCTGCAACTGCCGTTTAAATGAATCAATGTCCCTCCTATACATCTAAATGCAGATTCCAGAATTGTTTTCTTATGTTGAATGAAAGACACTATACTGGATAAAGTGCTTCTTATTCTTACCCAAAAATACAAAATGGAAGAAAGAGTTAAAACAGAACACAATTATGCTATTTATGAACATTTTATATAGCCTATATTTATTTGCTTCTTTTCTATTTTGCATTTACTTGTACTTTTACTTTCAAAACTTAAGTACGTTTACTATAAAACAAATACTTTTTGCACTTAAGTACAATAAATATGACATACTTTAAGACTTTTACTCAAGTAATATTCTAAACAGTGACTTCAGCTTCTACCAAAGTCATTTTCTGGTTAGATATCTGTATTATGCAACACTGGTAATTATTCTGAATCATGATTATTTGATCTAAACTCCTGACTGAACTCTACTTGGTGTGTTTTTTGTGTGTGTGTGTGTGTGTGTGTGTGTGCATTTTAACAGGACTCACACTGCGGTGAAAATCGCCCCGCGGTACAGCTCACCCGTGGTTCACGTTCTTGACGCGTCCCGCAGTGTAGTGGTGGTGAGTCACCTGTCTGTCTGTCTCTGTTTTATACAGCAGCAAAAAAAACATTAAAAACATCTTTTGATGCTGATTGTGTGTCTGCAGTGCTCTCAGCTGCTGGATGAAGGCGTCCGTGAGGATTACTTCGAGGAGATCCGGGAGGAATATGAAGACGTCCGACAGGATCACTACGACTCACTGAAGGTTTGACGGCCGTGTGATGGTGTTAACGAACCTCTATATAAAGCAGGTCATTTACTAGGAAGTGAGAGCTGACGCTGATGCGTTTCTTGCAGGACAGACGATTCTTGTCTCTGAGTCGAGCTCGAGAGAAAGGCCTCCATATAGACTGGCTCTCTCAACCCAGACCAGGTATGACTACCTCAGCCCTGCTCAACTAGTCTCTAACCAAACTTAAACGCTTAAACTTCCAGAAGAAAAATGTACAGATAATGTACTTTCTTCAGTCGTAAAGAAATAGTTTTTGAGGAGAACATGCTTGTGAGTTTAAACTTTCAGAATGCAGTTTAAATTCAGCTTCAAAGAGCTCTAAACGATCCCAGCAGAGGAAGAAGGGTCTTATCTAGTGAAACGATTGGTTATTTTCTAGGGGTATGATGAGACGCTTATCCCATGAGATGAGACACGAGACTGGGTTCATGAGAATGAGATGAGATGAGATTTTTAAACTTTTTAAAAAAATCCTCAATGATGAAATATATAGGTGGAAATTTTATTCAACTGAAAAACACAAAATGCAAAAAAAGTAGGTGCTTTTTGTTATTACATTGTAATTTATGAAATTCAATTTCCAGTTTAATGAATTGCATGCAGTAATAAACATGTAAACTAAAGCTGCATGATTCTGGATAAATTGAGAATCACGATTTTTTAACCCCTTAATTGTCACTGTCCCACCTGTGGGACGCCTAAGTTTACTTCATCATTTTAAAAATAAATCCTAATCTAATCATGACAAACTATATATAGTTAAAAAAAGGTCTAAGACTCCTAAATAGATATTTTACCCTTTTTTGTGTTACAAATGATGTAGGAAAGTAATAGAATCATTTGACAAGAGTGCACCTCATAAATCTACTTCATAACAGGAGTTTTAACGTTTGTCACAAAAATGCATTCTTCGTTGCCTTTTTCCCTATCACGCTTTAGAAATTATATATCACTTGAAAACTTCATCTCAAAATTCATCCTTTGAAAACCATTTTGAAATCAGACATTGCACAATGATGTACATCAAAATCATATCACAAATGTTTTTATTCAGGAATTGTAAAAGATTAAGTTTAAATACTGCATTTTCACATCTGTGTTCAAAAATGGGAGTGACAGTTAAAGGGGTTGAAATAAATTGGAGATTACAATTCTCTCATGATTCTGAAGAAAAAATAAGATGAGAAATCTAAACAAAATAATGTAATTTAGTGGTTCGGACAAAATGTTTATTGTTTAAGTGTTTTAAAAAACATGAATTTGAATGAAATAAAAAATATGCCGATGAAGAAAGAGTCAGTGTCTCATTTGATAAAGACTTGTTTCTCTATTGGAATCTCTTTAATGAATGATTCAATGAGGACATACTTTTTTAAACGGACAGTTGTTGCCACCTCCTGGTGGAAGAGGATATGCGTTACAATACATACAAGTGTTAAGATACTTTACAGAAATAATGATTATTATATGGTTGAAAAGGTTTGCGTTGCTCTTTTTGGATCAGCATCGTATCAGTATCTAAGTCAGTCTTAGGTAATGAGCTGTAGCTTTAACCTGCTCGTTTATTGGATAGTTTAACCCATCATTAACATGTGTTTGTGTTTTCTCTGCAGTGCGGCCGCAGTTTTTGGGCACTCGCGTGTTTGAGTCGTATGACCTGCGTAGGCTGCTGGACTTCATCGACTGGAAGCCGTTCTTTGACGTGTGGCAGCTTCGGGGGAAATACCCCAACCGCGGATACCCCAAAATATTCAACGACAAAACCGTGGGTGCGTCTGATTCACTGCAGCACCAGTGCATTGCGTGTCAGAGGTCAGCATTGGTGACGTGTGTCACGCGTGTGTTTCAGGAGAGGAAGCGCGGCGGGTGCATGACGATGCTTTGAAGCTGTTGAACCGATTGATTGACAGCCGTGGGCTACGGGCCCGTGGACTCGTGGGATTCTGGGCCGCTCAGAGTGATGGAGATGACATCCACCTGTACACTGATGAGGGCACGTCACAGAAAGCCACACCTGTCGCCACATTCCACGGACTCAGACAGCAGGTGAGACGGTGATCAGACAGACAGGTGTTGATTACTCTGACCGTCTAGACCAGGGGTTCACAAACTTTTCAGCTCATGACCCCCAAAATAGCTGTGCCAGTTCCTCAGGACCCCCACTTTCCTAAAGTATATGAACGTTTTGCAAAACGGCGCACAAGCATAATGACAACACAACAGTCTAACAACCATAATACTGTTTTATAGTTATTTACTCATTATTTACATTTGAACATTAATCTTACCTAATGAGTTGGGTGGGCAACATGCTGGATTTTTATTTTTAATTCACCTTATATTTTTTATTTCTTGGTAAAATAAGCTATTTCTAATGCTTTAAAAATGTGATTTCTGGAAATCACATTTCCCCCCCTGGTCACATGATTGACATCATGTGACCAGTCACTGTTAAGTGTTTTTATGTGTTGAATGGATCTGATTTAGATTGCTGCTTGATTATGCCACAAATCATAATCACTATTAATATGGTCAATATTGAGGTGATTATTATTTTTATGATTATTACTCATTTACTGACTTAATTTTATACAGTATTTTTAAAACATTAAATTTATTTAATTTTTTTATCTGAAAAACAAATGAAAAATCAAACCAAAAAACGTGAAAAGAAATATACATAAAATGTATTATAAAATAATATAAAATATACACTACTGCTCAAAAGTTTGGGATCCAAAAAAATAATGATAATAATAATAATAAATAAATAAATAAATAAAAAGTTTTTATTATTTCAGTTTACTTAAAATATATAATTTATTCCTGTGGTGCAAAGCTGAATTTTCATCAGCCATTTCTCCAGTCTTCAGTGTCACATGATCCTTCAGAAATCATTCTAATATACTGATTTATTACTTTTATTATCAATGTTGGATAATTTTATTATAAATGTTGATACTTTTTCAAGATTCTTTAATGAATGAAAAGTTAAAACATACAGCATTTATTCAAAATAGAAATCTATTCTAACAGTATAAGTCTTTACTGTCACTCTTTCAAAGAGAGAAATGGACTGACCCCAAACTTTGAACAAGGTGTTTATTGTTTCAAGTTTTCTATTTTAAATAGAAATTATTTTTTTTATGTTTATTTATCGAAGAATTATGAAAAAAAGCATCACAGGTGCCTAAAAAAATATTAAGCAGCACAACTGTTTCCAGCACTGATAATAAATCAGTATATTAGAATGATTTTTGAAGGATCATGTGACACTGAAAACTGGAGTAATGATGCTGAAAATTCAGCTTTGATCACAGAAATAAATTATTATTTTAAAGTATATTAAAATAGAAAAACACTATTTTAAATTGCATTAACATTTCACAATATGACAGTTTTTTTCTGTATTTTTAATCAAATTAACACAGCCTTGATGAGCAGAAAAGTCTCCTTTTAAAAGCATAAAAAAATCTTACTGTTCCCAAACTTTTGAGCAGCAGTGTATATATTATTATTAAATACTGCATACTAGCACTTTACTGTGTTTTGTACTTTATATATTTTGTATTCTGTGTGCATATATTGCTGAATTTTAATGTATCTACTATATGTTTTTTATGTTTTGTTTGTTTAGAGCAACACTGTAGCACTTTGCCTAATACAAATTTCCCTTCGGGACAAATAAAGCTTAACCTTAAATACTAAATATATAAAAAACATTACATTTTAAAATAATTAATGCATTTGCACACACAAGTAAATAGTATAAAATATATTGCACACAGTTAACTCAACCGTAATCTGCAAAACTGTAATTAAAAATAACATTTGATTAATCAGCCATCCCTGATCACAGTAATAGAGCAGTATGAAGATGTGCATTAATTCTTCACTTGAGAAAATGAACACACAGGCTGTGAATTGATTTCAGAAAGAATCAATCCTGAGGCTTTGGGTATCGAGAGTCAATTCGAATGTTTGGAATCTATTCCTCTTTCAATTTAGAGCTAAGCATTTCTCCTCTCACTTACTAATAGTTATTGGAAGGCTGATTGATTTCCACAAACACGTTCATTTGTTTTAATGAGCTGTTTAAAAAAAACATGATTCGGCAGTTCTTATGTGAAATGGATCTGCAGGCTTCTTTCTTACGATAATGTTCACATAATTAGGTGAACATATTCCTCCAACAGTGTTGGGCTGTTTGCTGCATGTGACTGGTTTTCTTCCCGCAGGCGGAGAAGGACTCTGCGAGCTCCGAGCCGTACCTGTGTCTGTCTGATTTCGTGGCTCCTCGAGGCAGCGGCGTTCAGGATTACGTGGGTCTGTTCGCTGTGTCCGTGTTCGGAGCGGAAGAACTCAGTCAGAAGTTTGAGCAGCAGGGAGACGATTACAACAGCATTATGGTCAAAGCACTGGCAGACCGCCTCGCTGAGGTACACACACACAATCACTAAACTATATAAAGGGGGTTTTTCAGCCTCTCAGGGCTCTACGCTTACTTTTACTAACCCTAACCCTAACTTACAACATTTAGGAGCACAGATAAATAAATTTAGGAGCACCATCTAATCAACAATAAAAAAATCTGATGAAAAATTAGTCTTCTAATTAAAGATTTTCGGGGGCATTTTGTTTTTACCTTTATAATGGCATTTTTAAAATATGTAATCTTTTATGTTACATTTAAAAATATATATTTATAATCTATGTTTATTTATTTATTTTAGTTAGACATTGTTAATTTATAATAATGTCTAACTAAAACAGCAGAATCAGAACAAGTAGAATAAGCATAAGTTATCAATCAAATTAAATCACTATTAACTAAATGTATTTGTACTACAGAGGTGGCACAGAAGAACAAAAAAGTGGCTTTTTCATGTTTAATGAGGCTCAGAAGTGGCATGAGGGCAATCAAATTCATAAACTCATGTTGAGATTAATGTTTTTAATACACCGTTTTGAATACAGAAATATTAAATGATTTAAATAACTGAAGAGATACGTTAAAAATGAAACTACAACTGATTTAATTACTGAATCATATTCATTTGATTCGTTCGAACAGCTGATTCATTCAGAAATGATGCAAGTGACTCTCTTTATGAATGAAAATTATCTCTGGATCATTTTGACGATGAAATAGAGCCAAATCGATCAATGCTGTTAGACAATCAATGCAACTCACTTAATATTAAGTTCTTGTTTATTTTCTGTTGTATTAGATAATATTTAATGTCTAAACTCGCTAAAAATCATCTTAGTTCATTGCAGTCTTACAAAGTTTCATTATAATCAATGCATCTCTCTACACTGCACAATCAATCTCTTATTTACACTCTCTCTACATTTTGTTTCTGAAAGGATTCGTCAGATATGTGATATGTGATATATGATTCATTACTCAACGCTTCAAAAACACGCTCCCATTAGCGCAAACTCAAATACGCTGATCGGGTCACTCGCACACGCTGCTCCTAAATATTTGTTCATAGCAGTTTTCAGTCGCAATTGCGAGTCAGATTGTGGCACTGCAGAGCCCTGCCTCTTGAAGATACTCATGTCTTTGTGTGGTGTGTGTTTGCGGCAGGCGTTCGCAGAGGAGCTGCATGTTCGTGTGCGCAGGGATCTGTGGGGTTACAGCGGCGAGGAGGATCTGCAAGCGTCTGACCTGCACCGGCTGCGATACGAAGGCATCCGTCCCGCCGCAGGATACCCCAGCCAGCCCGACCACACCGAGAAACGCACCATGTGGAAACTTGCAGAAATACAGGAGAAAACCGGTGAGATGCACACATGGGTTTAGACCGGCTACGCTTGCGATTTCAAAAAGAATCAATTCTGAGGCTTTGGGAATTGAGAGTCAATTCCAGTTGATTGAATTAGGGGTGTGCAATATGCAATTTGATACTGTGTCAAGTTAGGGCTGCACGATTAATCGAAGGCGATTGTCATGCGCATGTTGTTGTGTAATCAGCAGTAAATCTCCAGCAGCTGTGTTCAGGTGGAATGGCATATAGTACACAGAGCCGTACTCCACAGAAAAGATACGCTGAATCGTGTTCATTACCGCAAACGATTTAATCGGGCGATTATGAAATCGAAAGAAATCGTTTACGATAATGACAACTGTTTGCGTAGCTTCTCAGTGAACTACGGCTCTGTTTAAACATGCTGCTACACCTGAAATCATGTGAAAATATCACATTTAATAACGTTTTTACTCCAAACTCACTTTATAATATACTATTTATATCAGTCGAGTGTTTGAAATAAATCTTTCTGTGAGATAGTATAGCTATTTACACAGAATAAAGCACGAATAGTATTCTAAGCAGTGATAAAGGCATTGCATTATTATATACTGCATTATAAGGAAAATTATAATGAGAAGAAGTCAGATAAACCATATATTGTTGTAGTCGTGGGTTTATTAGTCACGCTGAATCAATGACAGCAGTTAAATCTTGTTTATTCAGCTGCAGCGATAGCAAAGATGCGTTTCTACTTCTCTTCTTCTGGCGTATTTTGAGTTTCCGCGTGAGAATGAGAGCCTAAATACCTGCCATTCTTTTCTTTTTTATTACTATTATTTTATACTTTGAAAGACTTCGTTTTTTAAAAAAAGGGAAATTAATTTGGCTGCACTGCTCAGACAACTTGCAAAATAGTAAAACCAACATGACAAAGAATCGTGATAAAATCATGATATTTCTAAAAAAAAAATAAATAAATAAAAAAAAAAGTTGTTTTATGAAATGTACAAAAAGGTATCTTCATATTTACAAGCTTCATATTAAAAAAAGGCTCTTCTGCAATAATGTTTACCTGGTTAGGAAATAAAAAAATAATCGAAAAACATGAATAAAAAAAGAATCTCTAAATCTTTACATATTCCTCCAGTCTTTCTAAAAAAAATAATAATAATTCTCTAAATGGACTTTAGTTCCAGAACCTTTTTTTTAAAAGTGAACAGCCCCAGTTTAAGACTGTTCTTTTCTGCAAACATTTATTTTCAGAAACTCATCTCTAGTTTAAAATAGGATGATTTTCCTCAAGTATTCAGATCCTGGATCTTCTGAATGTTTGTGTGTCTGTGCTGATGGCATCTGAATGCGTTTCCATCGTGCATTATTCTTCATGTTCTTCTGCAGGTATCAGTCTGACAGAGTCTCTGGCCATGACTCCTGCTGCATCTGTATCCGGCCTGTATTTCTCCAACCCCAAATCCTGCTATTTCGCTGTGGGTAAAATCACCAAAGAGCAGGTATGAACCTCACGTTTACCATCAAATCCAGGGTCATTTCATCTGAATCTCTTCCTCAAAGGAAGTGGTTTTGTCAGAACGATGCCAAATTGGCATCCAATCCCAAATGACGTGGCCGTTAGTTGAATTTTTGAGAGTAATGCTGAAGGAACTGGAAGTCTTTGTGAGTGCAGATGTTTGACCTCCATCTCTCTGTCTCTGTTTGTCTGTCAGGTGGAGGATTACGCTCACAGGAAGCAGATGGAGGTGTCTGAGGTGGAGCGCTGGTTGGGTCCGATCTTGGGCTACGACAACGACTGACGCTAAAGTGCTCCGATCAAGAAAACGCAGCAGGGAAAACTCTGAATCATCTGCTGTGATGGACTTCATTTTGTTTTGATGGTTATGGCCTAGATGTCAGATTTTAATCTCAAAGGGTCCAAAAAAACACTTTTATCTTTACACTACAGAGGTGCCATCTAGAGCGCTGCTTTTAATTACATTTCTATTTTTAATAGAACACAGAAGAGCACTTACTTTATTTTTAGGCCTGTGGGTTTTATAGATTTGATATCTTATGAGATTTAAAGGAAATAATGGTGCAAAAGACCAGCCTAATTTACAGACTCCAGCTTTTAGATTCAGATTTCATCATTTAAACTGATCAGTGTTAAGTTTCCTGAAGTCACTAGACGCAGCACGTTTCTGGTAAACAGAATATTTTCAGTGGCATCAGTCATTTAACTCTCTCTCTCGCTCTCTCTCTCTCTCTCTGTGTGTTCCTGTAGGTTTGACTGTTTAAATTTGCATAAACAAGGTCCATAAAAAGCAAACGGTTAGTTTTAGTATTAATATTAGCCAGTGGCATGAAAATCACAAGGCCCATTTATTCAGTATGGTACTTAAAATGTTACGCACAATCCTGCTGTTTTATTGTGGTTTTAGGAATTATTTCAGTTTGTTCATTTCATTTAACTGAGAAAAAAAAGAGTGAAACTGGTCATTTGACATCTGTTGAGGTGCAATGAATGCTTTCTATATTTACAGATAAACTGGAACCAAATCAAAACACTGTGTTTGTTGAATTGAGTGTCTAAATTTGTTAACATTAAGGAGTATGTGTGTTTAAAACTCAATCACAGTCATTTAGCACTGGATTGTGTTGCTTATACACACACATCAGTGCATTTAAACATCTGAGACCACAGTGAAAATATAGGATTCTAAATGTAATTCATTCAGGAAAATAAATGATTTTTATTGGATTTAAGTCAGGGCTCAGACTTGGCCACTCAAGGACATTCACCTTTTTATCCTTAAACCATTTCATTGTTGTTTTTGGAGGTTTTTGGATGTTTAGGGTCATTGTCATGTTAGAAAGTGATCTGCCCATCTTCAGCTGTCTAGCAGAGGGACGCAAATATTTTCCTCAAATATTTGGATGTACTTGGCAGCATCCATTTCCCTTTACTCCTGAGCAATCGCCCAATCCCAGCTGAAGAAAAACACCCCCACAAAACCTTTTCACCAAACATTGCGCTTGGAATCCAGTCCTAAAAGGTCAGTTTTGGTCTCCTCAGACCGTAGCACCTTTTGCCAGTAGATATCAGACTCTTCCAAATGTTTTTGCCTAGCGCGAACGAGAAAGGCTTCTTTCGTGCCACCCTGCCAATACAGGCCAGCTTTGTGTAAAGTTTGGGAGATAGCTGTCACATGCACAGACTGACCAGACCCAGCCATAAAGCCAGACTGGTCTTAAGACCACAACTGTGTGGATATCACTAAATTGCAAGTGCATTGTCTTTGTGAACATCATGAGATTGGATCTAAATCTTACAAATGCAATAGCTTAATAACATATTTCTGCACTGATTTCTGTTGTTAAGCTACTGTTGTGCTTGTATGTGATCATATTTATGTAGTGTTACATAATTAAGCAATACAAAAGAAAGAGAGCCGTTTTCATAAATATTTGCACAATTGCAAATGTTGTTTATACTAGCATTCAATAAACAAGAAGTGATATTAAGTTACTATATTTTATACAAAACTTTAAATACAACTTTTATTTCTGCAATGAAAATAGTTTCAAAGAAATCCCCATCGGAACATATAAGCTGCTTTGAATGAATCTGTTGAATAAATGCAGTTGTATTTGTACCAATTCAGATGCAACCTCTGTGCTACCCTGCAGTGTTGCTGTTACTTAATTTAATTTTATAACAATTTGACAAAAATGAAGATAATGTAAAGCAATTTGGGGAAACTAATTAGTATTTTGGGGAAAAAAAATATAAAAATAAATAATTCAATAAAAAAAAAATTCTATAAAGGCTGCCACACCTCCCTTTTATTTTAAAGTGTATGCACAGGTGGGAGACAAAAAAACAAAACAAAAAGACCCTGTGGAGGAGATGTCGGCCAAATCTTCTATAATACAGTTTGGCTTACTGTATTTTTATCGAATAGATGCTGTTTTGGGTGAAAAAACATTCAAAAACACTAAAAAAATCAGAATTATTCTAAACATTTGACACCCAGTGCATATCTTGGGTATTTACAATTTTCTACATTTTAAATTTTGAATGTTTTGCTTTTTTTCGTACAGCAAAATAGTAATATGTTAGTCTTATGATAAAAGTTGTTTTTAGCTTGTACATGTATGTGTTTGCCAATTTAAAAGGAAAATTCCTATAAAATAATAAATGATAAAATTCACCACTGCAATGACTTTTTATTATTATTTTTAAGACATTTCACAGAATATGTGGATCTTTCAGATTAATTTGAGGAGCGCTGGTCGGCGTTGGTCTTGACTCGGTCTCGTCCTGCCTTGTTCTTGGTCTCAAACCCTTAAAGTCTTGGTCTCAACACACTCTGGTCTCGGTTTAGGTGGTCTTGACTTCACCTGGTAGCTTCTCTTATCAATGTCCTCCTGGCTCTGTCATCCACTTTGGATGGTGGGCCTGATGTAGGCGATGTTCTAGCGGTGTCATACACTTTCCACTTCTTGATGATGCCCTGAACAGTACTCCGATGGATTGCTAAAGCCATTGAAATGTTTTGTTGCTTACTTGTGCATTTCTACAAATTTATCCCTAAGGTTTTTAAAAAGCACTTTCCCAACCATGGTGAATTTTTAGCCATACCATGTGCTCCTAACAGTGGAATCCTCAAGAAACAGCTGGTTTTATTCTGAAATAATCAACATCACTATTGATGTCAGGTGGGGCAGTTAGCCTGGCGTTAAATCTGGAAGCTGATTGAAGTTTATGATATACTCAAAGGAGCTCATCACTTTATCAAAACCAGGCGCTAATTAATTTTAATCAAATGATAATGTGTGCATGCAGCTCAAAAAAGACTTGTTTTATTTTCCAGGGTGTGCTGTGACAAAAGGTAAATGTTTTCACAGGGTATGATGACTTTCCGTAGGCACTGTATAGTTACCTTGATGTCTGAATACTAATGTAGCCTATATATGCACGTTATGGGACGACTTTCTCCTAGATTTAAATTATTCAGATTGTATATATTGGTGAATTTGTAAATGGTATATTGGTGTACACATTAGTCAATACTAGGGTTTGGAAGCAGTTAATTTCAGAATTTAATATTGGATCCATAGATTCTAATCTCCATTACAGCCTATTGAGTCCATATACTGGGGCTTTTGCTTTTTCTTACAAACTAAACCTGTAGGAGCGCTGCAAAAAAATGCTTTTCTAGCTATTTTTTGTCTTGTTTCTAGACAAAATATCTAAAAATTCTTAAATCAAGAAGGATTTTCTAGACAAGTAAAAATTGTCTTATTTTCAGAAAAAAAGAAGTCAAAATTAAGTGAGGTTTTGCTTGAAACAAGCAAAATAATCTGCCAGTGGGGTAAGCAAAATAAACTCATTTCAAGCAGAATCTTACCCCACTGGCAGATTATTTTGCTTGTTTCAAGCAAAAACTAACTTAATTTTAACTTCTTTTTTCTGAAAACAAGACATTAACGTGTACTTGTCTAGAAAATAATTATTGATTTAAGAATTTTTAGATATTTCGGCTGGAAACAAGACAAAAAATCTAAGATAGAAAAGCATTTTTTGCAGTGAGTATACAAATGATCAGTTAGTAGCCAAAAACAGTAACACTGGTATCAGTTTATATTTCATTCATGTGCTAATTGTGTTCATTTAGGTATTTCCTAAACTTTTGTGCTAAAGTAAATTCAGGATTTCCTGTCAATATTTCAATAATTTATCAGCATAATAATACAATCCCACAAAATGACCAGCTTTTTGTAAATGTTTCCTTTTTTGACGCGTTTTAATAATAGTTTTATAAGAAACTCCTTTAATCCTCCATGTAAGTCAAAATGTCTTAAACCTCATTGTTTATCTTGGCTTAGCATTTGAACATTACTATATAAATATGTCATACAAAGTTATTCACAGATCAGCAGATATATTCATAGGGTTTGTAATAAGTGTACCTTTTGTAACATATATGTTGAAGATATTGAACGTTTATTTTACCGTTGCCCTTTTGCTATTTCATTTTGGGTTGACTTTAAAATAGACATAACAAACAAAATAAGCAAAGCCCTTCGTTTAGATTCTCATGATATTTTACTTTGTTTTTCTGATAAGCAGATTTGTATGATTAATCTTAGCAAAGTTTTATATTCACAAATCAAAAGTCAGTCAAAAGAAACCATCATATAGTACATTCTGTAGCACTGATCTTAAAAGTGACTTTGAAACGCTTTCTAATGTGAGATCTCAGAATAAGAAGCTTATAAGACAAAAATTCTAAAGCTTTTCAAATTTGTGTCTGCCCTGGAATTTTTTTATTTATTTGTGTTTTTTTGTTTTAATATTATTTTTTAGTATATGTTTGTTCATTTTTTTTTTTTTTGCTTTTGTTCTTGCGATATGGTAAAAATTTAATCTCAATAATTTTTTTTCCATATTGATCGATAACAATATATATTTGGATATATAAACTGTTAATGCTGCAAGCTTTAAAAGAGTATCCCAACTATGACTGAAGCCATGAAAATGTGAGGGTTCGTTAATTACATTTTAAAGTAGTTTATTAACAAAAACAGATGACACACTTGGCCTTAAATTAAGACAACTTACTAAAATAAATTAAAAACAACATTGTAACAAAAGAAGGTAAATGAGAGTAAATGTGCAAAATGTAAACATAAAACTGTTGTAAACAAAATCTGATGTGATTGGTTATATGATTAATCTTAGCAAAGTTTTATATTCACAAATCAAAAGTAAGTTAAAAGAAGCCATCATATATTACATTCTGTAGCACTGATCTTAAAACTGACTTTGAAACGCTTTCTAATGTGAGATCTCAGAATAAGAAGCTTATAAAAATACAAATTCTAAAGCTTTTCAAAGTTATGTAACTGCCATGGAATGTTTTTATTTATTTATATTTTTTTATGTTTTAATATGATTTTTTTAAATAAATAAATAAATAAATAAAAATTATCAGCATTCCCATGTTTTTTTTTAAACATTTTTTCGGATTGTTTATTTTTTAACGATATAAACACATTTTTATTTCTTATTTTTATATTTTAATAATTAATACCTTCGTTAACTCAAGAACGATATATATTTTTTTTTTTAAATCCCGCGCTAAATATTCCCGCTCAAATGCTCACAGCCGTTACTGTGTTTGTGGTTTGGTTTATTGTATAAGTCTTTAGCTCTGCTGTGGAACTGGAAAACTTATGCCTGAACTGTAAGTTACTCGACATAAAGTGCTTCTTTATTGTTTTATCGTTGTATAAAAACTCTGGTGTTTATCCAAAACCAAGGTTCAGGAGAAAAGCGCGACGGTGAATCATGCCGCTGATTTAGATAACGTTAACTCTAATTCTTCTGTCGTTTATTATTCACGAACATATTCGTTTGCTTCATTTTACCTCAACGCTATTTAAAATGTTTTATGTTTCACACAGATATAGTCGTGTTTGCTGTGGTATCCTCGTGATGGCGCTGCTCGATGCTTTAAGTGTTTTAACGGTCTCCTGCTGCGTCAGCGCCGCTCCTCCAGCAGAGGGCGCCGTGCTCATCTGCATAGCCCCGCCCTCTGAGTATGTCAGCCATCCAATGAGAGCGCGGCAGGAGACACCCGTTACACCCGCATCAGAGCCGCCGCCGACGCCGCCTGAGAGCTTCATCTGTCCGGTGAGAAGCTCCGGAACCCGCGCCGAACCATGACGGACGGCGAAGCCGAAGATGAGATCCAGTTCTTACGGACCGTGAGTACCGCGCTGGCCGCTGTCTGTCTCTGTGTCTCTGTGTGAGAGAGTGATGCGGTGCTGATGCTGCGGTGCTGATGCTGCGGGAGTCACCGGCATCCGTCCGGATCTCTGCGCTCGAACTGTTGAACGTGGGTGTGAGGAAACCGAGCGCGCCTTATGAGCGCTTACGAAGGCGAATGCGGTGCGTGTGTCAGCTGCAGTCTGATGAAGTCAGGGTTGAGCTCCACTGCAGACACTCTGTGTTTACCGTGATGTCATGCTGCATAAATGCTGCAGATTATTCAAATGAACCGGCTGATTGATTCATTCACTACAGTATGCTTTGATAGCAGGTTATTGATCAGTGTGGGAATGTGCTGAATTAACACACACTCAATCACAGATGATACAGCAGAAGAGCAATGCAGTTTGTATTGATCATAGATGACAAGTGTGTTTCACAGAGTGATGCCTGTGACCAAACATCATATGCAAAGTTCAGGAAGCTGTCGTTGTTGTAATGATGGTATTGCTCTCATTGTTTGTGATCAATAATGTAATAATAACACGGTGAGTCGTGGTCGTATCGCCTGTGGCTTCTTTGCATTCACGAGTGTCGTCAGTGCAGATGTTTGCAGCATGGACTTTGGTTCGTCTCGAACCCTCATGCATCAGTTCTGGCCACGATCGATCCGTTGATTGTTGTTCCAGCAGCACAAAAACACCCAAATTGCACTGATGAATAGATAGAAGCGGCGTCTTAGTGCAGCACTATAGCCTTCAGTACACACAGCAGCAGAAAATCATTAGCGAGCATTACATGTTGAAAACGCCATTGATTCCCTCCTCCACCCCTACAGCTCAATGCAGTGCAGGTTAGACAGGACCGAGTCCAGTGTGTGTGTGTGTGTGTGTGTGTGTGTGTGTGTGTGTGTGTGTGTGTGTGTGTAAATGAACACAGTCTGATCACTGTAATGGCATGTGCTGGTGTGACGACGCGTCTGAAGAACTGCATCTCAGGAAACCTTCCAACACATATCTGGATTGTATTCACCTTAGGAATTATTAACAAAGAAACAACCTGTTTTAGCATAATTTTTTGCAGTGTGACTATTTTTTGTCATATTTCTTATTTTACACAATTGTTTTTATTGTTATTTTGATCTCTGCTTTGTAAAAACATTTTTATTTTTCATGGTAATTATTGGCATTGTTGTACTTAGGGCTGGGCGATATGGCAAAAATGAAATCTCGGATCATTTTTTCCCATATTGATCGATAACGATATATTTTTGGATATCTAAAATATTTGGATACATATCCCAACTATGACTGAAAAACAAAAATTTAAGGGTTCATTAATTGCATTTTAAAGTAAAACAGATGACACATTTGGCCTGAAATTAAGACAACTTGCTAAAATAAATTAAAGTTGTGACAAAAGAAGGTAAATGAGAGTAAATGTGCAAAATGTAAACACAAAACTGTTGTAAACATAATTTGTAAGTAACACAATTACAGTTTTTTTCTTTTCCAGAAAGACAAGTCTGTCTACATCGTCTGCCTTTAAGAAGTAGATTAACTGTGCAAAATGTAAACATAAAACTAGAAATTGCACACAATTTGTCAAACATTTTTCTTTTTGTCAGGAAGACTAGACTGTCAGCAGTGTCTGGATTTAGGAGGTAGATTAAATGTGCAAAATGTAAACATAAATATTTTCAACTTCTATTCATCACTATTTGTAAAACCGTTATTTATTTATTTATTTATTATTTTTTTTTTTTTGAGGACCAGTCTTAGTCTGTCAGCAGTGTCAGGCTTTAAGAGGTAGATTAACCTCAAAATAAAACTATAACATAAAACTACAATTTCTAGCCAGTGCACATAATGTGTAAAATTTTTAAACATATTTTACTAATTGTTTTAAACCTTTTCAAATAGCCAAACCACTTCCATATAACTGAATTCGTGCTACATTTTTTTGTCTACAATTTCATCATTTTTGTGTAATAACTCAAGGTTAGTTTCACTTTCGTCGCTTCCACTCATTTTTGTAGTCCTTGTGTCGTAGGAAATTGATTGTTTTTTGACATGAACATTAAAAGCTGCACGCTGATTGGCTGTCGTCGCATATTTCTGCTGTGATTGTCTCTTATATTAATCTATATTGAGTAAAAATGCCTAGAGCTTATCGTCGTTATCGACATCTATTTTATTGCGATTCAATATGATATCGTTTATCGGCACAGCCCTAGTTGTACTGCATTTAATATGTGCATTTTTTTTTACATTAAAAAATCTATAGAATGTTTCCATGAATAATTTGCATCTAATATATGTCAGTTTTTGTATTAAGTATTTTTGATCATTTGTCAAACACTTAATTGATGCAAATGTCAAACTCAGAAATAAAGCATTGAGACTGACTGTAGTAATGAGGCTGTAACAGAAACAAGTGTTTAACGTTGGAATACTTTTTCTGCATTTACTTTAAGCATCATATAGTGTTTCCGTTGATCATGAGGCGCACATGGCCGTATCTCATGCGACGCTGTGATGTAATCTTACAGACGAGTCTTGCGGTGTAACCTGGGAAAGGGATTTTGTAACAGCAGCGAGAGCGTCAAAATGCCTGCTTTCTCTCTTCTGTCTGTCTCTCTCCACACAACATTAATATTTGATAAGATTCTCCTGTTACATAATCGAGAGGGAAGATAAATGAGCAGAGGAGTGCGGTGCTGTCTGTCTCTCTGTCTCTCTCTCCTCCTGTGGAGCTCAGTGTTTCTGTGTGACCTGAAAACAAACAGTCGTGTCACGAGCAGACGACCTCACCGTCTGCGGCCACGTGGAATTGAGCCGCTCTGATTGGACGCCCGTCCGGCCGCTCCAGCCAATCGCAGCTGCCGGCATCTGTGCGTGGATTTAATATTGTTTCATCATGTCAGTAATTTGATTATCAAGTCAAGTCAGGTTTATTTATGCAGCATTTGATCGCTTCAGAGCAGCTTTACTGATTGGATTACTGTATCGTGATATGCATTATTACTGTGATTAAATTAGTGAAAATCAATTATTTCTTAACATAAGATTCCATTCATTTCGCCCACATGTAAGTGTTTTTATCAGGGAGCTGCTGAAGGGTTCTATAGTGAAGATTATTGTCAAATATGTAATGAATATTATAGTCAACTCTATAGTCCATTCTATAGTAAATTTGAACTAGTGATTTCTGTAGTAAACATTTTGGTGAGCTTTATCATAAATATAGTTTATTCTGTAGTCATTTACATAGTGAATTCTGACTTGAACTAGTGAATTACATAGTTATTTCTGTAGTGAACTCTATAGTGAATTCTGTAGTACGTGGTGATTTTTGAAGTTAACTCTGTGTATTCTCTAGTGAATATTATAGTGAACTCTGTAGTGAATGATACATTTAGTTTTAAGTGAATTCTGTAGTAAAATATATTGTAAATTCTATAGTTAATTGCATAGAAGTAATTAACTATATAAATCATCACTGTAGTGAACTCTGTAGTGAAGTCTAGTAAAATCTATAGTGAATTCTATAGTTAATTACATGGTGGTTTCTGTGAATTCTGTAGTGAATAAAGTAGTGATTTCTGTAGAGAATATTATAATGAACTACTGAATTCTACAGTTATTCACGGGTGATTTCTGTAGTGAACTCTAGTGAATTCTGTGGTGAATATGATAATGAACTCTATAGTCAACTAATAAAATCTGTAGTGAATATTATAGTGAACTCTGTAGTAAAAATTCTATAGTAAATTCTATAGTTCATTGCATGATGATTTCTGTAGTGAACTCTAGTGAATTCTGTAGTGAACTCTATAATGAATTATATATTCAGTTATAGTGAACTCTGTTGTGAACTCCTATAGTTTGTTTTTGGTTGTTTACTGATTATGTTTTTAAAGCGTTTTTTGTAAACTCTTCCATTGATTTTTCAAATTGACCCCAGTGAGAGTAATCTAATTAGCATATATGTAAATGGTACATTGTGGCTAATTAGCATATGGTCATTCCTCCGTGTAATTCAAATCACTAACAAAAAGTTTTGTTGTATGAGCGTAATACTAATACAGTAATCATTCTGTACCGTGGTATAACCATCTCGGTCCTGTGGTGAATCTGCTAGTTAATGAAACTCTGGTGAACGGTGTGTGATGTTAGGGTTAGATGTGATTCATAACATCACACTCACAGTCATATTGATGAGTTGTGTTTGAGCAGGTGATCACATGACTGACATTCAGCAGCATCACGACTGTGACTGATTATTGATGTAATACGACAGAACATTAAACCTGCTTTAACGTCGGTCTCATGCCATCAGATCAGTGTGTGTGTGTGTGTGTGTGTGTGTGTGTGTGTGTGTGTGTGTGTGTGTGCGTGTGTGCGCTCGTCCAGTGTGCAGTGGGGAGAGAGCTGTGAGTGTGTGTGTGTTTAATAGAGTCACTGCAGGTCTGTCTGATTTACTGTGTAATTAAGAGAGCGAAACACAGAGAAAGAGAGAGAGACAGGAAGAGTTTCTTGCTCTGGTGTCACTGTGATGTACTGCTGGTGTTCGAGCACTGCCCAAGAGTGTGTGTGTGTGTGTGTGTGTTTACTGCTCCTGTGAGATCACAATAAAACAAACAAACAATATAAAAAGCAAATCAAAATATCAATTAAATATTATATTTGAAATAAATAAAAACATCAAAATTAAACTAAATATGAAATGAGTGAAATATTTGACGTTTACCTGCATATCATGTGACATCTGACATAGTCATCTGTGAGGCCATCTGACTGGATTATAGTGTTAACTAGTGGGTTGTTAGTGCTGCTGTGCTGGTTAATTTGTCTGCTTAATCAGCTGGACTGTAGTGTGTCTGTTTCCTGTAGTGTTTGGCCATGTCCACACTAATACGTTTTCGTTTGAAAATGCGCTTTTCTCTCTGTTTTGGCCTTCCGTCCACAACGAGACAGCGTTTTTTGTCAAGGAAAACAAAGCGAAGTGGATCAATTTGAAAACGCTGTTTTCGCGTTGTAGTGTGGACTGTGAAAACGGAGGCTTTTGAAATCAATAACGCATATTGTACCAATAGATATCCATGTTTATACCAGTAATTGTGTTTAAGTGCTATTCATTGTCACTGCTGCTGAAGAGATTTACCTTGTACACTCTTCATATTACAGTCCTAAAATGGTGAAAATTTACTTGGAGGTGCTGTCCTGACTGCTTTTTAGATCAAATATGAGTGAGCGTGACATGGATGCATCAGTGAATGATGAGATATTTCCATAAATAAAATGATCCTGCCAGAAGAATTGCGTGAAAACGTATGTCTGTTCCGTCTGTATAATCTCAGTGAGTTTTTGGAGGCTTTATGCATTCACAATAAGACAAATGTAATGTTTCTTATGTTTCAGTGTGGATGAGAAACTTTCGGGAAACACTAGTGTGGATGGAGAGCGTTCAAAAATGAAAACTCTGTTTTCAAATGTATCCGGATTATTGTAGACATAGCCTTTATTCTGATCAGCTACTCAGTTTCTTTGAGATTCAGTGAAGATCGTTCATGAGAGTTGCTGAATGTGTGTTTATCCTGTGAAGAGCTGAAGTGTGTGTGTGTGTGTGTGTGTGTGTGTGTGTGTGGATGTTCAGCAGCGCTGCATGCGTGCATCCTTTGTTCTCTACAGTGGCGCGCTCATTTGGTCAATAAGAGTCAACTGTTCAATTGGCACTTGACTTTTATTAATGGCAGATGCTGCTGCTACACTGTGACTGACGCAATTAACATCCACAGCTCTCTCTGTGTGTGTGTGTGTGTGTGTGTGTGTGTAAGAGACGTTAGGCAATGAATATACTATACTATACTATACTATACTATACTATACTAAAAGATATTATTGCATAGGCTTTGTGTTGTAACAGGATGTGCTCAGAGATGCTGTGTAAACACACACACACACACACACACACACACACACACACACACACACACACACACACACTTGTGCAGGTGCAGTAACACCATTGAGCTTCAGATCTGCTGCTGCATTTCTAGAGTGATCAGATTCAGCTGATGTTCCTGAAGGTGTGTGTGTGTGTGTGTGTGTGTGTGTGTGTGTGTGTGTGATGATATCAGCTCCCATCTGTCTCTTCCAGCAGTGAGGTGCTGTCCATGTGGAAGCATGGCATTCTGGGTGATCTCTGTCTGCATTCATATCAGAGCGCCCAGACTGACCCAAACACACATCCTGAGGCTTTCATTACAGACAGAGCTACGAAATATGAAATATTTATTATTTCAGCCGTTTTAAATTTTCTGTATTCTGTGTTTTAAGATTTAATACAAATTTATTATCAAAAATGGTAATCAAATGAAAATTGAAATAACAGTTTAACTTCTAGTTAAACTTTATTTTTTGGGTTGTAGTGAAGCTCTTTGAGTTTCTGTGTATATCTGACATCATTTTTCTCAAATGAAATGGTGAAATTCAGCTGAAACTTCCTTGTTGAATTGCCTTGAGGAGGTGAAATGTTGGATGAACTCCAGTTTGGTAATGTTAAATGATAAAAAGACTGAAATTGTGCTTTTTAGGAAAAAAAAGCACATTGTTTACTCTAAAACCTAAAGTCATTACAGTAATTTAGGCATAATTTTGACTCTGAGCTCAAATTTGATCATTTCAATTGAGGAGGGTTTAGTCGGTTTTATCGAAGAATGATCTTGAAAAAGTTATATGCTTTTATATTTGGACTATTATTATGTGTCATATGCAGGGGTTTGTCAGTTGTCCCTGTTGTGGTTACAATTGGTTCAAAATGCTGTGAAAAGATATAACTCCAATTTTGGCCTCTTTACACTGGCTACTAGTTAAACAACAAATTGTTTTTAATATGTTGTTATTTGTTTTTAAATCCATCAATGGCTTGGCCACAGAGTACATCAAGATTGCTGAAATCTAGCTCAAGGTCATCTTAGTTGTAGAGGTGATCGAGCATTTTCAGTTGTGGCTAATGAAGATTTAGGAATGATCTTTTTTTGTCTGTGTGCTCTTTAACCTCTCTGCAGATGTTCAAATCATGTCTTAAGGCCCATTTGTACTCACAAGCATTTGATGTGTAGTTTTATAGGTATATTTATATTTACTTGTGTGTTTTAATTAATTGCTATTATTGATTTTGATCTTTCTTGGCATACCTTCATGGTTTTTAAGGTGCTTTATAAATAAATGATTAATTGACTGATTGATTGGTTGATTGAAATGCTGGTCTCAAACTATATTATTATTATTATTATTATTATTATTATTATTATTATTATTATTTAGGAAATATGCACTGTAGTATCTCAGAAATCAGTTTAAATTCTATAAATACTCTCACAACAGAAACACATCTGCTGTCGCAGGTGAGCTGCATCACAGTCGAGTTTTACTCACCTGGACTGTGTGTGTGTGTGTGTGTTTATCTTTGAAGTGAACAAGCCTTTGACTGTGACCTTTCCGCTGTGAATGAACCAATGATATGAGCACATATTCAGAGCACTGCTTACACTGACCTTTTCAGACAGGAAGTGGAAAACAGGCACTCGCACGACACTAAACAACTGCTGTTTGATTGGCATCTGTTGATCCTCCAGCACTTTTGTTTAAGCATTAAAGCAAATCTTGATGAATTATCGTTTTATAACATTCGTGAAGGTTTCCTGCTCCAAACTAATTTATCTGATGACTGTTTCCACCGTTTGGGCTGATGAAGTGTGTTTGCTCTCTGTGATGAGAAGCGTGTAGCTCAGATGGACGTGTTCAGTATTGATGAAAATGACTCCGGTGGTTATTAATGAGCGGCCGCTGGCCGTTTGTCTTTCCTGCGGCGTGTTTGTTAAACGCTCCGTCCATCATCATTCACGCGGCTCAGACATAATAATGCGCGGTGACACCGTTAGTGGCCTCGTTTGTAAAGCCCTCCATCAGTCGACATCACCTTTTAATATATAGACCAATCACGCTTATTCCACAATCACACGTGTGAGACGTTCATCTAACACAGACCAGACTCAATGCTGATAGTCATTTACTGTAAATAAAAATGCACAAATACACTTTCCACTCCACATTTGAAAGACAGAAGTTTGAGTTTAAAATGCTGAATCCATACATGTGTGTGGACACTTTGGTTAGTTAGTGGGTGATGTCTACCTGTGTGAACTTCAGGAGAACTAACTCTATTTAATTTTGTTGTTTTTTTTTTTTTGTGACAAGTCTCTTCTGCTCACCAAGGCCACATTTATTTGGTCAGAAATACAGTATATAGTTATATTGTGAATTCCTGTGATCAAAGATGAATTTTCAGCATCATTACTCCAGTCTTCTTATCAAGAAATAGATTTTCCACAAATGTATTGAGCAGCACAACTGTTTTCAACATTGATAATAATCAGAAATGTTTGTTGAGCAGCAAATCAGTATATTAGAATGATTTCTGAAGGATCATGTGACACTGAAGGCTGGAGTAATGATGCTGAAAGTTCAGCTTTGATCACAGAAATCTATTAGAGTTTAACAGATATTCACATAGAAAACATCTGTTTTACATGGTAAAAAAAAATTCACTATATTTGTGACCCATTTGTGAGTCATAAGGGTACATTTAAAATGAATAAATAAGCTTTCCACTGATGTATGGTTTGTTAGAATAGCACAATATTTGGCTGAGATACAACTATTTGAAAATCTGCAATCTGAGGGTGAAAAAAAATCTAAATCTTGAGAAAATCGCCTTTAAAGTTGTCCAAATGAAGTTCTTAGCAATGCATATTAAACAAAAAAATACATTTTGATATATTTATGGTAGGAAATGTACAAAATATCTTCATGGAGCATGATCTTAACTTGATAGCCAAATGATTTTGGGCTTAAAAGAAAAATCTATCATTTTGACCCATACAATGTATTTTTGTCTGTTGCTACAAATATACCTGTGCTACTTATGATTAGTTTCGTGGTCCAGGGTCACATTTTTGATCAAATAAATACAGCCTTGGTGAAAAGAAAAGACAAAAAAATTATTCCAAAATTTGACCAGTAGTGCATATCTAATTTTTTTTGTTATCAGAGATTTTTTTTGGTTATATAACATAACACAAAATATGTTTTAAGTCTCGATCTCTCATATTTTCTCTTTATTTCTGAAGCTGCTGCAGCCTGTCTCTCTCTCTCTCTCTCTCTGCAGTGTGCTTATGTAATCTGATTGATCAGTGGGGAGTGTTCTAGTGCACCAAAAGAAGCGAGCAGAGGAGATTCTCTCCACTCTTGCCCTCTGTTTGTTGAGTCACTCATCACTAGTACTATCATGCTCAATGCTCATACTCAGTGATTCCTCACATCAGGTGTGTGGTGAGGAGAGAGCACTGCTGCTGTCCTCAGTGATCAGACGCACCATTTCACCTGAGATACATCTAGAGAGCAGCATGACGTGTATAAATATGACAAAACAAACTGACACGAGCGAAATGATGTCTCAGTCTGTCTCAGATAGTCTCATGGGTTTAGTTTGATCTTTCTGAGCTTTTATTTCAGAACTTTTGTTCAGTGTGTGTCAGTGATTTTCCCATGTCTTCACATTAAAAGCGGATTACCAGAGTCAAACCGGATTAGAGCAGCAGCTCAACTTGACTGTAGTAATTGGCCCCTGTGAACGTTCCCTGTCGCTCCTGGATTTCAGGATGAATTATTCCGGACCATCCGAGCGTCGAGCGCTAATGCGGCAGCAGCTTTAACGGGAGACGGAGAATATGTGTGAGAGCTGACCCGCTTTCTCCTGTGTTCTCGTGTTCTTGTGGAAAGTAGCAGAACTTTGTGGTTGTTCTTCAGAGTTTGACCCCCAAACGTCACCGCAGCCTACATAAAGCCAGCGGACGGCGTGAGTAATGAGGTACAGTGTGACTTCACACCGCACCGCTGCAGACGTACACTATTTATAGTGAACCTACAGCCAAACTAGAGCTTCTGAGAACTTCAACGCGCACACAGTCACCTCCACACGTCCTGCTGAAGTGGACCTCACTACAGTTTCCTTCATCTGAGGCTGGAATATGGTCATCAAAAATAGATCAAAACTGTGTTGTTATTGTTATAGTTATGCTGTGGATTTTACTATTTATATAGAATTAGACAGACCGTTCAAACAGTTTACAGTTTTAATAATCCTTCTAATTCTATATAAATAGTAAAATCCACACAACTATAACAATAACAACACAGAGGAGCAGTACCATTGGTATTTTTTTTCCAGCTGATGAATAATAAAAGCATTGACAGCCAATCAAAATCCATTCCTGCTTTAAAGAGCTTGAGCATTTAAAGTGTTAAAAATAATGTTATTGTATTTTGCATATTGTATTTAGTTATAGTTATTGTTATCCAGGGTGTTGCAAGTTACATGATAACAAATAAAGTCTGCTTTAGTCCAAATTGGCCAATCATACTTAGTTACTTTTTATGGAAAGTAATGCGTTACATTACTTTTGCGTTACTTTTTAAATCTGGGCAGGGCTTTTTTTTTTAATTTAAAAACGTTAGATTCTTATCAAATGTAAAAGCCCTTTCACACCAAAATGAAATGAAGTGAATAAGGCTAAGGCTAAAGTAAAAATTAAATTGAAGTCTGTACAGTAGAACTGTAGGAAAAGAAAGTTCAACACTCTTCAGCAATGAGAAAAAAAAAGCACAAATGTTAGTTAATAAAAAGTAAGTTTTGTTTATTATAGTACACTACAAAAATGCTTTTCTTACTTAGATTTTTTTTTCTTGTTTCCAGCCAAAATATCTAAAAATTCTTAAATCAAAAAGAATTTTCTAGACAAGTAAAAATTGTCTTGTTTTTTTCTGAAAACAAGTAAAAATTAAGTGTGTTTTTAAATAATCTCCAAATGGGGTAAACAAAATAATCTTGTTTTCTGTTTGAAATCAGATTTTTTTTTGCTTAGCCCATTGGCAGATTATTTAGCTTGTTCTAAGCAAAAACTCACTTAATTTTGACATAATTAATTACTTGTCTAAAAAATCCTTCTTGATTTAAGAATTTTTTATAATGTGGCTGGAAACGACAAAAAAAGCAAGTAAGAAAAGTATTTTTGCAGTGTACGGTTGAATTGGATTAAAGGTCAGCAGCAAAGTCATTGGTTAATAAAATGGGATTAAATACATAAAGGAAACAAAAAGTTCTGGCATTACTTTTTTGAAAAAGTAACTCATATATTTTCTTGGAAATGAAAAAGTAAAGCGTTACTTTACTAGTTACTTGAAAAAATTAATATTAATACGTAACTTGCGTTACTTGTAATGCGTTACCCCAACACTGGTTATAACTGTGGTTATAGTTATCATTAGTTATTGAGCTGTTATCATTATAGTTATAGCATCAGAAGTAGAGCTTAGGGAATGAATAAATGATAAACAATGAACCATTTACTACTAAAGTGAGATCAGGATATCATCTGATTCCTTTCTGTTTGATGAAGCTGTGTTTCCAGAGAAAGACTCTGGCTGGATCTGTGTGGATGGTTAAATGTCGTCCACCCACATTAAGCAGCAGAAGTTCATGCTCTCTTCTGCTGAGAGGAATCACATGTCTGAAATGACTCAATCACTCATCTACTAGAGCTCTGCTTTCTTCTGGAAAGCATCATATTAACTTCCTGGAATGACCTGGTGAGGAAACGGGAACTAGTTTAGATTCAGTTTATTTTGTGCTACCAGCCCATGATGATCACTATGTCAGTGTGTGATCTGGATGGGTGGAGGAGTCATTGATTATGATGAGACATGCTGAGATGATCAGAGCTGATGTGATTATGAGCAGGATTCTTCCTCTGTGTGCCGCGTGTTTGCTGTCATCGACTGGATGCTAAACCAAGCACACTTTCCTTCAGCTGCAGCCGTCATGACAGGACAAAGTGTGTGTGTGTGTGTGTGTGTGTGTGTTTGTGTTGTGTAATAGTGTAGTACTCCGCTCTCACTCCTACATGTGTTCATAGAGATTCAGACACTTCAGTCCAAAAATACTCAACGAGCATCAGGCGCTGCTCCTGAGAGATGCTCCACACAGCTGCTGCGCTCACTCGCTCTCGGGAAGTACCGCGGTTTTACAGCACAGGGTTCCCACACACACTTTCTTCTTCTGTTTTTGCATTACAGGACTTTTAAAAATCATTTTGATGATCTCACAAATAGTTCCTGATGGAATGTTTGAGTGTGATTGTTGCTCTGGTGTAGAGAAATGTTTTTTTAAGAGCGACCCTATTTTTTATTTTTAAATTGACACAACCCATATATATATATATATATATATATATATATTAGGACCACTTTGGTCCTCTGAGCAGCATCAAAAACATCTTGGGCCCTATCATACACCCGGTGCAAGGCGCAGCGCAAGTGTGTTTGCTAGTTTAAGTCCGACGCAGTTGGCATTTTCCCGTCCAGTGCCGCGCCGTTTAATTAGCAAATGCATTTGCACCCATTTGTGCGCCCATGGGCATGCTGGTCTAAAAAAGAGGTGTGTTCGGGCGCATTGTTGCTATTTTGAGTAACTGAAAATAGACTGCGCCATAGACCAACTCAAACCTGCTCTAAAGTCTAAAGTCAATTGCGCTATTTTTTTTTGTTATTTAAAGAGCGCATTGGTAGATCATGCGCCTCTGGGCAAGTCTACGCGCGTTCACTTTGCTTATTACACACAGGGATCATCACACAAACATGCCAAATATTAAAAACTAAAGGATTACAGTGTAAAACAATATCATTGTGTAAGCTACATAAATATAAAAGTGTAATGATGGATAGCCACTGCGTGTAGTAGAATTAGGCCACCTATTTGCAGTTCAGCCTATTAGTGCTTATAATGATGAATGAAATTGGCTAATTAATTGAACAATCGTGCCAATACACACACATATATATTAACTGACTCCTCGCACGGAGATATTTGAAAGCCTGCATCCAACGCAGACGAATGAAATATTGACTGGCCACTTAACAGGTCATTTCAGCAAAACATCACTCGCTCTTAAAGGGAATGGGAGATGAGACTCTGATTGGTTTATTGCACGTTACGCCCAAAAAACACCCCTTACTTATTAAGAGAATAGCGACAACCCATTTCGACTATGCGCCCGGACACACTGACCGTTTTCCCGTCGTTAAATTAGCAAAAGTGGATCTGGACACGCCCTGAACGCACCTGCGCCGTGCGCTTTACACTTTGCGTTTAGATCGTTATAATAGGGCCCCTTGTATTAAAATTCTGAATGGACTATAGTAGACAGGAAAGTGCGCACAGCTTAATCACTAAAAAGCAGACACTCATTTCGGTTTATCGTGATCTCAGAAAATTCTGCTATGATGCTTGAATCTCGTTACATAGCACAATGAAAATCTTTTATTTACATTGCGTCTACACTTGGTTAGAATGTGAGGATCTGTGAGTTTCCAGAACACAGGACTGAACAAAAATATGGCGAGTGCCTTCTGACTAACTGAAACAATGTTCAACACTGCAAAACAGAGCGCAAAATACACGTTGGATTTCGCGTGAGGCAGCTGCCACTTACTTTCGTTTTGTTGTTTATGTTTATTAAGTTATTAAAGTTAATTTGGAAAGTTAACGCTTCCTTCCTTCTCGAATCTTGAGCCTTGCGCACACATATGCATACATATAGGCTACGCAATTTCCTCAGATCATCCTGGCGACCCATTTTTTAAGTCTCATGACCCACCCGAGGGTTGCGACCCAGGGTTTGAAAACCACTGGTGTAGAGTATGACTTGATTCCCAGTGTTTGGACTGATCAGATGTGTTACTACAGACATTCATGCTGATCATTGAATTATCCATGACAACTTTTCATTCATTTCTGTGACCTTTCTGTCCCAGGAGTTTGAAACTCACATTGAGTCTGTGTTGGCCACTCAAACAGATCAATGTTCTGAAAGCATCACAGTGTCTGTGATTACATCACACATCAATATTATGATTAATCTGAATTCTGACTGGAGTTGAGTCATGTAAATCTGATTGGCTGATTAATTTTTGGAATTTGGTGTTCCAAATCCCACTCCTGAAATAAGCCAGGATTAACGAGAAATGGGAAATCTGTTGCATGTTTAAGCACCTTATTCAGAAAAACCACAGAGATATATGCTGATGCTCAGACCGCTAGGAATGATGGGTCGAACAGATGCTTAGCTGTAGGCTAGGTACAAAATAAACAGATGCATTTCTAGAGTGACAGCAACACAGCTTTTATTACTAGGATGATTCAAATAGTTTGTTACAATTATTTAAACAAACATAACAACATAAACAAACTTTTTTTTTTTGTATATAAATTTATATTTTGATTGAAGGCATTTTTTAAAGTTTGAAAGTTTTTTTTTTTTTTTGAGTGTGGTGGCTGGTATCCAGGGTGTTGCTAGGCGGTTGTTAAGGTGGTCTGAATGGTTGAGTTGTTAAGGCGCTGTGAGAGCACTAGTGGCTAGCTGAGCTGTCTGTTGGGTTTAGGGTTCAGATCCGGTGACTCATGTTATCTGAAGCTGTTGTTCACAGCGGCCATGTTTGCGTGTGCTGAGACGCTAATTTTAAAGTGTGAATGATGTGCTGTATTGGTACAGTGGGACACACAGAGAACACACACACACACACACACACACACACACATAATCAGTGTTCAGAACGTTTCACGTTTCAGTGTAATTCCTGAATTTGAATCAAGGCATCAGAGAGTTAATGTATCGTTTAGATATAAAAAGGTACAATGAAAATAGAATGCAATTTAATATAACTTCTATCAGTTTAGTTTTTATTTCATATATTTCTGTATGAATTACCCATAAACCTGTTCATGCAAAAAATGTGTTTATCAACATTAGAGATAAATAAATATTAGCATTTGATCAGTATATTTTACATTAGGTCTGTATTTAATAAATACACAAACTTAAATTTTATGGGTTTTAATGGAAGAGCACTTGATTTCCTCAAATTTAAGATATTATGTAGACAATAAATTTCGATTTCAGTAAATTTAGATTCAAAATGTCAATAATTTCTGCTTATTTTGTTTATTTATATATATACATAAATGTTTCTCTAATGTTTGCCAAAATGAAATCCATTTGAACGACTGTTAATTGGTTTGACAGGGAGTTCAGGGAATAATCAGGGGATAAACAGTCATAATTAATCCAAATGAATGATTGTTAATGATGATGTGGTGTTAGATTAATGACATGGACTATTACACATAAATACATGAGTGTCATTATCCTGTGTGATAGCCACATGGTTTGTGGTGTTATCTGTGTAACTGTGTGTGTTTGTGACGATCACAGGACGTTTATATGAGTGTTTATTAGCTGCGTATCCGTCTGTGAGAGATTACAGCAGGTTCAGATAATCTGGATTTGATCTGAGCTCTGTTACATGGATTATAGCAGCACTGCTCATCTGAACACCTGATCGCAGCAGGCACTTGCTGTGTGTGTTTGATACGCCGGCAGCACTGAATGTGTATCAGGGCTGGGTTTTGACATTTTCACAATTAGATTTTTGACTCTCAAGCTTCAATATCGATTATTTTGAATATACATCAGGTACAGTACATGGCAAACTTTCTCAAGGGGAAAAATCTCTGAACTAATGCTGTAAAATACACATGAGAGTCAGTTGGTACTACATTACTGTAATATTCAATGTTATAATTAACCGAATTGTTTGCAAATACTTCAATTAGGCATACACTCAATTATGTGTTCTTAATAATAAAGTAATATAATTATATTTGCATTTAAATGTGTCACGTCCATGGACTTATATTTTCTCCCATGTGCTCCCCGTGTCCCAGTTTCTCTTTCTTGTTGATTGGTCATTTGTTTCACCTGTGTCTTGTCATGTGATTATCAGTTCACTGTTTGCTCATTGGTTTCCTGTGTCATGTGCCTTGTTTCCCATTGGTTGGTGTGTGTCATGTGACCCCCATTGTTTAGTATTTAAAGTGTGGTCTGTTCCTATACGTCTTCTTGTACCTGAGTTATGCTATGTGTGTGTTCCTGCCTGCCCTGTATTACCCTTTGCATTGCTATTAAAGACTGTTGCTTGAGTTTATCCACGTCTCTACACCGTAGCAGCTAACGTGACAAAATGGTGGTTGAATATGGTCACTTTTTTTTTTTTCTGAGGTAAATGTGATGTTACGTGACATTCTGTTGTTTACTTGCTGGTATATCTTTAAAACACTGAATGCGTGATTACATCAGACAGTAGGGCCGGGGATCAATTGAGATGTCCCGATTTGATTTCGATTCTCAAGCTCTCAAATTTTTTTTGGATTATATTCAGAGAATATAGTTTTAATACAAATGCTACTGATATTTCTAAAAAAATGAACAGTTAACATCAGTTTACATATGGTGAATTAATAAAAAGAAATTAAGAGCCACAGGCCTGTATTTTAAACCTCTTCTTTTTTTTGTACAGGATCCTTTTTAAAACTATAATAATAATGTACGTCTTAATTTTTCTAGTAATCGGATGAAGGCATAAAACATTAATTTAATTTATTCTCATCAAATGAAAATTAAAAAAGAAAAATGTTATTCGTAAAGATTTATATTCAGTAGTAGTTGTAGTAGCATTGTTGTTACATTAAGTCTTAAGACTGCTAAATAGTAATATATTTCTGACATTTCAGTAAATTGTACTCTTCCTTTTAACATACTTTCTGATGTTAATGGACAGACTTTGAAACCTGAGACTTTGTCTCATTTCAGAGAATCAATTAAAATCAAGAAATCTATTTTTTTTTTCACCCAGCAAAGTAAGCAAAAATATATATACACTAACCATTCAAAAGTCAATAAAAAAAGCAGCCTCATCTGCTCACCAAGGTTGTATTTGTTTATAACAGTAATATTGCGAAGTACTATTTTGTGTGAATATCTGTTAAACTGTAATTGATTGCTATGATCAAAGCTGAATTTCTCCAGTCTTCAGTGTCACATGATCCTTCAGAAATCATTCTAATATACTGATTTACTGCTCAAGAAACATTTCTGAATATTATCAGTGTTGAACAGTTGTGCTGCCTAATATTTTTTGGAAAGCGTCATACATTTCATTTTTCAGGATTCACAGATGAATTTCAAACTGATTACTTGACATAGAAATCTTTTGAAATAGAAATATTATACATGTCTTTACTGTCAATTTTGATCAGTGTAATGATGCATAATAGGTTTGAACGCTGGTGTGAATGTGTCTATATGTGTGCGTTGGTCCTCTTGTTGTCCAGCAGACAGCGACACACCCATCACACTATCTGCAATGCAGTTCAGTCTCGTCTGCCAGAATCTATCTGTCTGTCTGTCTGTCTGTCTGTGTGTGTGTTTTAGACAGGTAACAGGACCTGTGGTTTAGTGTGTGTATCTACAGTAGTCCACATGTGTCTCGTGTGCAGTGTATGATGACATACTTCCATGTGCTTTCACTTACAGTTTACCAAAGCAATTGAGTCAGCAATATCTATAGAATGCAATGCAAGTTCAAGTGTCATCTAGATTAGTAAGCAAAGGTGAGCATAGGTGAGATGTGGAAAAGAAGGGGAAAATTATTTTTATTTTCATGTTGTGGATTAGTGAAGTGTTTGTATTGTGTCTTCAGCTGCTTCTTGGGCATTTTGATAGTCTCAGAAGATCAGGTGGAGGCTTGCAGTTAAATATGCTGTAGAGAAGCAGAGAGAGTCTGGAAATAAGCCTTTTTTTATGTATATATATTTTTTTAAGGGGAGACACTGCAGGCAAAAACTGTTTTTTTTATTTTTTTATCCACCTCTCAAATTGAGATTTTGGGCTTTTTGGTTTTTCATAAAGTGTTTTTTCAGATTAGTGGAAAGAAAACATCTAAAAGATACTGTTAAATGTTTATTTTATAGCACTTTATCTATTTGTGTCAATAGATTTCAATTACAGTATGTATTTTTAAAGGCCGTTTTCTCAAAATTAGTTTTTTCTCCTACACTGAGCCATAAATCTCCACTTCAGTAGCTCTTACACACAACAAACTTTACATTTTTAATCCTGTCTATATCCTGAAGATTTTTACCAAGGGCTGTGTTCATATATAATATGCTTGATTAGATAGAACATTTTATTCCCCCCAAAAATGAAAAAAATGTATTGTTTTCTGTCTGTTCTATTTACTGAATTTTGGAGTGACAAAATGAGATTCCCCAAACCCCCTCTGTAAAAACATTTGACTCTAATATGGCAAAAATTAAACAAGAATTTTGAAACTGACTTCATCCAGTGTTCAGATTTTTGTTCTAGAAATATATGCAAATGAGTGCATATTTCATTAAATAATGCCTCATTTGCATATTTAAACATAACATTTTAGAAAACTTGTAATGCAAAAAATGTTTGCAATTATCAATGTAATCAATCAAAAGGTTAAGTAAGGTGATAACTATTAGTTTTTTTTTTTACCCCATTCACCTGCAGTGTCTCGCCTTAAAACCAATTTGTTTAGTGTCTCTGTGTTTTCAGATTCAGTCATATCACATAAAATGAACCCACCTGTCCATGTATACCTCAGCCTCAATCACTTCAGGCTGTTCTTACGTGTTCAAGGTTATCAGCAGGATCTCGGGTAACACGTGATGGTGCACACGCGCCACATATGAGCTCCGACTGGTGTTTAAACTCATGAAGAGCGTCCGTCGTCACGCAGTGATCACGCTGACATATAATGGAGAGTGCTGCTGACGTGTGTGTTCATTAGAGCGCTTCATCTAGTAGCATTTGTGAATGTGCATGTCGACCCAAACAGAGATCATGTGACAGGAGGTGTGTGTGTGTTGCTCTCTACTGAGACTGTGAGGGAGGTAGTGTGTGTGTGTGTGTGTGTGTGTTGCCATCTGTGCAGTTTGTTCCTCTTATGCGACATGCAGCTACACACAGAGAGAGAGAGAGAGACCTACTGTAAATGCATTTTTTCTGCAGCTCTTAAAGGAACAGTATCTGAATTCGCACACACACATCCTGTGCAGATACTCATCCTAGGTGTATATGCCTTTCAGATTAATGTCAGAGTTATGTTAAAAATTACCCTGGCACTTTCTTGCTTTAAAATGGCATAGGTGGGTGTTTCTCTTCATCAGTCCAAACCAAGTTCAATAAAATGCATTCATCCTTAATAAAAAGTGCCTCACACAGCTCAGAGGGGTGAATAAAATCCTCCTGTAGTGGAGCGATGCATGTTTGTTAGAAAACAAAAAACAAAAAAACATAATAATCACTTTAATCTAGAAGTGACGAATGCACCATGGAGAGGTAAACACTGCACTGGTCACAAATTAGAAGTACACAACGAGAATTTATAAAGAAAAAAGTCAGAGGATTTTGATATAAGCCAAGAGGAGAACTACATTTCTTTTGCTAGAGTAAGGAAAATTTGTAATAAAAAAAATATTGGACTTGTTTTAGGCTGATGAAGAGAAACACCCATCCAAGCCATTCTAAAGCTTGGATGTGCCAAGATAACTTTTAATATAACTCAGACTGGATTTGTGCAATCACTTTTTTGGGTGTTATTTACAGACATGTATCCTCAGGGCTCTACAGTGCGACCAAAAACTACTGCGAGCGACTATGAAAAAATGTTTAGGAGCACCAGTGTGTTGAGGGGAGTTTCAAAGGTTTCTATGTGTTTTTGCAACGATGAGTAATGTATCAGAGACATATCTGACGAATCCTTTCATAAACAAAGTGTAGAGAGAGTGTAAATAAGAGATTGATTGTGCAGTGGAGAGAGCTTCATTGATTGTAATGGAACATTGTGAGATCACGATGAACTTAGATGAGTGACAGTTTCAATGATTATTAAGGTTTTTTGGTAAATGTAATATTGATTTAATACAACAGTTACGTAAACAAGAAGTTACTAAGGGACTAAACCTGATTTTGCTATATTTTGTCATCAAAAATAGTTTGAAAAAAAAGTCACAACTGAGCCGCTGCGCATCCCCATTCAAACAGTGTGTTTTGTTTATAAATGAACATGCGTTTTTAAACACATCTAGTAAGTCAATGATTTAATTTCTCATTCATAAAGACAGTCACTTGCTTTAATCCTGAGTGAATCAGCCTTTTGAACAAATCAATTACTGAATGAATAACTCAGTAATTAAATTACCTCCTACTTGCCACCTACTGGCAGTTTTACTTTCATTTTTAAGTATCTTTTCAAATTATTTAAATCATTTAATATTTCTATATTACATTTTTTTATATTTAAAACATTAATCTCAACACAAGAATTTATTAATTTAATAGCACTCATGCCACCTCTGAGCCTCATTAAACATTTGAAAATACAGATACAAGCCCCTTTTGTTTTTTTGTGCCACCTCTGTAGTACAAATTAATTTTAATACTGATTTAATTTGATTGGTAACTTATTGGTAACTATAATAATTTTGATATAAATATATAATTTATTTATTTTCTTTTACAAAAAATTGAAAAGATGACAATGAGGTTAGAAAAATGCCATTACAAAGATAAAAACAAAATTCCCCTTTTAATCACTTTAATGAGTCAAATATGACCTGCTAATGGGAAGACTAATTTTTGATCAAATTGTTTGATTATTGATTAGAATTCCCTCCCGAAATTTTTGACTCTGCTCCTATTTTTTTTTCTTTTAGTTAGGAGCATAAGCACTCTTAAAAAGAAAAGTAAGCGTAGAGCCCTAATCCTTCCTTATGTCTGATTGTCTTTTTGTCATGTCAACATGTTCACTGCAGCGTCTAATGCACCTGTCGAATGTTTGACTTCAGACAAACTGCCAGTGTTTCTGTTAATCTGGCTGTGAACACATGTGCTCGCATTCATCACTGCACTGCTGAAAATGTGAGGTGTTTGAGAGCCATGATGATGATGATATGAGATATGAAGGTCTGAGCAAAGAGAAAAACAAAAACACGGGCGTTCAGTGATCAAGCCATTGTGTGTGTGTGTGTGTGTGTGTGTGTGTGTGTGTGTGTGTTAATGGTGATATTTCTCATCAAAATAGATTTGTCTCTTGTGTGCCGGTGTTTCTCCATTGCTCCACTGCATAACTTGATTAAAGGCTTCGTTCACAGTTACAGCATTTATATCTGCAGGAGCCATTTACTAACACACACACACACACACACACACACACACACACACACACACACAACTCTGTATAGCTATCTTTGTGAGGACATACATTGACACAATGCAATCTCTAGCTCCTTACCCTAAACCTACCCATCAGAACTAAGTGCCTCACCCAAACCCTAACTTTTGCCAATTATAACCTGATCCCTAAAACCAAGTCTTGACCCTCAAACAGGCATTTATAAGGGTCCCAGAAAGTGAGTAGGGCCCTATGATTTCCGCGATGCGGAAAACGCGGACGGAATCGCGGAATCCATCCATAACGGAATGTATTATTAAACGCGGAATGTCACGGAATTTGTCAAAGTTTGGAAGAACTAGTCAAAGGTACGTCATCAAGTTAAATCAAATCGCGTTTTGAACTAGTATGTGTAAATATTAAGCCGCAAAAAGACTATTACATATGAATCCTGGATGTTCCGCTTGTTTCTGTTTTTATGAATGGAGCAGATGCTCGAGTTTGTTTACTATAACGTTACCTAGTGACGCATGCGTAACGCTCACGTGATTTCAGCATCTGGCGTCTCAACAAATGAGGACATAAATACCTGAACAACATCTCCAGAACTGCTCTGAGAGTCACTTCATTCGCATTTGACCGTTGCATTTGAGTAAAATTCACTGTTAGCTTTCACCCTCAGCTGTATTCAATGTAGCCACAACCGGCGTCAGTTCCAAGTCTCCACGGCAACCCGTCAAAATAAAAGTTCGGTTTAACTTAAAGATTACAGAAATATATTTTTAATATTTAGAATGTACGCAATGACACTACTACTACTGTTGGAAAATTTGTAAAAGTTTTTTAAAGAAATAATTACACAATATTTCTTTAATTTTCATTCATTAAAAGACACATTAAATTATTTTGCATGTCTTCTGTTAATATAAATGCACAATACAGAATAAAAAAAATTACAAAGGTTTTGTAAGAATAAATAAAAGTTATGCATTTAAATAATTAGACATTAAAACCAGAATTTGGTAAAAATAAAATACAACATTTCATAGGACTCTAAACGTCATTTTTGTTAAACCTTTAATAAATTGATGTTAAATTGTATAGGTTTTGTGATTTTAATTAATTAGACATGCTTTTTGATTAATAACATTTTATTTAACCATTAAAAAGGAGTCCAGAAAAAATTAAAACGGAAAAAAACGAAATCCAGAAAAATTAAAATGGAAAAAAACAGAATTCTGAAAAAAAATAAAACGGAATTTGGGAAAAAATAAAATGGATTTCATAGGGCCCTAAGTGAGGACTGGCCAAAATGTCATTTTACAAAATTGTCCTCACTCCGACAGTCTAAAACTCAACCAGCCCTCACAAAGATAGCTGTACAAGTACACACACACACACACACACACACACACACACACACACACACACACCATCAGCAGCAGATACAACACACACAAGAACACACACACATTGTGAGTGAGGTCTTCATTAATATTGTATGCGGCTCCATCTGCCTGTTGTCGTTTTGTAGAAAACAAATGCTAGTAGCCTCCAGCAGCATCAACACACACACACACACACACACACACACACACACAACTCTATTTACTCTTGTCACATTCAGATATGCCACACAGTTGTGACACATCTCTCAATTGACCAGGGCATTGAGCAACTCGACAAATTCATTAATGTTTTTATTTTTTTCAAAGGTTAATTTGTGATGTTATCATTATTAGTGAATATTTGATCAATAACATTAATCAAGCCAATATCAGCAGAGCAGTAAACACAAATTTGATGCTTCTACTGGAGAAATCAAGTCATGTTTATTTCTATAGTACTTTAAACAATGTTTTAAAGCAGCTTTACAGAAAATCTAAATGTTTAATGTTTATAATATTAATCAGATTAGAGCTGGACAATATTAGAGTTATATTTTGCGACAATATATAGAATCATTTAGTTGAGATTTGCTATATAGTACCGCTTTATGACTCTGAATTCAGTGCAGTGTGTGTGTGTGTGTGTGTGTGTGTGTGTGGATGGCCAGCGGTCATGTGATGTCATGTGATGTTAGGCGTGTGTTCATTGTGTTGTGATGTGTGCAGTGATGCTCTATTATGTCACAGACGTGTTGTATTGCCACAGGCGTGTGATGATCTGCTTCTCAACAACAAGCTACCGCTCAAGTGTGCAGATGATATATGTGACTGATGTACAGTAAACCTTAAATGTAAATGCAGTAAATGTGCTTAAATTGTAATAATGCGTTATGTGTGTGGTAAGGTGATGATGATGATACATGGGGCAACTTTTTGAGCGATGTTGCTTGGGCACTTTGACATTGAGAATGGCCAACAGATTTCTATCTGGATACTTTAGATCATTGACCCTGTGTCTCACCTGGCTGCCCGTTGATGACAAATTGCTCAAAAAGTTTCCCAGTGTATCATCACCTTGAGTGTTTTGATTTGTTTGCAGTGTTTATGGATAGGGACGCTCCGATTAGGATTTTTGCCGCTGAATCAGAGTACCGATTTCGTGTCATGGTGATTACTAATGGCAATTCTGTTGCTTTGAGCTTTATATAACTGAAATGTAATCTCTCTGATCACCATTAACCTTTTTTCAGATGAAGTATTAGTATAGATGTTGCTTTTGTTAGATTTTTGTATTTTTGTTACGGTCTACAGTAATTATGTTATATGTGACCCTGGAGCACAAAACCAGTCTTAAGTCGCTGGGGTATATTTGTAGCAATAGCCAAAAATACATTGTATGGGTCAAAATGATCATCCCAAAAACCATTAGGATATTAAGTAAAGATTATGTTTCATTAAGATATTTTGTAAATTTCTTACCGGAAATGTATCTCAACTTAATTTTTGATTAGTAATATGCATTGCTAAGAACTTAATTTGGACAAATTTAAAGGCGATTTTCTCTATATTAAATTTTTTTTTTGCACCCTCAGATTGCAGATTTTCAAATAGTTGTATCTCAGCCAAAATATTGTCCGATCTCAACAAACTATACATCAATGGAAAGCTTATTTATTCAACTTTCAGATGATATATAAATCTCAATTTTGAAAAAAATTGACACTTAAGACTGGTTTTGTGGTCCAGGGTCCACATATGTAATGTAACTATTGTTTTAACAGAATAACAAATAATCAAAAAAAATATTCATTATTCAGTGAACATTTGAGTATATCTTTAAAATGGGGTTTATGTATAACACCATGCATATCTGGACACTTCATATAAGACAAACATAATACAAACAAAATGGAGCAGTCTGATGCAGCCCACAAGATTTATTTAAACATTATCTAATAGTAAACTCTGGAGGACAAAATAAACATTTAATCTCCTAAATCTAAGTCTCTAAGTCTGATGAAACTTTTGGACAATGCTCCTCCATGTGATTTCTTTGCATAATATTTCCACAAATCATTTACGTCCCCTTGCATCATGTGTGTCCTCACGCATTGACGACGTTATCAAATTGCAATCGGTTCGTGAGATCGGCCAAGTAGTGAGTACTGATCAAGTCATAAAATGTGATTATCGGCCGATACGGATCTCAAGTCAATCGATCAGAGCATCCCTATTTATAGACGACTTAAAGAAAAAACATGTCTGGAAAGGAAAGACGTCTATGATATGCACCACAAACACACACAGTCTGATCAGATTAACACACACACATCATGGTTACTCCATCTTAATGTAATAGGATTAGTGTAGGTTTTAGGGATCAGGTTCTAATTGGGTAAAGGTTAGGTTTAGGGTAAGGGTTTGGGTGAGGCACTTAGTTCTGATGGGTAGGTTTAGAGTAAGGAGCTAGAGATAGCATTGTCAATGTATGTCCTCACAAAGATAGCTATACAGAGTTGTGTGTGTGTGTGTGTGTGTATTTGTGCTCTCACTGCATCAGCTGCTGCAGTATTCATGCGTTGTTTATTGATTATTGTGGTAGACTGACCTGTGTGTGTGTTTTGTGGCTAATACAGATATAGATCTAGAGAACAAAAAGGTCAAATCATGTAGATACATGTATAATAATTAGTGCTGCACGATTAATCGTATCGCTAACGCAATCGCGATGTCAGCCTGTGCAATTATATGACGGGAAAATATTGCAATTATATTAAATAAGTGTGTGGACTTGAGAACACATGCTTTCCGAGAACAGTTTGCTGATTTTCCAGCAAAGCTAACAAAACTAAACAAAAAAGAAGATTTAATGGTTTGAGTTTGAACGACAATTTTATATCTAGTTTTTTTTTCAAAAGAGTTTCTAGAGAGTATGTTACATTCTGCATAAATGTCTCTGCTTGTGACAAAATGTTTAAAATATCTTATTTTTGTGAAAATGGGTATGTTTTTATTTATTGTTTTATTTAATTTAGCTATACTTAATGCAAATGTATTTAATTTTGTAAAAATGTATTTATTTTAAAAATTGTAGTAATTTTTACAAATACACATTTCAGCATTATTACTGACATATGCATGGATTTTCCTAAAAAACCCATAAATTTGACCATTTAATATAATCGCAATTGCATATCGCAATATTGACCTCAATAATCGCAATATGAAATTTTTCTAAAATCGTGCAGCCCTAATAATAATAAATAAATAAATTAACTATTGTAAGCAGCTTTATCTGCTGTAGAACTCTTTCCTTAAAAAGTTTTCATGGAGTTGATATAGTTTTGTTTTGATATAAAGATAATAGAGTTTACTGTCTAATGTGGTATCTGAGTTATTGTATTTGTAATGTTAGAGTCAGGGATGAAGATGATGAAGCCGTTAGATGGTGATTGATGAAGGATTGTGTGAGACTGTGTGTGACAGATGATTGATCTGTTCATATGTTTATTACTGGAGCTACAATCAATCACTTTGAACATCAGAGACGCTCATCTGACACTCGTGAAGGTTATATATATTTAATATATGATGACACATACTGTATGCTTAGTTCTGTCTGCCTGCCTCTCTCAAGTCTCAGGGAGTTGTGTGTTGATGTTTGTGAGCTTCATGTCATTGAATCTTCAGTGAGTTTGAGGCTAAAGTGTTTGGATTCATGCAGTCATGTTTCAAGATAATGTCTGCAAATCTGTTGTGTGTAAAGGAGTGTAGGTGAAAGAGACTGTCTGTCTGTCTCCTTCAGAGGAACCCGACTCTCTCTCTCACACACACACACACACACACACACACACACACACACACACACACACACGTGCTGTTCTCCTGCAGTGCTGCCTGTATCTGCAGTGGCATGTTGTGAAGTTCTCCTGCAGTGTGTTGTGTGTCAGCTCTTCTCTGTGATGTTGCTGTTCAGGAAGTGCTGTGGATAATGAACACACACACACACACACACACACACACACACACACACACAGCTCCTGTGACATCAGGCTACAGCTGAGCTACGTTTGTGCTGCTTATATTTCAGCTCATGTCTCACACACGGGAGGGGGCTTACAGGGGAAATGCGGAGGGGTTTCCTAGCGGAGGCAGACATGGAGCCCCTGCAATCACACACACACACACACACACACACACACACACACACACACACACACACACACGCATGCGCATTCGCTCCACATCCATCAGTGTGTGTGTAGGAGGACATTCAGAAACACATTTAGAGCTGCAGCGCTTCATCTGAGTATCTGTGACCTCCTGAAGCTTTAAGGATCATCAGTCTTTTAGATTGTTCCAGAACATACATAACATCTTCAGAGAGATTTCAGTCGTTCATCTGAGAGAATGTTTGCTTTGAAATGAGAATCCTCTTTGGCATTATGATGATTGTTTAGAGCAGCGGTTCCCAAACTGTGTTGTCAGTCAAAACCCCTTTGAGCTAAAATATTTTCTTAGGTGTTCTGAGGTTTTAAGATGATTTCACTTCACATCTTAACACATATATATATTTTTTTAATAAGTTATTTTGTTCTGGTTTTATTTGTCAAATAGAATGTTTTATCTTTTTTTACTGTTTTATTGGATTATTTTTACTTTTAAGTTATTAAAATTTTATTTCAGTGTGCGTTTTATTTTGATTTGTTTGACACATGAAATATTGCATTTAGTGTTCTATTATTTTACTTGCATGTCAAATAAAATGTCATCTTTTTGGTGAAGTTTTATTTGGATTGTTTAAATGTATTTTCATGTATTGTTTTGGCTTTTTTAGTACACTGTCAGAAAAAAGGGTACATTTCTGTCACAGGGGCAGTACCCTAAGGTACAAAAGTGAAAAGGTACAAATACACTGCTGCTCAAATGTTTGGGATCAGTAATGTTTCTTTTTTTTTAGGATTCTTTGATGAATAACAAGTTAAAAAACAGCATAGATTTGCATTGTAAGAAACTATTTCTATTTGGAACAAATGCTATCACTTTTTATTTTATTCACACATAAATATAATGTGTGAATAAAAGTATTCATTTCTTAAAAAAAATAAAAAAAATTATATATATATATATATATATATATATATAATATTTTTGATTTCTGAAGGATCATGTGACACTGAATACTGGAGTAATGATGCTGAAAATTTTGCTTTATATCACAGAAATAAATTGCATTTTAAAATATATTAAAAAAAAAAAGTTATTTTAAAGTGAAATAATATTTTACAATATTACAGTTTTATTTTTCCCAGTATTTTTGATCAAATAAATGCAGCATAAGAAACGTCTTTAAAATCTTTTAAATCGTCCATTAAAATCTTACAGATCCCAAACTTTTGAGTGGCAGTGAATGTACTTTCAAAGTACTAAAATGTATATTTAAGGTACTCAAACGTACATTTAGGGGTAGGTAAGGTACAAAGATGTACTTTTTCACTTAGAAAATTATGTACTTTTTTCACTTTCCTTAGAGTACCGCCCTAGTGACAGAATTGTACTTTTATCCTGACAGTGTAGGTGGTTTATTTTGTTTCTGGTTTTAGATTTATTTATTATAAATTCATATTTTAATGATTTAATGCATTATTAGTTTTTTTTTCTAACTCACAAACTCTTGCATGTCCTGATAAAGCTCAGTTTAGGAATCTCTGCTGCAGACGACAGTCAGTGTGTGGTGTTGATGTGTGATGCTCTGTCTGATGTGTTTTTGTTTCAGGACGATGAGGTGGTCCTCCAGTGCTCCGCGATGGTCCATAAAGAGCAGCAAAAGCTCTGCCTGGCTGCTGAGGGTTTCGGGAACAGACTCTGTTTCCTCGAGTCCACGTCCAACTCAAAGGTACGAGTCGCCATTCTCTCACCTTCATCTCTTATATCCCAGGAACGCTAATTATTACACTCTAAGTATTTCTACTGCATGGAGTTGGATTGATTGAGACACTTCAATGACATTCCAACTTTGACATTCCAGAAACGTGAGTGTCACAAATATGACTGTAATTGATTTCACTGTAATATATCATAAAGTGTTTTTTTTAGAAGAAAAGGTATTCAAAAACAATAATTACAGCTTTTTAGTAGTCAAAAAGTATTCAAACACATTGCGGCTCAGGATTGATCGTTTAGTATGAAGCTGATTGAATCATCAGTGAGTCTGCTGAGGCTGTGAATCATTTAATCATCGCTCTCATAAAGACTCCTCATGAGATGAGAGGGAGCCGTAATTCTGTTTGATTGCTCAGGTCCGTCTGAGGAGCTCAAATCATAGTGTTTCCTATGGCACTGGCCTCATTTGACTCATTCTGTCCTCAGATTGCTAAAAATGATGTTACTCATTCACTTTCACACTGATCACAATATACAAACACAAGCTGCAGTTATCTGTCCCTTACCAGGGCTCTAGTCTGCGACAATTTTTTGAGAATGTGCGATTTAAAATTTGACATGGTCGCATTTGTACGAGTGCATGGTCTGCACTGGTCCAAAGCGTTTCTCCATACAGCGTGCATTGTCAAAATTCACTGATCACGTGAAGAGAGGCATGTTCAGTGCGAGCGTTTTGGGTGTAGAGCCTATTTTATACCCATGTCAGCACGAGCGCAAAGGTGCATGCAGTTTGTGGCAAAAATGATGTGAAAATTGAGGAAACTATGGTGAACAAAGGATTTGGATTTGAAGCTAAAGTAAAGAATGCTTCTTAAACCAGAGAGGGTGAACATGTTGGTATTCTTGTTGGAAAAACAAAACAAAACAAAACATGCAAGCTCCATCACCGACAGCCAGTTTAGTTTTACTTTTACTTTTTTTCATTTTGAAAAGCTTATCTTGTCATTTACCTCATGTTACATTATGGAGGCTTTCTTTAAAATGTTGTATTTGATTTCTTAGTGTTTGCTAAACGTTCTGTAATTAATTAGTCAGTATATAATACATGTGGTGCATGCCATGCCTCATCTTACTCATTTTTGTTAATAAACATAATGTAAGCTACTTGTCATTGTAGCCTGTTTTATAGTTGTTGTGCTTTTTAATCAGAATACCAATGAATCCATCTTTTGTTTTAGTCTTAAAGGGTACATAACACAGACAGTTTGACCTAATCTCATGTTAATCTTGAGTACCTATAGACTAGTACTGCATCCTTAATATCTCCAAAAAGTCTTTAGTTTTATCATATTTATAAAAGAAAAATACAGCTTTCCGATTCTCTCTGGAGAAAGCCGAGCTTCTGGAGGCACGCCGCGGGCGGAGCTAAGTTCGACAATAAAACACAGTCATTTGATGCCGTTTCATTTAACATCTGCAGTTCTGAATCATGAGCGGGATCTTTTATACCTGGGACTGCTCCATCTTTCAGTATCAAACAATGTGCAAATCCAGCGTCCGACTGGGCCTTGTATATTTTTTACACTTTGGCCATGTTTAGCATGAGAATCCAACTCTTTAACACTATAAACAACTCTGAATACACCAAACACCATTGTACCCCCCTTTTAAAAAGTGAAAGGTGCATAAATGTAAGCAAAACAGACAATTATATTTACTTTGAAATGACTTTGCAAATTTGAAAGTGAAAATGAAAGCTTCCGAAGTCTGACTTATAACACAGCAAAAGAGGAACTCTCTTTCCCAAAATTCAGACAAAAAGCTGAGCTGATCTGAGTGATGTGTTTTTCCAGAACGTTCCTCCGGATCTGTCCATATGCACGTTTGTGCTGGAGCAGTCGTTGTCTGTGCGAGCGCTGCAGGAGATGCTGGCCAACACTGAGGAGCGAGCGGAAGGGGTGAGTGCTGTTTCTGTCACGCATTTAATGGGACATCCAGAGATCGGAGATCTCAAACAAACCCATAAACGTCTGATTAAAACAAGAAAACTATGAATGAACTACTCCTCCCATAAAACTCTCAGCATTTTGACATTTGACAGGTGATTGATTCACCAAAAACGCATGGAGATGAGAAATGCTGTCGTGTGTTACGGTCAAGAGTGTGGAAGTAAAGTGAACTCGCTGTTACACAGAAATACCACTGACACAGAGGCTGAAAAAATATAGATGCAAAAAAAGATTCCCATATATACTGTACTTGTACAGTTTAGATGTGATTGTGGTCTGTGGAAGTGCTGACCTTTATATCAAGGAGGTCTTCTGATACCGCAGCCGTCTTCAGATCATAACGCTGATGATGCGTCTGTCAGTGTCACGAGCCGTTTCACAATGATTGAACGCTGATTTGATGTCACTCAGTTGCTATAGAGACAGAAGCATTAGTGCAGCATCACTCTGTCTGAATGCAGCACACATCATTGTCCCATTAATGTTTTTACAGCGTCAGTGCAACACACACATGCTTTTTGTTGTGGAAACAATTAAATATGTTGAATTAATGTCATCAAAAAGTTAGTCAGTTAGTTGGCTTCATTTAGGCTAAATCTGTAATTCTCTTAACATTTAAAGTATATTTTTGTTTATTTTGTCGATAATACTTCAGAATAAGGTGCCGTTAGTTAACATTAATAATGCATTCGTTAATATTATTAACTAAAAACGAAAGAATATAATAAGATAAAAATAAGAATTTTTGTATAGTATTTATTCATATTTGTGATGCGATCTGGGAAGTCGTGTCGGATGTGGTACTGGGACGTTTTCAGGAAATTCGAAAAATAGGTTGATTGTTATTTTTTTTTGTCAAAATTAGGTCTTCATTAAATTATTCTTCTATAACATCTTGTCTATCATCTCTGAAAATATATTGGCAAAATTCAGTTGTTTAGTGCAGTGAAATTGAGATTTATTGCAGCAAGCAGAAATGACAGTGTCTTTCTCTAATGTTAAGAACGTGCTGCAGAGGTGCTCTCTAAACGCCACAAAAACAGTTCCCATCAAAATAAACCACCTAAAATATTTAATAAAGTTGCATTAATGCACATTTCCCACCAGTCCTGTGTAAACTACGGCATGCAAAGTTGTATTTATTATTATGATTTTTTTGATATCGTGAGATTGAGAGTGAGATGATCTAACTTGCCTCAGTCTGCTCAATCCTGCTGATGTCAGTGCCCTAAACGATGTTATAATGGACTATTCCTCATCCAGAGATGAAGGATCAGATGATGAAGTTACTAAAGAGGAGGAGTCTGATGATGTCTGTTATATAAACAGTGAACAGTTGTGCTGCGCTCGCGTTTCTATGTAAACTACAACTACAAGTGCATTATTGGTGCTATTTAAACATACAAGGGATGATCAAAAGTTCAAGACTATACCCATGATAAATAACAGAAAACAGACATTAGTCTATTAGTGTAATAATGCAGTATAGCGCTCCTGACAGCTCTCCTTAAATCTGTAAAGTGAAAGCAAAACACATCTCACCTTTAACCCATTTTTCTCAAAATTTCATTCCTGAAAATCATAGCTATCACCCGACTTCAACTTTTGTTACGTTTAAGCTATGGACAAAATAAAAACAGTTTTGGAAAGGACTTGAATCCTAAAAAAGGTTTAATTTCACCATGTGTTGGGTTTTCCCAGGTCGCATCACATTTGTTAACATAGTTAATACAAATTAAATTCATGTTAGTTCAGGTTAATTAAATAACATGAACAGACACAACTTTGGTAGATGTTAAAATAAACGTTGTACTAGTTCAACCCCAAATGATTATTCTGTCATCATTCACTCTCCATCATGCTGTTCCAAACCTGTATGAGTTTCTTTCTTCTGCTGAACACAAAAGAAGATATTTGGAAGAATGTTGGGAACCAAACAGTTGCTGGTAGCCATTCACCTCCATAGCATTTTTTTACATACTATGGAAGTCAGTGGCTATCTGCAACTGTTTGCTTACCAACATTCTTCAAAATATCTTCTTTTGTTTTCAGCAGGTTTGGAGAGTAAACAATGACGTTTTTTTTTTCTTTTTTGGGTAAACTATCCATTTATTTAAGATTAATAAATGCTTTAGAAGTATTCTTCAATGTTAGTTCATATTAAATAAAGTAGTTGACTAATGGAGTCTTATTATGTGTGTGTGTGTGTGTGTCCTGCTGCGGCTCTGACTCACCTGCCCTCCGTTTGATCTGTTGTTGGCGGGTTCATGCGGTCAGGTCGGCCAGTCACATGATTCACTCTGAATCACAGGCGTATTATCTGTTCCAAACCTCTCTGTGTGTGTCTACAGCCAGTTAGCAGAGAAACACACAGGAAGTGACATGGGGATGTGGACGGCAGTGTTTGTCATATTTTTAGGCACAGCATCGTTGGATTTGATTTTGATTCAAAAGTCATGATTCCAGGATGATTCTTGATTCAGTTAGTGTCAGTGCAGCATGTGAATCTGTGTTTCATTGCTGAATTTTTTTGGGATCCCTAATATTTTGAAGTGAAACCTTAATATTTATATGTGGTATGTGTTGTGTTTGATCAGGGATTCACAAACTTATTTTGAGTTGTAATATTTTTAAATGTTTTGAGTTAAAAAGAACATATTTTCTTGAAGTCTAAAAATATTTAAATGATTTTACAACATTCACATTCGTGATTTTCTGAGAAATGTTAATGGTCACATGACATGCAGCTTAGCAAAAAAAGTATTTATGATTGATTTATGTTCAAAATGATTTGTTTTAAATGGACATTTTTATGATTAAATGCTTGTTATTTTTACATCAGCTCAGTTTGTGAACCCCTGTGTTAGACGAACACTCTTCAGCTGTGACTTTGTGCACTATTTATCACAAGCGTGCGGTCTGATTATAATTTTTTTGTGGATGGATCGGTGTTGTTTGAGGAAGAATCACATTTGCTTCTGTGAATTGATCGGTTTCACCCTCCTCTGCTCTTCCTGTTGCTGCACTGGAATAAATAAATAACAACCCTGAATTACAGCCACAGTGGAGTGTGTGTGTGAGAGTCGTAGGTAGAGCAGTGCAGGATAAAAGCGGAGATCTGGAGGAGTAAATGCTGAGCGTAGCAGGAGCGCAGTGAGATGCAGTGGGTGTGAGAGAGAGACAGACAGATCCTGCCAATGCAGAAGTGTCTCACTGCGTGTGAAGAAGCGTCACATGTGGAGGAGGAAAAGGGAAGATCAAACCCAATCGCTGCTCGCCGCTCGCTCTGAATCACCCTTTAATGGTGACGGTTCTCTTTCAGGTCCAGTTGGCACGATCACACTTGCAGGCGCTCGGAGGATGTGATGTAAATCTCATTTATAGAAGTCTGATGCGTGGCGAGAGAGAGTTTAGTCCTACACACTGCGGTGAAGCTTCAGAGCTGATGGGTGGAGTGTGTGTGTGTGTGTGTGTGTGTGTGTGTGTGTGAGAGAGGGCTGGGCAGACTGCACCAAAACACACACACACACACACACACACACACACACACACACACACACACTCTCTGTGTGAGAATGTAGCGGTTCAGTCTCCGTTCACTCATGTGTTCAGTTATATAAGTGCAGCGCTGCTGTTTGACTCCTCATGAACATCAAACTAACACCATCTCAACATCTGAGACAACGGATCAGCTCCAGCGGATATACTGTAGGAAATAAACACCTCTGCCATTTACATTTACGTTTGATAGAGCCGTCTGACTGATTCACGATCACCGCCACAAATAATTCAGATCTGTCATGATTTACTCACAACTGCTCTTTCATCAGCAGTTCAGTGATGATCAAACTCCAGGAGAGACAAAAACACCAGGGGCCTGTTGCATAAAAGGTTTAGACTAGTCTTAAAAAGTTAGTCAGCTATTTTTTTCTTTAAGACTGGTCATGTTTTTTTAATTCAGCTACAGAAAAATGTAGATTAGTCTAAGTTGAATCCAAAAAATAAGACTAGTAAGACAAATAGTTGGACAAACTTGTACTTAAGACACTGTCTTAACATAGAGGCTAAGTTTATGCAAATGGGCCCTGAAACTATCATAAACATACTCTATATATCAGATCAAGCATCTTGTAAAGTCTTTTGATGGTTTTATGAGAAAAACTGGAATTAAAATCATTATTGAGTTTTCAGATGCCATTTAAGATTAATGCTGGTTTTAGTTATAGTTTTAGTTATAAAGTACCATGTGACTTAAAACTATTGAGAAAATATATTATTATTATTATTATTAATATTGTTATTACTATGATAAAAAATTAATATTTTTGTATTATTATAATCTCAGATATACTTTCAATTTAACACAAATGTTTTCCAGATAGTTTGTGAACAGTTTGCTTTAGTACTATGACAACATAACAATCATTACGTAATTTGGTAAATAAAATAAATAAGAAGTAATCATTTTTTTTTGATAATAAATATTTATATTGTCTAGTAGAAAAATAGCTTTGTATTGCAATAGGTAGGGGGTCTCTAGCAATCAGTCATGATCATATTTAGAGCATTTTGGCATCAAAAACAATGAAAAGCCCTGATGACGAGGACTGTTCTGACACTTTGGTGCTTTTTGCCCTTTTTGGAGTTTGATGCCTTCAATAAACGACGATTCTGCCAAACATGAATTATTCCTTCAGCTGTGTTGTGTGTGATCTGAGGTCAGTATGAGGCTCTTCTACTATCTGCTCTGTTTCTTTCTCATTCCAGCTGTGACTCATTTATTAATAATCTAATAATTGATCTGACTCACTAACTGTGTGATCATGCTGCAGGAAATGATGTTTTAGCTTTTGTTTTTGTGACTAAAAACAAAACCGCATTTCAGTAAAACATCCACATCACGGCTCCGTTCATTCGTGAGCAGAGGGTGACCTTTGACCTCTGATGACCCTATAGGTGTATTATAAATGTTTCCTTTATACAGAATAGTGGTTTTTGGTGCGAATGTGACGGATTCATTAAAATCAAATGACAAACTTTTAATGCTGCTTGTTCATAAATATTAATTAAATGACAAAGAAAAAAGAAAACCCAAAGATTAAACTACAAATCCCATCATCCTCTGCTGAAATGAAGGAGTCTGATGTGTTTCTTCATGATGATTGAAGCATGACGTATCCTTTCTTTTCTTTCTGTTGTTTGTCCATCACTCCACAGCTCATAGACATGGAGAAATGGGTACGTGGACACACACACACACACACACACACACACTCATCTGCTGCATGTGTGCTGCGCTCCTGATCTGAGATCAGCATGTTCCTCATGTCTAACAGTACTGGATCCAGACATTCAGTGCTTATTATGACTCTTACTATCATGATTTCACACCCATCTTTTAATCGTTTGAGTTCTGCCTTCATTTAAAGGAACAGATCAGACTGAGATGAGAATCAAACACTTAAGGAGAGATTCAGCAGAATGTTCACGCTGCTCGTTTCATGCTCGGTTTTCAAGTCATGTGGGTTTGCAGACATGATGCTTTTCCTCACTGTTTTTATCTTGTTTTCCAGTACAAACATCTAAACATTCACGAATCAAGATATAGTTACTGGACTTGTACAGTGACATCAAATAAGAAGTTTTGTTTTTGGAAAAAACTGTTTTAAGATACTATATTGCCAAAAGCACTGGGTCACAACCTTCAAATAAATGTTTATATTTTAGGTTAATTTCAAACAAAACAAATATTGCTGTACGATTAAATGTCATTTTCAAGGCTTTTGTTTCCATCCATGTTGCAAGTGTTTGAAAGGGCCTTTTTATGTTCTAAAATAACTCTAATCTTTTATTCTAGTCACTGATTAAGTTTTACCAAAGGTATTTAGCTTGCTTCAGGTCTAGGTTTAATGCAGATCATTCAAGTTCTTCACACTAGACCAAATAAATAGTTTCTTTTTCAACATTGCTTGGTGCATTGTCACGCTGGAATAGAAAAGGGTCCTGCCCAAACTCTTGCTATAAAATTAGAAGCACACAATTCACTAGAATATCATTTTATACTGTAGCATTAGGATTTGTGTGCACAGAAATATCTAAAATAGTCAAACGTGCTCATTAGAAGGGGGTGACCCAATACCAGTGTTCTCAAACCTATAAAGCGTACATTTCTGAGGTCAGAATTTCAAGCATTTCATCTTACTTTTGCTCATGCAAATAGCAGCATCTGCACTAAATTGGACATATTCTCAATCTATCAGACCAGATAAGCCATGAAGCCTGATGGATCAAAAATGTTCAATTAAAAAAAAAAAATAAATAAAATGACTTGAATTTACTGGGTTAATGTTTAAAAATTCTAATCTAATATTATTATGCATCTCCAGTACAGGTATCTTAATTGAAGAATGGTTAGATATTCCAATAATTATGAAGTTTGCTCACTTTCTTGCATCAGATGTTCTTGTTCCTTTAGATTTGCGCTTGATCGCTTCATAGGTCTTTTTCTAAAGAGCCTGAACATTGATTTGTATTGATCTGTGGTCAGTCTGATCATTGATCTCTGGCCTCTGCATGTCTGAGCTCATCAGGTGTTACCGCAAAGAGCCGCCTGCTTAGACAGGAAGAGATCATGTGACTGACAGTGCTGCACAGTATACACTGAACACTGACTGTTCTCAACAGTATGCAGGATGTAACCACACTGTCACATGACCTCATCAATGAGCCACGTCCAGTTACCTGGAGACAAAAACATTAGTTTGCATTTATAAATCAAATCAGTCGCACTGGAAATGTAAAATCTAGTCGAGCACATTGTGTTGTGGGAAGCAGTATGTGATGTTGTAGATCATTCCATGCATCCAGTGCACATGCTGCATACTGCAGATCATACAGTAGTGCTGATGATCGCAGATTCTGATCTCATCTGGATTTCTTGTGTGATTAACAATGTCTTCTCTCCTCTTATGGGCCACAGAAATTCATGATGAAGGTAGGAGTCCGTGTGTGTGTGTGTCCGTGTCGTTGTTGTGCGTCCCGCAGTCATGTGATGTAGTGCAATGTAATGTAGCTGTACAGTGAGCTAATTCCTCTGAGACGAGAGCGAGCACTGGAGAGAGCGTAATGAGAAAATAAAGGTCCTGTTCTTCCTGTCCTGAAGCATTACTGCAGCCATTACCTGATACACACACACACACAGCCGTAGGAGAGCCATTAACACACACACACACACACACACACACACAGGAAGTGCTGATTCCCAGGAACATCAGCCTCACGATGGAAAAACACTCAAACACATTTAGACTTGTAAGGATTCTTCTTGTTTGTTTATGCCGTGTATATTGCTATTTGTTGTGTCAGCATATATGCAAAACGATTGTTTTAACGCAAAAGTTTTAGTTTCCTGCCTTACTGAAAATAACAGGGTGCTCTAAAACAAATATTTAAATTTAAAATAGTTTAAAAATAATGTAAGTTATATATTATGTGATTTTTAAATATTATACATGCTGCTACTATTGATTTTATGCAACAATAATTTAAATAAATATTTTTACAATACCCTATTTACAAAAATAAATATTATTTGTAAATAAAAATTGTAAAATACCCTATACACATGCACACTCAGAAATGTTTTAATGTATATTTTAATATGAATATTTATAAATAAAATATTTTGTTTATACGTATTATATACAATGCCGCTCAGTAAGATTTTGTTTTTATGTTTTAAAAAAAAGTCTCTTATGCTCATCACTGTTCCATTTATTTGATCAAAAATACTGAAAAAGTAATATTATGAAATATTATTGCAATTCAAAATAACAGTTTTTTATTTTAATACTTTAAAATATAATTTATTACTGTGGTGCAAAGCTGAATTTTCATCAGCCATTACTCCAGTATTCAGTGTCTCATGATCCTTCAGAAATCATTCTAATATACTGTTTTATTACTTTTATTATCAATGTTGGAAACTGTTTTTATTCTTTGATGAATAAAAAGTTAAAAAGAACAGCTTTTATTCAAAATAGAAATCTTTTCTAACAATATAAGCCTTTTACTATCACTTTTTATCATTTTAACACATCCTTGCTGAATAAAAGTATTAATTTCTTTCATAGAGAGAAAGAAAGAAAAAAATGACTTACCCCAAACTTTAAACGAGGTGTTTTTTGCTACTTTTGCTATTTAAAATAAATGCCGTTAATTTTAATGTTTTTTATTCATCAAAGAATCCTGAAAAAAGTATCACAGGTTCCAAAAAAAAAAAAAAAAAAAAAAAATTAAGTAGCACAATTGTTTCCAGCACTGATAATAAATCAGCATATTAGAATGATTTCTGAAGGATCATGTGACACTGAATACTGAAGTAATGATGCAGAAAATTCAGCTTTGCATTGCAGGAATAAATTAAATTTTAAAGTATATTGAAATAGAAAACCACTATTTTAAATATAATTTTTTTTTTCCCCTGTATTTTTAATCAAATAAACACAGCCTTGATGAGCAGAAAAGTCTCCTTTAAAAAGCATTAGAAATCATACTAGCCCCAAACTTTTGAGCGGCAGTGTATATTTGAATATGCTTATGTAAATGTGATGATATATTTGTTAGTGTTTGGGGTTGTTGTGTGATTCTGCTGTGAATGTGAAGCTGATGAGTGTTATATTGATTATGAGCATGTTGACTGAACAGTCATAAATGTGTGTGTGTTTCAGACGGCGCAGGGTGGAGGTCACCGGACGCTGCTCTACGGTCATGCGGTCTTACTGAGACACTCCTACAGCGGGATGGTGTGTGTTTCTCTAACATTACATTGTGTGTGTGTGTGTGTGTGTGTGTGTGTGTGTGAGATTCACGTGTGATGTGTTTCTCTCTCCAGTATCTGTGCTGTCTGTCTACGGCTCGCTCATCCACCGACAAATTGGCATTTGACGTGGGGCTTCAGGAAGACACGACAGGTGATGTCACTTCCTCTTTACATTCCCTGAGTGAATGTTTTGCAGGAACGTGTGCTGGTTCTAAAATCAGATGAGAAACAAAAAATATTATTATTACTGCAATGGAGAGTCATTTAAGTACAGCGTTGGGGGTAACGCATTACAAGTAACGCAAGTTACATAATAATATTACTTTTTTCAAGTAGCTAGTAAAGTAACGCATTACTTTTTCATTTACAAGAAAATATCTGAGTTACTTTTTGTTTCCTTTATGTATTTAATCCCATTTTATTAACCAATGACTTTGCTGCTGACCTTTGATCCAATTCAACCGTACACTGCAAAAATACTGTTCTTACTTGCATTTTTTGTCTTGTTTCTAGACAAAATATCTAACAATTCTTAAATCAAGAAGGATTTTCTAGACAAGTAAATCATTATTTTCTTGTTTTCAGAAAAAAAGTTTTTGCCTAGAACAAGCTAAATAATCTGCCAATGGGGTAAGCAAAAAAAATCTTATTTCAAACAGAAAACACAATTATTTTGCTTGTTTCAAGCAAAAACACACTAAATTTTGACTTGTTTTCAGAAAAAACAAGACAATAATGTTTATTTGTCTAGAAAATCCTTCTTGATTTAAGAATTTTTAGATATTTTGGCTGGAAACAAGACAAAAAATCTAAGTAAGAAAAGCATTTTTTCCAGTGTACTAATAAGCAAAACTTACTTTAGATGAACTAACATTTGTGCTTATTTTCCCTCATTGCTGAAGAGTGTTGAACTTTCTTTTCCTACAGTTCTACTGTACAGACATCAATTTAATTTTCCTTTAGTCTTAGGCTTATTCATTTCATTTTGGTGTGAAAGGGCTTTTACATTTGCTAAGAATCTAACTTTTTTAAATTAAAAACAAGCAAGCCCTGCCCAGATTTAAAAAGTAACGCAAAAGTAACGTAACGCATTGCTTTCCATAAAAAGTAGCTAAGTAACGTAATTAGTGACTTTTTTAGGGAGTAACGCAATATTGTAACGCATTACTTTTAAAAGTAACTTTCCCCAACACTGTTTAAGTATCATTGAGACACTGATATAGTTTTTGTTTGTATTTTGAATAAGATTGTATTTTCATGTTTTTGTATTTTAATTAGTTTTTGGTTATTTGTTATTATTTGTTGGTTAATAACCGTTCTTATCCTGTGTGTGTGTGCAGGCGAGGCGTGTTGGTGGACCATCCACCCAGCATCCAAGCAGAGGTCAGAGGGTGAAAAGGTTCGAGTGGGTGACGATCTCATCCTGGTCAGTGTGTCGTCTGAACGATACCTGGTGAGTTTTACCAGAATCTGAAGCTGATGGCTGCACGTCAGCTAGAAGTTGGTGAATCTAAGGGCTAGGGATGCACCGCTTGACTGGTCATAAATCGCGCATTATAAGCAAAAACCAGCCGGTTCCGATTTATGATCGGTTTATCTTTTGTTCCGACCGATTTTTCCGGAAATGCGTCCGCATGCACATACTATATTTGTAGGTCAAATCAGTGGTGCAGTTGAGGGTATACGCTGTATTCTTTATCAGGCGGCTTTGCGTATACCCACTTCAGTATTGTCCTGCATTAGCCAAAATCATGACTGTCCACCACATCCAGTCATATGTAAATAAATGTAAATATTCACTAAAAAAGACAGTGACGATGCGGTCAGGACCGTGGCGCCGGCTTGCTTTGAAATATGTTTGATGATTGCGCCTGATGCGCAGATGCTGCCTGTTTATAAGCGAGAGTCAGGGGAGGCGCGCCAGTGGAAAAAATACAATTATTATTAATTACTGATTTGAATCAGTTTATAATAACGAAAACAATACCTTACAAATAAAAGGAAGCAGTTTTTTTTTATCAGAAATTCTTTAAACTGGTAAACGTTCTGTTAAAGGATCCTGTAAACGAATGAGTATAAATATTAAGTTCAAGGCATCCCCAACACAGAGAAAACCCGACCGAGATCATTAGGGATTGCGGAGAGTCACTTTGGGGGAATGGGAAGAGAAGTGTATCAGGCTACCCACAACTGTGGCACAACGAATTTGATAAAACATTTAAAAGTTCAATTGTCCTGCAGAGTTACTGCTGTTAAATACCAAATAAACATCTTGTTTATGTATACATTCATTTCATTTATTTTTTGTTGCTTGTTTAAAAAAAAACAAAAATTGGAAATTGGTATCGGAATCGGCCAGTTTGCTTGTGAAACAATCGGAATCGGCCATGAAAATCATGATCGTGCATCACTACTAAGGACGTCTCTCTCTGTTCCAGCATTTGTCGTATGGAAACGGCAGTCTGCACGTGGACGCAGCTTTCCAGCAGACGCTCTGGAGCGTGGCTCCTATCTGCTCCGGCAGTGAAGTGGCTCAGGGTGAGCGAGTGTGTGCGTGAAAACTTGACTGTACAAATGTCACGCCACTTTCCGCTTCCTGTTCATTTACTCAGCACTGCGTGTTTCAGGCTTCCTGATTGGTGGAGACGTCCTGCGGGTGCTGCACGGTCACATGGACGAGTGTTTGACCGTCCCGTCAGGAGAACATGGAGAGGAACAGCGCAGGTCAGCATTCAGAGACGTCTACCTTCTGATCCAGATCCTAGTTCACACAAAAACATAAAATCTGTGGTCCTCAACCAGGGGCCTCAAGATGATCTAAAATGATTTAAAATAATGAAAAAAACAAGCATTAAAATAAGCTAAAATGACAAAAAATATCAAGGTATTTCTTATTTTAATTAGGGTTAATTAAGGATTAGTTCACTTCCAGAACAAAAATGTACAGATAATTTACTCACACCCTTGTCATCCAAGACCAAGTTCGTGTCTTTCTTTCTTCATTCGTAAAGAAATTATGTTTTTTGAGGAAAACATTTCAGGAATGTTCTCCATATAGTGGACTTTTATGGTGCCCAGAGTTTGAACTTCCGAATGTAGTTTAAATGCAGTTTCAAAGGGCTCGAGAAATAAGGGTCTTACCTAGTGAAACTATTTTCTTAAATTAAGATTTATATACTTTTTAACCTCAAATGCTGGTCTTGTCTAGCTCTGTGATGTGTACTCTATGCACTCCAGTTCAAGATAGTAAGGGTATGTCAAAAAACTCTCATTTTCACAACCTCAAAATCGTCCTCCATCGTTGTTTTACCTTTTTTGTAAAGGGCATTTGACCACCTTTGCACGTTCACTTTGTAAACACTGCGTTGGTACTTCTGCAGTGATGTAGGATGATTTTGAAGTTGTAGGAGAAAATGAGATTTGACTGTCTTGAACCGGAGTGCACAGAGTACAAGACCTACAACTAAAAAGTTTAAGTGGTTAAAAAGTGTTAAAATATAACTTGTTTAAGAAAATAATTGATTGTTTCACTGAAAAGACCCTTCTTCCTCCGCTGGGATTGTTTAGAGCGCTTTTAAACTGCTTTTAAACTGTATTTTGGAAGTTCAAACTCATGGGCAGCGTAGAAGTCCACTGTATGGAGAACATAATTTCTTTTTCAACTGAAGATGACAAGGGGGTGAGTAAATTATCTGTAAATTTTTGTTCTGGAAGTGAACTAATCCTTTAACACTTACTCAGTAAATCACAGAAAATTGGAAAAATCATGCAAATTTTTTTTTGGAAAAATCATGCAAAAAAATCATGAAAAAAAGTCATGCAAAAAAAATCATGATTTATTGGTTTAAAAGAGCAGGAACCCTCATGAACAGTCAGCTTTTCTGAAATTGAAATCTGTTGGACAGAAACTATTTTTGTGGCCAAAAGCAGTTGATGTTGTGTGTATCTGGTTCTTCATGACTCTGGACTGTGATGGTCTGATGGTCAGTACTGTGTGTTGAGGTTGATTAAACACTCTTGATGGGTGTAGTGTGGCGTGTTTCAGCTCTCTGAGGGTTTCAGTGTGATGTGTTTTCTTCTTCTGAGGTCAACCGCTGTGGTTGGATGTTGCTGTTGTTCATGTGAAGAGCTCTGAGATGTGGATACACATTTGTATTTATATCAAAAGGGCATTAATCTTGGAATCTCTGCATCAAAATTCAATGTGCTGTTTAGATCAGGATGAGGAGATCCTGGGTGAGGAGTTGTGCCACAGTAATCATGCAATCATAATCATAATTATGATTATGATTTTTGCTTACAAAACCACCACTGGCTCTGCACCCCTTTACCTAAATTCACTACTTCAGTCTTATGTGCCTCTAGAAGCTTACGTTCTGCAAGTCAGTGGCGCATTATTGTTCTTTCCAGAGAGGCACAAAATCGCTTTCACTGACTTTTTCCTTAAATGTTCCCTCTTGGTGGAATGACCTGCCCATTTCAATCCGAGCAGCAGAGTCCTTATCTTCAACAATCGGCTAAAAACACATCTTTTCCATCTTTATTTGACCCTCTAAATCTTGCACTCTCTATTCTATTTCTGTTTCTATTCTTTAAAAAAAGCTCTATTTTTTGTCATCTATCTTTTCTATCTTTCTATCTTTTCTAAAACAAAAAAAGCTCTATTTTGTCATCTCTTTTCTATCTTTTCTAAAAAAAAGCAACAAAAATGCTCTATTTTTTGTCATCTATCTTTTCTGTCTTTCTATCTTTTCTAAAAAAAATGCTCTATTTTTTGTCATCTATCTTTTCTGTCTTTCTATCTTTTCTAAAAAAAAAGCTCTATTTTTTGTCATCTATCTTTTCTATCTTTCTATCTTTTCTAAAACAAAAAAAGCTCTATTTTGTCATCTCTTTTCTATCTTTTCTAAAAAAAAAAAGCAACAAAAATGCTCTATTTTTTGTCATCTATCTTTTCTGTCTTTCTATCTTTTCTAAAAAAAATGCTCTATTTTTTGTCATCTATCTTTTCTAAAAAAAAAAAAAAAGCTCTATTTTTGTCATCTATTTTTTCTGTCTTTCTATCTTTTCTAAAAAAATGCTCTATTTTTTGTCATCTATCTTTTCTGTCTTTCTATCTTTTCTAAAAAAATGCTCTATTTTTTGTCATCTATCTTTTCTAAAAAAAAAAAAAAAGCTCTATTTTTGTCATCTATTTTTTCTGTCTTTCTATCTTTTCTAAAAAAATGCTCTATTTTTTGTCATCTATCTTTTCTGTCTTTCTATCTTTTCTAAAAAAATGCTCTATTTTTTGTCATCTATCTTTTCTAAAAAAAAAAAAAAAAGCTCTATTTTTGTCATCTATTTTTTCTATCTTAATATCTTTTCTAAAACAAAAAACAAAAAAACCTCTATTTTTGTCATCTATCTTTTCTATCTTTCTATCTTTTCTAAAAAAAAAAAAACCAAAAAACAAAAATGCTCTATTTTTTGTAATCTATCTTTTCTGTCTTTCTATCTTTTCTAAAAAATGCTCTATTTTTTGTCATCTATTTTTTCTATCTTAATATCTTTTCTAAAATAAAAAACAAAAAAAACTCTATTTTTGTCATCTATCTTTTCTAAAAAAAAAAAAAGCTCTATTTTTGTCATCTATTTTTTCTATCTTAATATCTTTTCTAAAACAAAAAACAAAAAAACTCTATTTTTGTCATCTATCTTTTCTATCTTTCTATCTTTTCTAAAAAAAAACCCAAAAAACAAAAAAGCTCTATTTTTGTAATCTATCTTTTCTGTCTTTCTATCTTTTCTAAAAAAATGCTCTATTTTTTGTCATCTATCTTTTCTAAAAAAAAAAAAAAAAAAAAGCTCTATTTTTGTCATCTATTTTTTCTATCTTAATATCTTTTCTAAAACAAAAAACAAAAAAAACTCTATTTTTGTCATCTATCTTTTCTATCTTTCTATCTTTTCTAAAAAAACCCCCCAAAAACAAAAAAAACTCTATTTTTGTCATCTATCTTTTCTGTCTTTCTATCTTTTCTAAAAAATGCTCTATTTTATGTCATCTATTTTTTCTATCTTAATATCTTTTCTAAAATAAAAAACAAAAAAAAACTCTATTTTTGTCATCTATCTTTTCTAAAAAAAAAAAAAAGCTCTATTTTTGTCATCTATTTTTTCTATCTTTCTATCTTTTCTAAAAAAAAACCCAAAAAAGCTCTATTTTTGTCATTATCTTTTCTATCTTTCTATCTTTTCTAAAAAAAAAAAAAAAAAAAAAAAAAATCTTTTTTGTCATCCATCTTTTCTATTCTATTTTTCTTTTTATTTACTAAAAAATGCACTTGTCAGAGCATTGCTCTTTTGTTGATTTGGATTGCTTCCATTGTCCTCATTTGTAAGTCGCTTTGGATAAAAGCGTCTGCTAAATAACTAACTAAATGTAAATAATCTCCACGATGACACCTTGACTAACTAAATGAGATGAAGACATGCAGAATATGAGCGCTTTAACATCGCACTCCAGTTTCTCTCTCTCCCTAAACACGCCGTTGGTTCTCCTGGTGCTGAAGTAGGACGTTCACTCGTTCTTCAGTGGAAACAGAGGCTCGGATGAGAGTCTCTCGGGATCTGCTCGTGAGTTTTTCTGAGGCAGAATGAGATCTGGTGTGTCTGTATGTGTGCTGCTGTAATTACAGAAACACCTGTCCTCTCTGGGACATCAGACACAGATAGAAATGCGTGCCCTGTTCCTCTCGCTACCGCAAACTGTTTAACCCAGAAAAAGCAGAATGAGATCCAGACCCCTATGAAAATCACTGAAGTTATTCAACAGACACTTCAACATTATAAATACAACGAAAGCTAAATATAGTCTGAAGTGGTTAGATGAGCTTCTGAGGTGATTATGAGTATATGCTGTGATTATGAGAGCATATGTTATGATTATGGGTGTCCATAATTTGCATTGCATTTAAGGTCCACATTCAATCTGTTCTTGCATTTTCTAGAAATCAAACCCGTTTACTGTTTGAGCTAAACCATTTCATTAGTTAGTATGTGTTTAAGCGCCTCAGCTTCACATATAAAGCTGAAATCAGTTCCTGTCAGGGTTTGGTTTTCTCTTTATCCGTGTTTCTTGTCAGCGGTGGCCTTGAGCGTGTCACGTCTGCTTTTGAATGCATGAATTCAAAGAGCGTTTCTCTGTATCCATCCGTCTCTTTTAACTCGAATAAGAGATGTTCTTGCATGAGTGTTATGCAAGTGTGTGTTGTACGGAGCACTGCATTGTGGGACTGTGTTTGTGTGTGTCCTTTTCTCTCATTGGTTTGTAAAGCAGCAGCAGTAGTCAAACTAGAAACGTTCCCAGTGCACATCATGTTCCAGACGCTGATTGTGATCCTCAGACTGCAGTTTGAGGTCAGATGCAGACCGTCAGGACGAGCCGTCATGATAAATGATGCTGTCTTAATAATCATTGTGTGTATTTTTAGTTTTTTGATCCAGATCTACGGCTTGAGCTCCATTTCTCAACATTTACCTGCCTTTGAGAGTCTCAAACGGACTGTTTTAATATTTAATGTTTTGTGCTGCGCAGGAAGTGATGTCATTCTTGTCTTTGCACTACTTATAATTATAATTAGGGATATTTATCCTCTCATTGATTTTCAAGGGCACTTTTTACCTTTCACAACACTGTAAAAATGCTTTTCTTCGATTTTTAGTCTTGTTTCCAGTCAGTATATCTTGAAATTCTTAAAGCAAGAAGGATTTTCTAGACAAGTAAAAATTATTGACTCATTTTCAGAAAGAACAAGTCAAAATTAAGTGAGTTTTTGCTTAAAACAAGCATAATCTGCCAATGGGGTAAGCAAAATAATCTTATTTCAAGCAGAAAATGAGATTATTTTGCTTTACCCCATTGGCAGATTAAGAAACCCACTTAATTTTAATTTATTTTTTCTGAAAAAAAGACCATTTTTACTTGTCTAGAAAATGTTCTTGATTTAAGAATTTCTAGATATTTTGACTAAAAATCTAAGTAAGAAAAGCATTTTTTTCAGTGAAGGGCTTTTTTCTTAGTTATATAAAAATTGTGAACAAAAAAATCTAATTTAATTTAAATGAAATTATCATTAATTTGTGACTAAGAACAATTATGGCTGTTAGTTATAATATCAAATCAATACCTAATTCAAGGGAAAATAAGTGTTGGACTTGACCAAGACTGCTGATCTCTGCTTCATTTGTGATTCTGTTCTGATTAAAATAGAAATAAACCGTAGGATGGCAATGCAGACTAATTTAAGAGACATTATTTGACCTCATATGTTGTTTTTGTCTTGTTCAGGACGGTGCATTACGAGGGTGGAGCTGTGTCTATCCACGCCAGATCCCTCTGGAGGCTGGAGACGCTGCGAGTCGCGTGAGTGAATGAACATTCCCCACCCGATCTCTGTCTGTGCTGATAATGAGTCTTGATTCGCACGCTCACACTTCAGTGCTGATGAGGAACTCTTGAGTCCATGAGAGCACCATCACCGGATCTGTGCTGCGTTATACCTGACCTTCTGGGGGAAACGTCTAATAAACAGCATTCAATGTGACACCGAGGACACATGCACGGAAAGGCATCAAGGAATCAAATTCATTAGCTTGCATTTTAATTTCATTCATTTTTATTATTTCTAAAAGTGTGGAATATTTAGAATTCTTTAAAAATATGTGATGCGTTCTGGGAAAACCCAAAACATGGTGAAATTTTACCTTTTTAGGTTTTGATACATTATGAAAGCACTTTCCAAAACCAGTTTTATTTTGTCCATAACAAAAGTGATGTCTATCTGAAGTCGGCTGATAGCTATGATTTTCAGGAATGGAATTTTGAGAAAAACGGGTTAAAGGTGAGACGTGTTTTACTTTCACTTTACAGATTTAAGGAGAGCTGTCAGGAGCGCTATACTGCATTATTACACAAACCGACTAATGTCTGTTTTCCGTTATTTATCATGGGTATAGTCTCTGAACTTTTGATCACCCCTTGTATGTTTAAATAGCACCAATAATGCACTTGTAGTTGTAGTTTACATAGAAACGCGAGCGCAGCACAACTGTTCACTGTTTATATAACAGACATCATCAGACTCCTCCTCTTTAGTAACTTCATCACCTGAACTTCATCTCTGGATGTGAAATAGTCCATTATAACATCATTTAGGACACTGACATCAGCAGGATTGAGCAGACTGAGGGAAGTTAGATCATTTGAGTGAGCGTTGATCTCTAGAGCTCCGCCATTTCACAATATCAAAAAAATAAATAAATAAATACAACACTGCGTGCTGTAGTTTATACAGGACTGGTGGGAAATGTGCATTGAGACATCTTTATTAAATATGTTAGGTGGTTTATTTTGATAGGTTAACTGTTTTTGTGGTGTTTAGAGAAAGCACCTCTGCAGCACGTTCTTAACATTAGAGAAAGACACTGTCATTTCTGCTTGCTGCAATAAATTGCAATTTTTCTGCACTAAACAACTGAATTTTGCCAAGATATTTTCAGAGACGACAGACAAGATGCTATAGAATAATAATTTAATGAAAACCTCATTTTGACCAAAAAATTGACATTCGACCAATTTTTTTGAATTTCCTGAAAAAGTCCCAGCGCCACATCTGACAGGTTTTTCCAGATCACATCACATATGTTTTTAAAAAATATTTTTAAATATTTGTTTTCAAGAGAGAAGTCTGTTCTGCTCCCCAAGGCAATTTTTTTTTATCAAATGTGGAAAAAGTTATTGCAATTTAAAATAGCTGTTTTCTTTGTGAATATCTGTTCATATGTAATTGATTGCAGAGATCAAATCTCAATTTTCAGCATCATTACTCCATTCTTCAGTCCCTTCAGAAATCATTCTAATATACTCCAAACTTTTAAAACACACTTAGAAAATGAACATGACTGATTTAACTCCATATGAACCTGTAGAGCACAGACTGAACCTGTGAGGTTCCCATCATGCCGCAGTGCTGATGTCAATAGGACAGCGCATTCAGGACTGTGATCTCGGTTCGGTCTGATGCGTTCCATCACGTTTGACCCCTCTGGCAGTAACCGCGTTTGCGTTCCCATGAAGCCTTTAATTACACACTGCAGGACATCAGCTCTTGTGCGTTCTGCTCTTCACAGACTAAAAATAATCCAGGACGCTAAAGTTGGAGCGTTTTATCAAAGTGGCATTTTGGGGTTAGGGCCAAATACTGGAGCAGGAGCCCAACACAGTTTACTTTCTGCGTTTGAATTACAAATCAACATCAGTTCAGATTGTGAGCGTCTCATCCTTTTCTCATCCTTATGATGGTGTTCGTCATGAAAACATCATAAGAGTCGATCATATTCAGTGTTGGGGGTAACGCATTACAAGTAACGCAAGATATGTAATAATATTACTTTTTTCAAGTAACTAGTAAAGTAACACATTACTTTTTCATTTCCAAGAAAATATCTGAGTTACTTTTTGTTTTCTTTATGTATTTAATCCCATTTTATTAACCAATGACTTTGTTGCTGACCTTTGATCCAATTCAACCGTACACTGCAAAAATACTGTTCTTACTTACATTTTTTGTCTTGTTTCCAGCCGAAATATCTAACAATTCTTAAATCAAGAAGGATTTTCTAGACAAGTAAATAATTATTTTCTTGTTTTCAGAAAAAAAGTCAAAATTAAGTGAGTTTTTGCTTAGAACAAGCTAAATAATCTGCCAATGGGGTAAGAAAAAAAATATTATTTGAAACAGAAAACAAGATTATTTAGTTTACCCCATTGGGAGATTATTTTGCTTGTTTCAAGCAAAAACACACTTAATTTGGACTTTTTTTCAGAAAAAACAAGAGAATAATTTTTGCTTGTCTAGAAAATCCTCCTTGATTTAAGAATTTTTAGATATTCTGTCTGGAAACAAGACCAAAAATCTAAGTAAGAAAAACATTTTTTCCAGTGTACTAATAAGCAAAACTTACTTTAGATGAACTAACATTTGTGTTTTTTTTTCTCATTGCTGAAGAGTGTTGAACTTTCTTTTCCTACAGTTCTACTGTACAGACGGAGATTTAATTTTCCTTTAGCCTTAGCCTTATTCACTTCATTTCATTTTGGTGTGAAAGGGCTTTTAAATTTGATAAAGAATCAAACGTTTTTATATTAAAAACAAGCAAGCCCTGCCCAGATTTAAAAAGTAACACAATATTGTAACGCATTACTTTCCATAAAAAGTAACTAAGTAACGTAATTAGTTACTTTTTTAGGGAGTAACGCAATATTGTAACGCATCACTTTTAAAAGTAACTTTCCCCAACACTGATCAGATGTGCTATATATCAAGTTGTCTGGAGTCGACTGATGCTCACAGTTTGAAAAAGACCTGAATTTCAGTCATTATTAACTGATCGGCTTCACACTGTTCTTTTAGTATTTAGCCCAGTGCATTGTGGGTAAGCTGAAGCCTGTCCTCTCGCTGTGTGCAGGTGGAGCGGCAGTCACATCCGCTGGGGTCAGCCTTTTCGGTTGCGTCACGTGACCACCGGAAAGTATCTCAGCATGATGGACGATCAAGGGCTCCTGCTAATGGACAAGGAGAAAGCGGACGTCAAATCAACGGCCTTCTGCTTCCGTTCCTCAAAAGTGAGACTGACAGCAAACAAACCTTAGCTAAATGAGAATGTTAATTCAATTCTGACTCAGTTCCTGAATTGAATTTGTATTAAAGCAGCCTTGGCTTTATGTTTTTATAATTGAAGAAAGAATAATTCATGTCTGTTAATAGTTTTCTCAAGATTGATTTATTTTTCTCAGAATTATAGTGACTCTCAATTTTGACTGTGAGATACAGTTTAAACTTAGAACTGAAAGAAAAATGTCTAAATTGTGAGATAAAGTGTTACAATTAGCTTTTTTTGGAAGCAAGTTTCCATAATCAATTCCATAATTCAATCCAAACAGCTTCAAGAACCGGCTAAAAACACATCTTTTCCATCTTTATTTGACCCTCTAAATCTAGCACTCTCTATTCTGTTTGTATTCTTAAAAAAAAAAATCTCTACTTTATTATTTTTTATCATCTATCTTTTCTAAAAACAACAACAACAAAAAAAACTTTTCTAACTTTTTTCTTTTCTTTTTTCTTCTTTTCTAAAAAAAAACTATTCTTTTTGTCAATAACAAAACACTGTCTTGCTCTATTCTTTTTCTATTCCATCTGTTTTCTTTTTATTTACTGTATAATTGTAAAATACTTGCTATGTATACTGCACTAAGCTAATCTGAGACTTGTCAGAGCACTTGTCAGGGCATTGCTCTTTTGTTGATTTGGATTGCTTCCATTGTCCTCATTTGTAAGTTGCTTTGGATAAAAAATCTGCTAAATAACTAAATGTACTAATTTTACCTGCCCTGTTGATCTGTGTGTGATTGAACCGAGAGCATATCTCATCCTGTCATTTGACTTCAACTTTCTGTTTGTTGAGAGCTAGTGAATGTAGATTGAAAGGGAAGCGGTTTTGCTGAATAAGCCATGATGCTCTGCTCATCCTCCTGCAGGAGAAGCTGGACTTTGGCCTGAGGAAGGAGGTGGATGGGATGGGAGTCCCGGACATCAAATATGGCGACTCTGTCTGTTACATCCAGCATGTGGAAGCTGGGCTCTGGCTCACGTACCAGTCTGTGGACGCCAAGTGTGCACGAATGGGTGGAGTTCAGAGGAAGGTGAGCATGTGACATCACCTGAACATATGGTTCAAAATTAAGCGTTTGACAGGATGTCAGTGTGTGTGTGTGTGTGTGATGGATGGATTCATTCATACGTGACGCCCGTGAGCTGCTTCTGAGAGAGAGATTCATTACAGATGCATCAAACTCTCACACCCTCATCATTACTGCAGCAGCACACACTCCAGTCAGAGTTGGGATAACGCATTACAAGTGATGCAAGTCACCTAATAATATTACTTTTTTCAAGTAACTAGTAAAGTAACGCAAACTTTAATTTCTAAGAAAATATCTGAGTTACATTTTGTTTCCTTTATGTATTTAATCCCATTTTATTAACCAATGACTTTGCTGCTGACCTTTGATCCAATTCAACCGTACACTGCAAAAATACTGTTCTTACTTACATTTTTTGTCTTTTTTCCGGCCAAAATATCTACAAATTCTTAAATCAAGAAGGATTTTCTAGACAAGTAAATAATTATTTTCTTGTTTTCAGAAAAAAAGTCAAAATTAAGTGAGTTTTTGCTTAGAACAAGCTAAATAATCTGCCAATGGGGTAAGCAAAAAAAATATTATTATTTCAAACAGAAAACTAGATTATTTTGCTTACCCTATCAGGAGATTATTTTGCTTGTTTCAAGCAAAAACACACTTAATTTTGACTTGTTTTGAGAAAAAACAAGACAGTTTTTACTTGTCTAGAAAATCAAGTCAAGTCAGCTTTATTTATATAGCACTTTTTACAATACAAATTGTGTCAAGGCAACTTGACAGTATCAAATAGAAAAATAAATTATCAAAAATGCAAAAAGAAACCGTAAACAATTTTAGTTAGAGGAAATTAATCAATATCCTTCTTGATTTAAGAATTTTTAGATATTTTGGCTGGAAACAAACAAAAAATCCAAGTAAGAAAAGCTTTTTTTGCAGTGCACTAATAAGCAAAACTTACTTTAGATGAACTAACATTTGTGTTTTTTTTCTCGTTGCTGAAGAGTGTTGAACTTTCTTTTCCTACAGTTCTACTGTACAGACGGAGATTTAATTTTCCTTTATCCTTAGCCTTATTCACTTTATTTCATTTTGGTGTGAAAGAGCTTTTACATTTGATAAGAATCTAACGTTTTTTATTAAAAACAAACAAGCAAGCCCTGCCCAGATTTAAAAAGTAACGCAAAAGTAATGTAACGCACTACTTTCCATAAAAAGTAACTAAATAACGTAATTAGTTACTTTTTTAGGGAGTAACACAATATTATAATGCATTACTTTTAAAAGTAACTTTCCCCAACACTGATTCCAGTAGATGATAAATGTAGTGTGTGTGTGTTTTAGGCCATCATGCATCATGAGGGTCACATGGATGACGGTTTGACGCTCTCGCGATCACAACACGAGGAGTCTCGCACCGCTAGAGTCATTCGCAGCACGGTTTTCCTCTTTAATCGCTTCATCAGGTAACACACACACAGCTGATCACAGTGTTTTATGTTTTGTTAATTTGATTTAGGTGAGTCAGTCTCATTTAAACTGCATTAAGGTGTTTTTCTGTAATCAATATCTGGCAACCGGACATTTTTAATGGTTGGGTAAGCAATAATATATATATATATATTTAAAATAAATGACCTGAGGCTACTAATATCAGTCTCCAAAAATGATCATTGTTGACTAAAACAAAAAAAAAAAATTTTTTTTTAAATAAAATAGATTTTAACTGAAAAAATAGGGCAGTTTTTTTGTTATGGATAGCAGTGTTACTTTTTTTGACGAATAATTTTCGTCATAATTTTCATCATCATTTTTTCACAGACGAAAACAAAATGATAATGAACTAAAATTCTTCTTGAATGACAAAAACTATGACAAAAATCTACTGGCATTTTCGTCAACGAATAAAAACGAGACGGAAATGATAAGGAGGGACGATGTGGAAGGAGATTCATTCAGAAAAATATGTTGCATAGTAGGAGGTTAGATGCGTACAAACCAGCGGGACACAAGCTCAAATACACTTGCGTGGGAAAAATATGTGGGAAAAGTGCAGACATATGGATAAATTTGACGACGCAAGAGAGAACTTGTTTTCTGAGCGCAGACACAGAAAACACGTCTCACACTCTTTTGCATAGAATGAACTGAAAAATACACACAACATGATCTCAAATTGTCCGTTTTGACGAGTATGCACATAAACACAGCTGATTATGTCTTAAATTAATGGAAACAGTAGGGAGAAAGTGTATCAGTGCATTGCATCCATTGCATTCAGCCACATTTAGTTACTATTGTCCGAGTGGTTTTTATTTCATTTTAATATTAAGGCATGTTGTGTATCACCGCAGTTAAATTGTGTTTATCGTGATAAAACCTTAATATCAAACCTATTTAATGAGCTTGGATATTTTAGAGAAATGCTTCATAAATGCATTGCACTGTAACTAAACCTATTACATTTTAGCAGACTACATTTATTGTAGATTTAGTCGACTAAAATCTTATGATATTTAGACGACTAAAACTAGACTAAAACTAAAAAACAATTCAGATGACTAAAATATGACTAAAACTAAATGGCATTTTAGTCAAAACACTATGACTAAAACTAAATCTAAATTTGCTGTCAAAATTAACACTGATGGATAGTAAGTTGACTCACTAAAATAATTAAACTAAAATTTTAAAAAGAATTATTAAAAAAACATATAGTCCTGTTTAAGAAAAGTAACAAAAATGACAAAAACACAGCAAGGTTATTAAAAATGCATATTAAATTAAAAAGAAAACAAAATGAAAATTAATTTAAAACTCTAATAAAATTCAAAATATCTTAAAGACTGTGTCTGAGGCACATGTCAAAGTTTTGAACATTCTTAAGTTTTCAAACCTCTAGCACACAAACACAAAGAGAGTTTAATCTGTTAACGGTCCTGTGTGCAGGGGTTTAGACGCTCTGAGTAAGAAGGGAAAGATGTCAACCCTCGATCTGCCCATTGAATCGGTCAGCCTGAGTCTTCAGGATCTGATCGGATACTTCCAGCCGCCCGACGAGCACCTGGAGCACGAGGACAAACAGAACCGCCTGCGAGCGCTCAAGAGCAGACAGAACCTCTTCCAGGAGGAGGTGCGGATCACAGAAACACCAGACACAGCATGGGATTCCTTTTCATTAGATATTGTGAAGATGGTTCTGGGGCTGGATTCACAAACATCTTCTTAAGACATAAATTAAGAAATTTCTTAAGATAAATTCTAAGAAGTTCATAAAAATGTTCTTAAGTGCAATTTAAGTTCTCAAATATGTTCTTAAGAACATCTTAAGAAGAAAATTACATCTTTATTTGTGTGAACACATGGCTGAAGACGCATCGATAAACTCATACATTAGGATTGTCTTTTTGCGGTTTCTGCAAATGATCCTAATAATCATAATAAGCACGAGCCTGTTTTCGTCATGATCTTGATTGGCGCTCAGCTTCACGTTTTTAATGCGGCGTGTTTTTGAACAGTTTCCTTTAAAGAGCCTGTCTTAAGCTTCGGCGATCTGTTTTATTCATTTTGGTGTTGTGTTTTTGCGCCTCATCCGAATGAACGCTTCCGCTAACGTTATGTGTGCATTCATCTGCGCTAAAGACGGCCCAAGATTATGTCCGATTTATAGGCTAAATAAAATAACAAATGTTCAAATCTGACTCGTCTTTGTAGAGCTGCTACTGAGTTTTGATGTCAGCAAAAAATATGGTCCCATCATGAGCGATCATTGCTTACATTATCATTCAGAGAACTGGGGCCGGATTCACGAAACATTCTTAAGAAGAAATTTCTTCTTAACTGCATTATTTACTGCCTTAACTTCTTATTTTCCAAGTTAAGTAAAAAGTTAAGAATATTTTGTATTCCCGAAAATTCTTCTTAAGAATATTCTTATCTTTTTACCTAAGATTGCTCTTAAGACAAAATTGAAGAAGAATTCAAATTTTTGGAAACAATCTTCCTAAGTTAGGATAGCCCCAGACCTGTCTTAAATCCCCAAAAGTATAAATTATTTAATGGATTTATGTTATTTCAAATGAATTGTTATATTTAAGCATTTCAACAGCTAGCTCCATATAATAGATATTAGGGCTGTTAATAGAGATGTGCAGCAGTTCTCTGAATGATAATGTAAGCAATGATCGCTCATGATGGGACCCTATTTTTTGCTGACATCAAAACTCAGTAGCAGCTCTACAAAGACGAGTCAGATTTGAACATTTGTTATTTTATTTAGCCTATAAATGCAACATAATCTTGGGCCGTCTTTAGCGCAGATGAATGCGCACATAACGTTAGCGGAAGCGTTCATTCAGATGAGGGGCAAAAACACAACACCAAAATGAATAAAACAGATGCCGAAGCTTAAGACAGGCTCTTTAAAGGAAACTGTTCAGAAACACGGCGCATTAAAAACGTGAAGCTGAGCGCCAATCAAGATCATGACGAAAACAGGCTTGTGCTTATTATGATTATTAGGATCATTTGCAGAAACCGCAAAAAGACAATCCTAGTGTGTGAGTTTATCGATGCGTCTTCAGCCATGTATTCACACAAATAAAGATGTGTCATTTTCTTCTTAAGAAAAAATTAAGATGTTCTTAAGAACATATTTGAGAACTTCTTAAAAAAATGTCAAGAATTGCACTTAAGAACATTCTTACAAACTTCTTAGAATTTATCTTAAAAAATGTCTTAAATAATTTTTTGGGGGGATTTAAGACAGGTCTGGGGCTATCCTAACTTTAAGAAGTTATTGACGATGGTTTTTAAGAAGATTCTTTTCAAGAATTTGAATTCTTCTTAAATTCTGTCTTAAGAACAATCTTAGGTAAAAAGATAAGAATATTCTTAAGAAGAATTTTCAGGAATACAAAATATTCTTAACTTTTTAACTTGGAAAATAAGAAGAAAATGGCAGTTAAGAAGAAATTTGATTTCATTCAGATACGTCTCTTATCAGATTATCTGAGCTCCTCCACATTCATTTTATAGATGGCAGCTACAGTTTTTATTTCTCCTGAGGGATTTTAGGGGAAACATCTCAGACAGTGTTAATATTTCAACTGTGAGCCTCATGCATCAGTGTGTGTGTGTGTGTGTGTGTGTGTGTGTGTGTGTCTATAGGGAATGATCAACCTGGTGCTGGAGTGTATCGATCGCCTGCATGTGTACAGCAGTGCGGCTCATTTCGCAGACGTGGCCGGTAAAGAGGCAGGAGGATCCTGGAAGTCCATCCTGAACTCACTGTACGAGCTCCTGGGTATGATCCATATTTCAGCACTTTCCATCTGCACACATCAATATCTGCTGAAAGCTGCTGACTGCGACTCCAGGAGCTCAGATGCGTCTCAATAGAGTCCTGCTGCCTGAGAGAGATGCACTGTGTTCACAATCACTCACTGACAACAGTGTTTAACAGCGCACTACTAAATCACACACTACATATGAAGAGCTCTTTTCCAAAACGCTATAAATCCATTTTGATTAATTTGAGTAAAAATGTTTTCTTGACCAAGAAAGTGACAAGATTCACATAGATTTCAAACTTTCACATAGCATCTTTAGGTTATAATTACATTTAAAATTCAAATCCAGATTTTGATTTTCATCAAGATTTATTATAAAAACAGAATATTTTTTCCCCTAAATGCAATACATTTTTTAATGCTTAAAAATAAAAAAAAATTAGGGGCGCAGTCAAAATTTTAGAAGCACCTTTTAATCAATAATCAAACAATCTGATCAAAAATTAGCCTTCCCATTATGCGGTGACATTTAACCCCTTAAAGTGAATTAAATAGGATTTTTTTTTTACCTTTGCATTTTTTCTAACTTTAATAAAAGTATGTCATATTTTGTCACATTTAAAAAAAAAAAAAAAAAATGTATAAGCATTTTAATCTTTCTAATTAAAACAACAGAATAAAAATAAGTTACCGATCAAATGAAATCAGCATAAACAAAATTAATTTGTACTACAGAGGTGCCACAGAACAACCCCAAAGTGGTTTGCAGGTGTATTTTCATGTTTAATGAGGCTCAGAGATGCCATGCATGCAATCAAATTCATAAATTAATGTTGAGATTAATGTTTTAAATATAACATTTTTAATATAGAAATATTAAATGATTTAAATCACTGAAAATTTACTTTATACTTCATACATGTGACCCTGGACCACAAAACCAGTCATAAGTGTAAATTTTTTTGAAATTGAGATTTATAATCATCTGAAATCTGAATAAATAAGCATTCCATTGATGTATGGTTTGTTATGATAGGACAATATTTAGCCGAGATACAACTATTTGAAAATCTCCAATCTGAGGGTGCAAAAAAATAAAAAATATTGATAAAATCGCCTTTAAAGTTGTCCAAAGTTGTTCTTAGCAATGCATATTACTAATCAAAAATTAAGTTTTGATATATTTATGGTAGGAAATTTACAAAATATCTTGACAGTGACTTAAGACTGGTTTTGTGCTCCAGGGTCACATATACTGCATACTGCTGTGATTCAGTAATAGATCATATGTTTCTCATGAACCTTTAAAGACTTTCATTCCTGATGAATCATATTATTCTCATCACATGACGATGTCTGTTTGTCTGTAGCTGCTCTGATCAGAGGAAACAGGAAGAATTGTGCTCAGTTTTCTGGCTCTCTGGATTGGCTGATCAGTCGTCTGGAGAGGTTGGAAGCGTCCTCCGGTATGCAGCATCATTTATTGTAACGAGTGGATCGTTGTGGTGTGCTGGTGTGATGATGATGTTTGTGTGTGTGTGTGTCCGCAGGGATTCTGGAGGTTCTGCACTGTGTTCTGGTGGAGAGTCCAGAAGCTCTGAACATCATTAAGGAGGGACACATCAAATCTATCATCTCACTGCTGGACAAACACGGACGCAACCACAAGGTGACTGAAGTAGTGATGCTGTGAGCTAAAGAAAAAATCTGTCAAATGTTCTCTTTTGATCATGTGGTGCTGGCCTTTCATTTTAGTTAAAGAGCTTAGCATCAGTTTTTGAAGTGATTTGAAGATGAAAGAGATTAGATGAGTTTTATAAATAAGTGAAAGTGTATTTTAGGTCATATTGTATTTTATATTATGGCAGGGCTTGACAATAAGGACTGCTCGATGGCCAGTGACCAGTGCACTTCGTACTAATGTGTGATATATTGTCTAGGATAACATTGTAGGCTAACTGTTTTAACGATCTGACATTATCGAGGATGTTTTTCACTTTTACACTGCAAAAAATGCTTTTCTTAGATTTTTTGTCTCGTTTTAAGCCAAAATATCTAAAAATTCTTAAATTAAGAAGGATTTTCCAGACTAGTCCAATTTTTTGTCTTGTTTTCAGAAAAAAGAAGTCAAAATTAAGTGAGTTTGTGCTTGAAACAAGCAAAATAATCTACCAATGGGGTAAGCAAAAAAAGTCTTCTTTCAAGCAGAAAACTTAATTTTTTTTTTTTTCTATTTATTTTTTCTGAGAACAAGACCATTTTTATTTGTCTAGAAAATCCTTCTTGATTTAAGAATGTTTAGATATTTTGGCTGGAAACGAGAGAAAAAATCTAAATAAGAAAAGCATTTCTTGCAGTGTACTAATAAGCAAACAAAACACATGCAATCTTTGACTGCATGCACTATTTAATAAAGTAGTAAGTCAAACTTCTGTGCTGCACGTTTACAGTGGATGCTTTCACTGCATGATTTATACCCCCAAAATCAGGACAAAAATGCCCCTGTATGTCTTTTATATATAAATTACATAATTAACCAAAATCACACAAATTGTACTGTTTTTATCCAGATATCAGCAAGATCACATATATTGATGTTGATTATACAACAGTTCAGTAAACAGGAAGTTAATAATATTAAGTGACTTATATTTTAGACACCATATTGTTCTTTTTTGTTCTATTTCGGCAGTGAAAATAGCTCCAAACAAAGATAAAGACCATGTTTTGCATTTTTGAGCTCCTCGTGACACTGTTTCCTACTGAATGAATCAGCTTTTCTGAATGTATTTGTTTAATAAATCGCTTGAATCAACTCACACATTAAGTCAATCAAATGCTTTGCTCCTTAATGAATCATCCGTTTGACTTGGAAACGATTTTAAATTGTATGATGATTGTATGATGTTTTTAGCTCATAGAGTAGGCTGATGATTTGCTCGTAGCCGGACTGACAGCGGTGTGTCTGTGATGTTCAGGTGCTGGACGTCCTGTGTTCTCTGTGCGTGTGTCACGGGGTGGCCGTTCGCTCCAATCAGCACCTGATCTGTGATAACCTGCTGCCCGGCAGAGACCTTCTGCTACAGACGCGGCTCGTCAATCACGTCGGCAGGTAGGACAGCGTCCTCATCACATTCTGTCTCACGCGTCCCCCACACTCTCTCAGTGCATTTCTCTGTGGCTCTGTGTCCAGCATGAGGCCCAACATCTTCCTGGGTGTGAGTGAAGGCTCCGCTCAGTACAAGAAGTGGTATTACGAGCTGATCGTGGACCACGTGGAGCCGTTCGTAACGGCCGAAGCCACTCACCTGCGGGTGGGCTGGGCGTCCACACAGGGCTATGCTCCGTATCCGGGCGGAGGAGAGGGCTGGGGTGGCAACGGGGTCGGGGATGACCTCTACTCGTACGGCTTTGATGGACTACACCTGTGGGCAGGTAACAGAGAGGAGCTTTAGTTTTTGAATTTCATGACATTAATCTTGTGCAGGCTGTCTGCTTCGTGATTGATTGATGTTTACCTACTTAAAGGAATCATTCACCCTCAGCCCATCCCAGATATAGTTTGTCTCTTCATCAGATTTGGAGAAATGTGTCATTCCATGACTGGATCCACTGCAGCGAATGGGTGCCGTCAGAATGAGAGTCCAAACATCTGATAAAAAGATATATCACAATAATCCACACCACTCCAGTTCACCATTTAACATCTTGAGAAGACTAAATGCAACCCTGGACCACAAAACCAGTCATAAGTGTAAATTTTTCAAAATTGAGATTTATACATCATATGAAAGTTGAATAAATAAGCTTGTTAATATAAGATAATATTTGGCCGAGATACAGCTATTTGAAAATCTGTAATCTGAGGGTGCAAAAAAAATAAAATATTGAGAAAATTGCCTTTAAAGTTGTCCAAATTAAGTCCTTAGCAATGCATATTACTTATCAAAAATTAAGCTTTGATATATTTATGGTAGGAAGTTTACAAAATATCTTCATGGAACATGATCTTTACTTAACATCCTAATGATTTTGGGCATTAAAGAAAAATCAATAATTTTTACCCATATAATATATTTTAATCGCGATTAATCACATCCAAAATAAAAGTTTGTTTACATACTATATGTGTGTTTACTTTGTACATTTATTATGTACATATAAATACACACACATACATGTATATATTAAAACAAAATATCATATGTATATATATTTATACCTGTATACATTTTAGATTATAAATAAATATAAATATTTTAGATATAAATCTAAAATATTTTTCCTTAATATATACATGCATGTGTGTGTATTTATATATACATATTAAATATACACAGTACACAAATATATAGTATGTAAACATAAACTTTTATTTTGGATGCGATTAATCGTGATTAATCGTTTGACAGCACTAATATTTTTGTCTGTTGCCACCAATATTCCCCAGCGACTTAAGATTGGTTTTGTGCTCCAGGGTCACAAATGTGAAATAAATCCATTGTGATGTTTCTATCAGCTGTTTGGACTCTAATCCATTGGTGAGTAAGTAATGGTATGACACATTTATACAAATCTGATGAAGAAACAAACTCATCCTAATCTTGCAAGGTCTATTGGATTAGTATAGTATAGTATATAAAAACTAGGGCTGCACGATTTGAGAAAATTTTCATATTGCGATTATTGGGGTCAATATTGCGATATGCGATTATAATAAATGGTATTGTTAGTCAACTTGATGGGTTTTTGAGGAAAATGCACACACAAGTTAGTAATAATGCTGAAACATTTTTTCAAGTTTGACATTAACTTTCTTAGTATTCCTAAATCTATTCATTATAAACAATATAACAAGAAAATATAACAAAATATAAAATAATGTGTTTTCTGATAATTTTTTGTAAAAGGTGTATAGGGTCGCTAGAGACCCGAGGTGTGTAATGGTGTACGTTTATTTTTCGTGCACAAAAATATGTAAATATCTGATGACTAAGTGCATGCAATTGACCTTTATTCCTGGAGGAGGCACTGTTTAATTGACAATAATGAGGTGAAGTTTGATGTTTCACTATCGCAGGCATAAAACTAAAGAATATCATCTGCAAAAATGTAACTGATTTGAATGGCTTTACTGCAGAGCAATTACTGTACGCAATAAAACATGAATGTCACTCTTATTTAATGGTGGATGTGCTGAATAAGCTGCCAGTGATCAAAATATTACATTTGAAGTCATTGAAAACTAAAGCTTTGAGAATATGGTTGAGATGGCGAATATGAGCCAGATGCTGAATATACCGTGGAAGAGCGTTCAGAGGTTGAAGTTTCAAAAGGTAACGAAATATGCCTTATTTTTTCTTCTGTAATTGTTCTGAAAATATTAAGAGTTTTTGGCTATTGCAGAAGTTAGAGGTCCATCTGTGATATGGGATATTTTATACTGGATATAAAATTGTTGTTCAAACCAATAAATCTTTTTTTTTCTTTTGTCGGCAAGCTGTTCTCAGAAAGCATGTCTTCTCAAGTCCACACACTTATTTATTTAATATAATCGCAACATTTTCCCGTCATTTAGTGTGTACGTTTGTGTTTGATTTGCTGATGGTAGTGAAAACATCCCTCATATTAACAGCATGTGGTCAGCAGTTTTTTAAGTGCCTTAGGCCATGTGACCCTAACATGCGCTGTGATTGGCAGGTTGTGTGGCGCGTTCGGTCAGCTCACCCAATCAGCACGTGCTGCGGGCCGAGGACGTGGTCAGCTGCTGTCTGGACCTCAGCGCTCCCAGCATCTCCTTCCGCATCAACGGTCAGCCGGTCCAGGGAATGTTTGAGAACTTCAACTCAGATGGGCTCTTCTTCCCCGTCGTGTCCTTCTCGGCCGGAGTCAAGTGAGTCTCATCGTCTCCAGACACGCCCACTGTCCCTTCAGCCACGCCCCCAGTCTGCCATTGGTCAAATTGACAGATAACTCACATAAACTGCTCATTCAAAACCAGTTAATGTCATCATCATCATATGTGACCCCAGACCACAAAACCAGTCATAAGTGTCAATTTTCCAAAATTGAGATTTATACATCATCTGAAAGCTGAATAAGTAAGCTTCCCATTGATTTATGGTTTGTTAGGATGGGACAATATTTGTCTGAGATGCTAGCATTTGAATACCTGGAATCTGAGGGCGCAAAAAAATATAAATACTAGGGCTGCCTCCTAATAGTCGACTAAGCGTTAGTTGACCAGAAAAGGCTTGGTCGACCAAAATGTTATTAGTCGTTTAGTCGCAGAAATAAATAAATAAATCTCATGGAGAGATGGTTAATGGCTATAGTCTGTGTGGTAATAGTAATACAGTATACATCGGGCAGCACATCCAACATTCGCCTATCATTCATCAACCTCAAATATGGCTTATTTTCTGAAACGTAAGTAGTAGCAACTTTACATGTGATGTTGAACAATGTAACGTTAAGCAGTGGTTTTCAAACCTTGGGTGGGTCGCGACACTTAAAAAATGGGTCGCCAGGACGATTTAAGCCAGATGTATCGGCTATGTATGTAACAAAGTTCAAGATTCAGGGAGAAGGATGCGGGAAGCTGCAAACTAAACCGAAAGTAAAACACGCGCACGCATTCAAAAGCTATTTTAATATCCCGCTTTCAGAGAGCTACTATCCCAATGCACGCAAATTAGGCTATATATATTTTTAAAAAGTTTGAAAACCACTGACCTAGAGAAATGTGCGCTGTCTGTGTGGAAGCTAAACATGCGCTTAATGCAGAACAGATGGATGCCGGTGCGGTAATTTGCTCTTAGAATAGCTTACTCCATCATTTTAGACAGCATAGACAGGTAAAAGTAAAACATCTTTTCGAAAGACGCATATTCGTGTCCACTCACAATAAAAACGAAACATGCGCTTTTGTAAAATAATGAAAGCAAACAGGATGTGCTTTCTGTCGTCTCTTTTCTGTGAACTTGAGCGTGAGACTCAGTGTATATCTTTGGCTTTCAGACATTAAAATAGATCTATAGAGAGTAAAATTTCTTATGAAACATATGAAACATGCATTCAGGCGCATCACAGCTGCGGAGATGACGAGGCGCCGACTTCATCTCTTAAGCCGAAAACAAAGCTCTAGTTTATCAATATATTATTAAAATGTTAATGCAGTCTATCTGATCTTAATAACCTAATGATTTTTGGCATAAAAGAAAAATGATAATTTTGACCCATACAATGTATTTTTGGCCTTTGCTACAAATATACCCCAGCGACTTAAGACTGGTTTTGTGCTCCATGTGGATCATGTGATATCACCTGTAAACTACATCTGATTGGTAAATTACTCTCGTCCTCCTCAGAGTGCGCTTCCTGTTGGGCGGTCGTCATGGAGAGTTCAAGTTCCTGCCTCCGTCCGGTTACGCTCCGTGTTTTGAGGCCGTTTTACCGCGAGAGAAGCTGCGTGTGGAGCACAGTCAGGAGTACAAACACGATCACGGGAGAACACGCGACCTCCTGGGACCCACGGTCACGCTCTCACAGGCGGCCTTCACGCCCACACCGGTGGACACCAGTCAGGTACACACTAGGAATATATGCTGGTATCAAATTTTCATGTTGCGATAAATTGCTAATGTTTTTATCATGGTATGCGGAATTATCACGATATTGAAATTTAGTTGCAAAAACGTGATGTCACGTTTTATATGTCAATAATTTCAGAACATTAAAACACAATAAAGCAATACACAAAAAATTTATAAAGTTGAAAATTTTACACAGATTAAAGAGCTAAAGAATTAAAAGACCAATAGGTATCACTTTACAGTAAGATCTTATTAGTTAATTATTATTAGTTAACATGATCAATGAACAAAAGCTACATTTGATACAGAAGTTATTCATCTTTGTTAAAAATAACACAACTTTTAGTTCATGTTAACTCGGTTTATTAAAAAATTAAAAAACGTTTGATTTTAACAAGTGTTATTATTATTATTATTATTTTGGAATGATCTAAGATTAATGAATGTTTAGAAGAATTTTTCATTTTGTTAACTAATTAATTAAGTAATGTTAACTAATGAAGCCCTAAAGTAAAATGTGACAGAACAATGAAGAATCACTTAGAATAGACTTTCAAACAATATCTAGGGCATGTTGTAGTCCAGATTAAAATGTAAAAAGTGTTCAAATAAATAGTCTATTGAGTCTAAATATTAAAGTATTTGGTGCTGTGATGAACACCACTGCAAATACAAAAATCTGAATGGCTATAAATAATTTAAATACTTTTAGAAAGTAGCACAGCTGCTTTGCTTCTGGGGTAATGTTGCATTTGCTGTTTAGCGCCATCTGCTGTCAGAGAGCGAATGTGCACTTTCACTTTCATGACACTTTCACTTTCATCCGCCATGTGCTTCTGTTTACATCAGGCATCTTTGGCACAGTTTACAGCGCTGTTGTGCATTTAACCAGTTAATGGGAAAAGTATGCATTCAGAATTCTGAATAATTTTTCATAAACAATTATTTTCGGTATTTTGAAATGCCCACAATAACAATACCATGCATATTCATTATCGTGATATATCGCATTACCGAACACCGGCACATGTCTAGTACACACACCTGAATACACAACTGAACACACACCCCTCAGGTACACACACCTGAACACTAACCACTGACCATTGTGTGATCGAGTTTATGAATATTACACGTGTGTGTGTGTGTGTTTCTGCCTCTAGATCGTGTTGCCACCACATCTTGAGCGGATCCGAGAAAAACTAGCAGAAAATATCCATGAGCTGTGGGTGATGAACAAGATTGAGCTGGGATGGACCTATGGAGCGGTACGTCAGACGCTCATCAGTTTTTGATGTCCTCAGTGGAGGATTTAAACTTTCCACTGAATCAGAAATAAATGACTGAGAATTTCAGTGTGAATATAAATATGTGTGTGTATACCTTCTTAACAGATGTTGATTCATTTCTCCCACTGATAATGTGAATTCCTGCATTTTCTAACACAAATCTGGTTCCCTCCATTCATGATGCAGGTGAGGGATGATAATAAACGGCAGCACCCGTGTCTGGTGGAGTTCTCCAAACTTCCTGAACAAGAGCGCAGCTACAACCTGCAGATGTCTCAGGAGACGCTCAAGTAAACTTTCATCTGACATCCTAATCAATTTCTTGGTTTACTTGAAATCACAATACATTTAGTATAATAATTGAAGAGCTTCTTTTCGATTCATGTTACTTGGATTGTTAGCGCTTAACCTTGACCCTGAACCACAAAACCAGACTTAAGTAGCACAGATATATTTGTAGCAATAGCCAAAAATACATTGTATGGGTCAGAATTATAGATTTTTCTTTTATGCCAAAAATCATTAGGATATTAAGTAAAGATCATGTTTCATAAAGATATTTAGTAAATTTTCTACCATAAATATATAAATAAAAGTAAAAAATATATAAATAATATATATATAAATAAAAAATATATAAATAAAAGTATAAAAATAAAATTTTTGATTAGTAATATGCATTGCTAAAGACTTCATTTGGACAACTTTAAAGTTGATTTTCTCAATATTTAGATTTTTTTGCACCCTCTGATCCAGATTTTCAAATATAATCTCAGCCCTTGGTTTTGTGGTTTAGGGTCACTTTTGTGACCCCGGACCACAAAACCAGTCTTAAGTGTCAATTTTTCGAAATTGAGATTTATACATCACCTGAAAGCTGAGTAAATAAGCTTTCCATTGATGTATGTTAGGATAGGGCAATATTTGGCCGAGATACAAATATTTGAAAATTTGGAATCTGAGGACACCAAAAAATCAAAATGTTGAGAAAATTGCGTTTAAAGTTGTCCAAATGAAGTTCTTAGCAATGCATATTACTAATCAAAAATTAAGTTTTGATACATTTACAGTAGGAAATTTGCAAAATATCTTCATGGAACATGATCTTTACTTAATATCCTAATGATTTTTGGCATAAAAGTAAAATCGATAATTTTGACCCATACAATGTATTTTTGGCTATTGCTACAAATATACCCCAGCGACTTAAGACCGGTTTTGTCGTCCAGGGTCACAAAAGTGAAAAGACGCATGAAATCATTATAGTGAATGTCATTCTTCACTAGTAGATCTACTTCTGTCACATAAAACCAACGTCACTGATGAATCATTTACAGTCAATAGAGTCAATAAACTCATATTGTCCTTGAGATGAATCATATTTGTGTTGGAGAGTCTTTGACTGTCATTATTGTCTGTCTCTATCAGCACTGCTCTTTTCTGTCTCCTTCATTCTTTTCTGTTTCAGAAGTGTTCTAATGACTTTAATTACAGTCCTGTGGTGTGTGTGTTTGAGAGAGAGCCCCTGCGGTGCGGTTGTGTCTAAATGAGGCGTTGTGTGATTGTGCAGGAGTCACACTGGACTGACTCTGACTGAATGAGGTTACGCTGTGACTGATGTTTGTGAGCGTCACACCTGTCATCTGCTTCGACACACGTGTAGAGTCTATCTAGTCTGTTTAGTGCACACAAATAAACAACACATTCAATCAAATATTAACATGATTAATGTTGTCTTGGTCATAGTATAGTCACATTGGCTAGATTCTGTCATTCATCGATGACAGAAGATGTGACGTGCATCAGTTCATTAAATTATTTTGCTCATGGCTTATCTTTCATCTGATGTGTTTGCTGCAGGACTCTTCTAGCGTTGGGCTGTCATGTTGGAGTGGCGGATGAACGAGCGGCAGAGAAAGTCAAAAATCTGAAGCTTTCAGCAAAGTGAGTCAAGCATCATTCATGACCAGTGTTGGGGAAAGATACTTTTAAAAGTAATGCGTTACAATATTGTTACTCCCTAAAAAAGTAACTAATTAAGTTACTTAGTTACTTTTTTATGGAAAGTAATGCGTTACATTACTTTTGCGTTACTTTTTATATCTGGGCAGGGCTTGCTTGTTTGTTTTTAATTTAAAAACTTTCGATTGCAAATGTAAAAGCCCTTTCACACCAAAATGAAATGAAGTGAATAAGGCTAAGGCTGAAGGAAAATTCAATTGTCGTCTGTACAGTAGAACAAGGAAAAGAAAGATCAACACTCTTCAGCAATGAGAAAAAAACACAAATGTTAGTTCATCTAAAGTAAGTTTTGCTTATTAGTACACTGGAAAAAAGCTTTTCTTACTTAGATTTTGTGTCTTGTTTCCAGCCAAAATATCTAAAAATTTTTAAATCAAGAAGGATTTTCTAGACAAGTAAACATTACTGTCTTGTTTTTTCTGAAAACAAGTCAAAATTAAGTGTGTTTTTGCTTGAGACAAGCAAAATATTCTCCCATTGGGGTAAGCAAAATAATCTTGTTTTCTGTTTGAAATAGTATTTTTTTGCTTACCCCATTGGCAGATTATTTTGCAAAAACTCACTTAATTTTGACATTTTTCTGAAAACAAGAAAATAATTATTTACTCGTCTAGAAAATCCTTCTTGATTTAAGAATTGTTAGATATTTTGGCTGGAAACAAGACAAAAAATGCAAGTAAGAACAGTATTTTTGCAGTGTACAGTTGAATTGGATCAAAGGTCATCAGCAAAGTCATTGGTTAATAAAATGGGATTAAATACATAAAGGAAACAAAAAGTAACTGAGATATTTTTTTTGTAAATGAAAAAGTATTGTGTTACTTTACTAGTTACTTGACAAAAGTAATATTATTACGTAACTTGCGATACTTGTAATGCGCACTGTTCATGACATACTAACATGTTGTGGATGTTGGTGTATTGCTCTTTTTCATAAAAGATCACTCTGGTTAACTAGATGACGAACTGGGTCTTGTTCTGGTTAACAGACTAGACCAGCTGAGCACTAACCAACATTATCTAAACATAACCTCTGTCTCATATTTGAGTGTGTCAGTTGTGTAAGTGTTAGCTGGTCCTCTGCTGGTCAGTCAGTGTGTGTTCTCCTGTCAGATATGAGCTGTCTAGCGGGTATAAACCGGCCCCGATGGACCTGATCCACATCAAACTGGCGTCTACCCAGGAGGCCATGGTGGACAAGCTGGCAGAGAACGCTCACAACGTCTGGGCCCGAGACCGCATACGGCAGGGCTGGACCTATGGCATTCAGCAGGTCAGTGTGTGAGTGTGTGTGTGTGTGTGTAGTGTACATATGGACTCCATCCTAAACCCAGTCAATAAATGTTGCAGTTACAAGTGGGAAACCATGAACTATGAAGAGTGTTAGTGAGAAAACATGTTGGGTACAGTGAATGCAGCATCTGTATTGATGGTAAATTTGTTTAAATGAATGAAATTATATTTTTTTTCAGTCAAGTCAAATCTCCTTTATTTATATAGCACTTTTAACAATGCAGATTATGTCAAAGCAGCTGTACAGTATTAAATGTGACCCTGGACCACAAAACCAGTCTTAAATCGCTGGGGTATATTTGTAGCAATAGCCAAAAATACATTGTATGGGTCAAAATTATAAAAAAAAAGTAAAAATCATGTTCCATTAAGATATTTTGTAAATTTCATACCGTAAATGTATCAAATCTTAATTTTTGATAAGTAATACGCATTGGTAAGAACTTAGTTTGGACAAATTTAAAGGCGATTTTTCTCAGTATTTTTATTTTTTTGCACCCTCAGATTGCAGATTTTCAAATAGTTGTATCTCGGCCAAATATTGTCCTATACTAACAAACCATACATCAATTGAAAGCTTACTTATTCAACTTTCAGATGATATATAAATCTCAATTTTGAAAAATTGACACTTATGGCTGGTTTTGTGGTCCAGGGTCACAAATATGAAAATAGTGAGTCAATAATGCAAAAGCACTACAGTAAACACTCAATTTTCAGTTAAGGGTGGCTCATTGTTGAATTCAGTGATGCCATCATCCAGCTCAGTTCAGTTCAAACTGTATATGATATCACTGGAAATTGTTTCCCCAACTAAGCAAGCCAGAGGAGACAACGGCAAAGAACCGAAACTCCAATCTTTGACAGAAATGGATAAAAAAAAAAAAAACATGGGAGGGTTCCCATTGGAACATGGAAATTCTGGAATATCATGGAATTTTAAAAGGTCTATTCCAGTCATTGAAAGTCAGGGAATGTAATATTTTTTGGTCCAAGTCATGGAATATCAGGGATTTTTGTTTGTTGCTTTAAATTTTAGTTTCCATTTATCAAAATGTAATCATTTTTATAGTGTTTTTATTTTTATTTTTATTTTTTTATCGCATTTGTTTCACACATTTTGCTTATTATTATGGTTAGGCTATTTTTCAGCGCTATTTTATTCTAACTGGTAATCACTACAGTCAAATGCAGTCACCAGGCTGTACATGATAACTAAGGCAAACATGCCAGGAAAATGTCAGTTTCAAGAGCTTTGGCTACAAAATGACCACCTCAAAGATTGGGTGTGAAAAGTAGATGATAGAAAAGCAAAAACTAAATGTGAAAAAAAAAAAAAAATCCTGAATGATGAACTTGATTACAAAAAGAAAATCCTTCAGAGTGTTAAACCATAAATTAATTTCTGCCACTAAATAAAAAAATAAAAGGTTATTTCTCACAATTCAAAACTTTTTTTTTCTCACAATTGCATTATACAAACTCGCAATTCTGACTTTTTCAGTCAGAATTGTGAGGTAAAAAGTCGCAAATGTGAGTTATGAAGTCAGAATTGTATGATATAAACTCGCAGTTGAGAGTTAAGTCAGAATTGTGTGTATAAACTCGCAATTCTATGAACATATGTATGTTTTTCTTCTCAGAAATGAGTTTATATCTCGCAATTGCAAGAAAAAAAAGTCAGAATTGTGAGTTTTAATCTTTATCTTTTTTTAATTTAGTGGTAGGAACGGGCTTCCATAGTTTTGTACTAAAAACGTCTGTAAACAAGTAAATAAAGCTTACAAATGGATGGATCTGTTCATTATAGGTCATGTCAAATCAGCTTTTTAGTCAGTGAAAGTCAGGGAAAAGTCAGGGAATTTGACATTTGGCTTAGAGTGGGAGCCCTGCTAGTTTCACAGTGAATCTAGATATAGTACAAGTGCAAAATTGTAAAAATATGCTAGAATATAATGATACATTTCAATATAATTAATTCACATTTATTTCATACATTGAATACAAACATAAAAAGCAAAATCACATCATTTTGTAGAAGTAGGAGACAAGAATCAAATGAGATGATTTCAGTTTTAAAGGATTTCATTCACTGGATTACCAAAAATAGACCAAATGAGTCAGATTTACACTGAATTTACAGTAGAAATAACTAGAGTGTGATGTAAACGGACTGATACTGAGACATGAGAGCGGGGCAGGATTACAGCTGTCAGTGAGATTCACGTCTGGATTCATCGCCACAGACAGACACTTAAACACAGACGACAAGACGAGTCCCACGCAGTGTCCATGATGTCTCCTCACACTCGTTTGTCTCTGCAGGACATCAAAAATAAGAGAAACCCTCGTCTGGTTCCTTACGTTCTTCTGGACGAGAGAACCAAGAAATCAAACAAGGACAGTCTGCGGGAAGCCGTGCGGACGCTGCTGGGATACGGATACAACCTGGAGGCTCCGGATCAAGACCACGGTACTAGAGTCTATGATAAATACAATACACTGTTTGAATCACTCCCTGTTCCTTATTTAGTGCACTATATGTCATTCATAGGGGTGTGATGAGACCAGTGTTAATTTTGACAACAAATTTTGATTTAGTTTTAGTCATAGTCTTTTGACTAAAATGCCATTTAGTTTTGGTCATATGTTAGTCATCTAATTTGGTTTTAGTTTTAGTCTAGATTTAGTCGATGAAATATCATAAGATTTTAGTCGACTAAATCTACAATAATTTTAGTCAGCTAAGACTTGGGTTTAGTTACAGTGCAATGCATTTATTAAGAATTTCTCGAAAATTTCCAAACTCATTATATAGGTTTAATATTAAGGTTTAATCATGATTTAACTGCGGTGATGCACAACATGCCTTAATATTAACATTAAATAAAACCACTTCTCATAAAGAACATGGTCAACAATGGATGTGATGTACTGATATACTTTCTCTACTGTTTACGTTCATTTAGGACATAATCAGCTGTGTTTACATGAATACTCATCAAAACGGACAATTCCAGATCATTTTGTGTGTATTTCTCAGTTGCAGCGTGAAACAGTGTGAGGTGTGTTTTCTGTGTGTTTGCTTCAGTGTCTACGCTCAGAAAACAAGACCCAATTGAGTTCTCTCTTGCGTCGTCAAATTTATCCATATGTCTGCACTTCTCCCACATATTCACATTTATGAGTGTTTTATTAGACGTGCAGCAAGTGTATTTGAGCTTGTGTCCCGCTGGTTTGTACGCATCTAACCTGATTTAGATTTTTCTGAATGAATCTCTTTCCATATCGTCCTTCCCTAACTTTTTCGTCTTGTTTTTATTCGTTGATGAAAATGGCAGTAGATTTTTGTCATAGTTTTTGTCATTCAAGAAGAATTAGTTCGTTATGGTTTCGTTTTTGTCTGTGAAAAAAATGTTGTTGACGAAGTTAATGACGAAAATTATTAGTCAACGAAATTAACATTAACAAGACATTTATCAGATGAGATGAGACACTAGACTGGGTTCACGAAAACAAGATTTTTAAACTTTTTAAAATAAATCCTCAATAATGAAATGTATAGGGAAAAATAGTATTTTATTCAACTGAAAAAAAATATAGGTGGTTTTTGATATGAACTGGTACTGAAATTAAACTTCTATTTTAATGAATTATATGCAGTGATAAACATGTAAACTAATGCTGCATGATTCTGGATAAATGAAAAAACTTTCTTTTTTTTAAATTGGAGATTACGATTCTCTCATGATTCTGAAGAAAAAAATCTAAACAAAAATAATAATTTACTAGTAATTCTGACACAACGTTCATTGCTTAAGTTTTTTTTTGAAAAAATATATTCGATCAAGTTAATTTCGCAATTAATAAAGTCTTAATTTACTATTGGAATCTCCTGAATGAATGATTCAATGATAAATATGTTTTTAAACGTGCAGTTTATAAGAGGATAAGCCTTACAATACATACACGTGTTAAGATACTTTAGTTTTGATCGCTATTATAGACATTAAGCGTTTATACCCAAACCATAAACTTTTATTCTAGTGCTTCTGTTATTTAAATGTTATTTAGTCTGTAACACAGAAATAATGATCATTATGTGATTGAAAGACAGGAATAAGTTTGCGTTGGTGTTTGAACAGAGATGGCGATCTTCTTAGGATTAGGGGTACACATCAGATCTCGTCACATCCCTAGTCATTCACTATACAGAAATAGTATTAAGTATTAGTATAATTAATATGTGAACTGATGAACTGATTTAACTTCAGCGTCTTTTATAGTCTTAGAGGATGGGGCTGATTCTAGATTGCATTTGATTGCACAGAAAACCTGAAGTGCAGAATAATGTCATGGTTGTTTGTAGTTTTGAATGCAGATATTTTCCAAATGCATTTGTCATTGTTATGGAGTGCACTAGCTTGTTTTATGTACACCTCATCTTCCAGTCGGTGTGGCTTGCTTTTTTTGCATTGTTTCACACCTATTTTTATGGTTAGGCTATTTTTCAGCGCTATTTATTCTCTTCCCGCTCGTCAACTGGCAATCACAAGTCAAATGCAGTCACCAGGCTGTACCTGGTAACTAATGTAAACATGCCAGGAAAATGTCAATTTCAAGAGCTTTGGCTACAAAATAGGGCTGCACGATTTAAGAGAAAAATCATATTGCGATTATTGAGGTCAATATTGTGATATGCAATTGCGATTATATTAAATAGTCAACTTGATGGGTTTTTAAGGAAAATGTCAGTACACACACATGTCAGTAATAATGCTGAAATGTGTATTTGTAAAACTAAAAATTGTACAAAATTAAATAACATTTGCATTCATGTAAACTTCTCAACAGTAGAGTTAAATTAAATAAAACAATAAATAAAAACATACCCATTTTTACAAAAATAAGATATTTTAAACATTTTGTCACAAGCAGAGACATTTATGCAGGATGTAACACTCTCTATAAACTCTTCTGAAGAAAAAAAAAAAACTAGATATAAAATTGTCGTTCAAACTCAAACCATTTTTTTTTGTTTAGTTTTGTTAGCTTTGTTGGAAAATCAGCAAACTATTCTCAGAAAGCATGTGTTCTCAAATCCACACACTTATTTAATATAATTGCAATTTTCTTATCATATAATTGCACAGGCTGACATCGCGATTGCGTTAGCGATACGATTAATCGTGCAGCACTACTACAAAATGACCACTTCAAAGACCGGGTGTGAAAAGTAGATGATAGAAGAGCAAATCTAAATATGAAGAAATACTAATAAACTGAATGATGAACTCGATTACAAAAAGAGTGTGTTTAACCATAAATGAATGTCTGTAGAAATAGTACAGAAAAAGCCACTAAATAAAAAAATAAACGGTTATTGTGACTTCCATTCGGGTTGTTTTGCTCACACGTGTGTGTTTCACGCAGCAGCTCGAGCAGACACCACTAATCTCTCGGCTGAGCGCTTCCGGATATTCAGAGCGGAGAAGACGTACAGCGTGAACGGAGGGAAGTGGTACTTTGAGCTGGAGGTGGTGACGGCTGGAGAGATGCGGGTGGGCTGGGCGAGACCCGACTGTCTGCCGGACCTGGAGCTGGGCTCAGACGATCAGGCCTTCGTCTTTGATGGATTCAAGGTGAGCGGAACGGAGAAACACAGAGAACTAGCATGCATGTTGAGGACGGATGGAAACTGACGGGTGTTGTTGCAGGCTCAGCGCTGGCATCAGGGGAACGAGCACTTCGGCCGCTCCTGGCAGTCTGGAGATGTGGTGGGGTGTATGGTGGACATGAACGAACGCACCATGATGTTCACGCTCAACGGAGAGGTGCTGCTCGACGACTCGGGCTCTGAACTCGCCTTCAAAGACTTCGAAGTTTGGGAAGGTGAGTGAGACGCTTCCTGTTCCCAGTGAAATGCCTGTATTATGTGAAATTTACGCTTGGATATTTGTAGGATGTCCATCAGAATACGATTTATCCTTGATTTAATGCTCATTCTGTCATCGTTTACTCTCCTAATGTCAATCAAACCTGTATGGCAGCCAAACTTACCTTCTTCAGTGAGACACAAACTTTAAAATATCAAAATAATTCAAATTCTCAAAATATCTTGGTGGCATCATAAATAGGGTTACATTTTAGAACCAGTTCCAAATTTCCAATAACCTGGGGCCGGATTCACCAAACATTCTTAAGAAGAAATTTCCTAACTGCCAAGTTAAGTAAAAAGTTAAGAATATTTTGTATTCCCGAAAATTCTTCTTAAGAGCAGTCTTAGGTAAAAAGATAAGAATATTCTTAAGACAAAATTTAAGAAGAATTCAAATTCTTGAAAAGAATCTTCTTAAAAACCATCATAAATAACTTGTGAAAGTTAGGATAGCCCCAGACCTGTCAAAATCCCCTATTTAATGGATTGATTGGGTCATTTCAAATGAATTGTTATATTTAAGCATTTCAACAGCTAGCTCCATATAATAGATATTAGGGCTGTTAATAGAGATGTGCAGCAGTTCTCTGAATGATAATGTAAACAATGATCGCTCATGATGTGACCCTATTTTTTGCTGACATCAAAACTCAGTAGCAGCTCTACAAAGACGAGTCAGATTTGAACATTTGTTATTTTATTTAGCCTATAAATACCACATAATCTTGGGCCGTCTTTAGCGCAGATGAATGCACACATAACGTTAGCGGAAGCGTTCATTCGGATGAGGCGCAAAAACACAACACCAAAATGAATAAAACAGATGGCCGAAGCTTAAGACAGGCTCTTTAAAGGAAACTGTTCAAAAACACGGCGCATTAAAAACGTGAAGCTGAGCGCCAATCAAGATCATGACGAAAACAGGCTTGTGCTTATTATGATTATTAGGATCATTTGCAGAAACCGCAAAAAGACAATCCGTGGTGTGTGAGTTTATCTGTGCGTCTTCAGCCATGTATTCACACAAATAAAGATGTGTCATTTTCTTCTTAAGAAAAAATTAAGATGTTCTTAAGAACATTTTTGAGAACTTCTTAAATTTTCAAGAATTGCACTTTAGAACAAAAACTTCTTAGAATTTATCTTAAGTAATTTCTTAATTTATTTTTTAATATTTATTTATTTCTGTGTTACGTGCATTTCAATTCCGCTCAGTGATTCCCGCCTTCACATTTTAATGTGATTTTTAAACTATGTGCAGCGCACATCTGAAGCGTGAGCACAGAGGTTCTGATGCGGGTTCCCAAACTTTGTCCGTTCTCCAACAGTTCCATACATTTCAACTGCAGAAAAGGTTGTTCCAGGCCAGAACTGACTTCTCTTTCGCATTTATTGACCAGTATGCACAAAATACATCAGTATATCATCATAAACACAGCATTTTTTAAATGTAAACAAATGAGAAAGAAAACGCATGTGTAACAGTACTTTTAGATCTGTGTTTGGTGTTAAAGAGACAGCCAAAGAACAAAAGAAAATTAACTGACTGAATATATTTCATAAATTTAATGAGGATTGATCAATACTTTATTCATGAAAAGAAAACTATGCAGTGTTTTAAACTTTAGATTTCAATTTCTGTACCTGACATTTGTTCAGTTTCATTTATTTCTGCTTTCACTAATTGATTTGTTTCCTCCTTTTATTACTCGTCTTTAACAATTTAATGTTTGAAATTTATATTAGTCTATTTGTTTTTTTTCTGTGGTATTTTTGGGTAAAACCATAGGCAAAAGACAGAATAAAAATGTTTGACATCTAAATGTTTGTCGTAAAACTATTTAATGGATTTTTTTATCTTATTGGAATCGGAATTAGGAATCGATAAGAATTGGAATTGATAAGCAGAATCTGAATCGGAATAAAATTCTAACAATACCCAACCCTAATCATAAATGATGATCATATTTTCATTTTTGTATGAAGTATCTCTTTAATTAAGGTCACCAAGAAGCCAAAACCAATGCTATTGACTATTTTTTTTAATGTTCATGAAATTAGAGTGCAATTGTGTGTATGTGAGTGTGTGTGTGTGTGTGTGTGTGTGTGCGTGTGCGTGTGCGTGTGTGTGTGTGTGTGTGTGTGTGTGTGTGTGCGTGTGCGTGTGCGTGTGTGTGTGTGTGTGTGTGCGCAGCTGAAGCACTGGAGCTAAGCAGACTTGAGCTCTGCTAACTCCTGCTGAACTGATACTGCAAAACACACACTGAAGCTCACACACACACACACACACACACACACACACACTCATGTGCATTATTTGCAGAAGCTGTTGTCTCTCATTTATGTCTCATAAAGCTGTGTTTCGGTGAGCAGCAGGTGAGTGTTGCTGTGTCATTTGTCATTATGGCTCTTCACAGATCCTCCATGAGACATGAGCGCCACCTGCTGACCACTGACATACATCAACCATTACTATCTGTATAGATGAATCAGCAAATGTCTTATTCTGTGATGTCAGCGGCAGCTGTCATATGTGAGAGCATTTCATTAGAAACTACACACAGTGCTGTTCTTCCTCAGCATTTCTCAGTCTTGTTTTCCAGTGCAAATATCTAAACATCCTTAAATCAAGATACATTTACTGGAGAAACAAAATAACAGAAGTCTTGTTTTCTGAGTAATGTTTTAAAATGTTTAAAACAAGTACAAATATCTGCCAGAAATATATATTTGAATGAAGTTTTATTTTTCTAACCCTCATTGTTGTTTTTTTCCAGTGTTTTTATTATCATCAATATAGTATTATAGTTATTATCAGTGTTGGGGAAATGTACTTTTCAAACTAATGCATTACAATATTGCTTTAAAAAAGTAACTAATTGCATTGCTTAATTACTTTTTATGTAAAGTTATGCGTTATATTACTTTTGCATTACTTTTTAAACCTAAGCAGACCTTGCTTGTTTGCTTTCACTAAATAAAGTTCTATTTTTGGCAAATGTAAAGGCCTTTTCACACTAAAAAGTGAAATGAATTGCCTCAGGCTGAAGGAAAAGTACAACGAAAGAGGAGGTTCAACACATTTAATGGGACACAAATGTAAAATGTTAGTTTAATGTCTAAAGTAATTTTCACTTATTAGTATGGTTAAATTGGTTAATAAAATGGGATTAAATACATAAAGAAAACAGTTACTTATTTGAAAAAGTAACTCAGATATTTTGTTGTAAATTAAAAAGTAATGTGTTACTTTACTAGTTACTTGGAAAAGTAATATGATTACGTAACTCACGTTACTTGTAATGTGTTACCCCCAACAGTTTTAGCAAATTAATAGTAAATTAAGCTTTGTTTTTGTCATTTTTATAATTTTTTTTAATATGTCTATAGTTTTTATGAATTTTTTGTGTTTTTCATTTTAGTTATATTTTAATATCACATTAAAGAAATTAAAATTAGAAATGTTGTCTTAGCAACTAGTTGAATTGAAAAAGTTTTATTTAATGGTTTTAGTTCAGATTTTAGTTCAAAAGTCAGTCCGTAACTTTTGCCACAGTGGTTTTTACCAGAAGCAGTCCAAAATAGTCAGAATATAAAAACGTATAATATGTGTACCATAGTGATTGAAGAAAAACATTCATGATTTGAATTCATGATGTGCTCACTTGTTATACGGTACACATTTTGTAAAAGATGAACACAAACAAGTTACAGACTGCAGCTTTAATAATAACACAAAATAAAAACTCACTTTATTTTGATGCACTTCTCAGAAAACAAGACTTATGTCATTTTGCATCAGAAGTAAATCATCCTGATTTAAGAATGTTTTGTTTTTGTTTTTTGTTTGTACTGGAAATAAAGACAAAAACAGCACTTTTTGTGGTGTATTACATTAAATCTCGGTAAATATGAGTTAAGCACTATGAGCACTAGTACTATTTATTTTATTTTAGGTTTATTTGACAGGGACAATGCACATCAATGATATATAAATGCACAATGCGCCAGAATTAGCCAGAAGGCTGTTTTACATCTGCAGTCCCTGGACTGATGGTAAAATTGTCACCCTAAAAATATAAAACAAGTAATCGGTACACAATAAATGCAGTCGTCAAAATATATCAAATATATACTTTCGAATAAAAAAAAAACATATACTATACCTAAAACCTTCTCACTCAAACACGTACACAATCCAACTATCAGGCAACAAATAATATATCGCTAATTCATAATATCAATATGCAGGCAACATCAATATAGGCAAACATTAATCATTCAATAAGTACTTAACCAAATAACCTTATATTATATAGAAATATAATATAGTAATATTATATTTCTCCACATAGAAATCTCCACAGACAAGACAGGAGGGCAAAAAAAAAAAAAAAAGGTGATGATTGACTTTATAAACTGATCACAGACGTGTGTGATTTTGTTGTCAGGTTTCATCCCGGTCTGCAGTCTGGGCGTGTGTCAGGTGGGCCGAATGAACTTTGGGAAGGACGTGAGCACGCTGAAGTACTTCACCATCTGCGGCCTGCAGGAGGGCTACGAGCCCTTCGCCGTCAACATGAACCGCGATCTGACCATGTGGATCAGCAAACGGCTGCCTCAGTTCATCCCCGTCCCGCTCAACCACGAACACATCGAGGTCAGAGTGCTTTGGGTGGAGCGTCAGTGTATTGAGCGTTCAAGTCAAGTTTATTTGTGACCCTGGACCACAAAACCTTTTTTTCAAAATTGAGATTTATATAGCATCTGAAAGGTGAATAAATAAGCTTTCCATTGATGTATGGTTTGTTATGATAGGACAATATTTGGCCGAGGTACAACTATTTGAAAATCTGCAATCTGAGGGTGCACAAAAATTTAAATATTGAGAAAATCGCCTTTAAAGTTGTCCAAATGAAGTTCTTACCAATGCATATTACTAATCAAAAATTAAGTTTTGATACATCTGTGGTTCGAAATTTACAAAAAATCTTAACACACTGCAAAAAATGCTTTTCTAGCAAAGATTTTTAGTCTTGTTTCCAGCCAAAATATCTAAACATTCTTAAATCAAGAAGGATTTTCTAGACAAGTAAAAATTATTGTCTTGTTTTCAGAAAAAATAACTCAAAATTAAGTGAGTTTTTGCTTGAAACAAGCAAAATAATCTGCCAATGGGGTAAGAAAAATAATCTAATTTCAAGCAGAAGACCTAGATTATTTTGCTTACCCCATTGGCAGATTATTTTGCTTTTTTTCAAGCTAAAACTCACTTAATTTTAACTTCTTTTTCTGAAAACAAGACATTAACATGTACTTGCCTAGAAAATAATTGTTGATTTAAGAATTTTTAGATCTTTTGGCTGGAAACAAGACAAAAAATCTAAGCTAGAAAAGCATTTTTTGCAGTGCAGAACATGATTTTTACTTAATATCCTAATGATTTTTGGCATACATTTTTTTTTTTTTTTGATAATTTCAACCCATACAATGTATTTTTGGGTATTGCTACAAATTTACCCCAGCGACTTAAGACTGGTTTTGTGGTCCAGGGTCACATTTGTATAGCACTTTTCATGAAACATATCGTTTCAAAGCAGCTTTACAGCAAATTAAAGTTTGTACAATAATTAAAGTTTGTTAAATTAAAGTGTGTACAATTTGTACAATGTTAACAGTAATGATTATATGTTGCAAATCACTGTAGTCTATTGGGTAGTGATGAATGGTGTTTCAGGGCTGATATCATCTAAAGTCCTGTGAGGGGGTGGCATTTCCCCTCCTCTGGTCTATGCATCCCTGCCTCTGCTGAATTATTATTATCTCCGGTGGGGATAAAAACATCCCGCGAACCCGCTCCCAAGTCCGGTTCTGAATCAAATGATTCGCGAAACGCGCTTTGAAGTCGCTTTTTGAGTCAAATGATTCGCGATACGCGCTTTAAAATCCGGTTAAATGACTCGCGATACGCACTTTAAAGTCCGGTTCTGAATCAAATGATTCGCGAAACGCGCTTTGAAGTCGCTTTTTGAGTCAAATGACTCGCGATACGCGCTTTAAAATCCGGTTAAATGACTCGCGATACGCGCTTTAAAATCCGGTTAAATGATTCGCGATACGCGCTTTAAAATCCGGTTAAATGACTCGCGATACGCACTTTAAAGTCCGGTTCTGAATCAAATGATTCGCGAAACGCGCTTTGAAGTCGCTTTTTGAGTCAAATGACTCGCGATACGCGCTTTAAAATCCGGTTAAATGACTCGCGATACGCGCTTTAAAATCCGGTTAAATGACTCGCGATACGCGCTTTAAAATCCGGTTAAATGACTCGCGATACGCACTTTAAAGTCCGGTTCTGAATCAAATGATTCGCGAAACGCGCTTTGAAGTCGCTTTTTGAGTCAAATGATTCGCGATACGCGCTTTAAAATCCGGTTAAATGACTCGCGATACGCGCTTTAAAATCCGGTTAAATGACTCGCGATACGCGCTTTAAAATCCGGTTAAATGACTCGCGATACGCGCTTTAAAATCCGGTTAAATGACTCGCGATACGCACTTTAAAGTCCGGTTCTGAATCAAATGATTCGCGACACGCGCTTTGAAGTCGCTTTTTGAGTCAAATGATTCGCGAAACGCGCTTTAAAATCCGGTTAAATGACTCGCGATACGCACTTTAAAGTCCGGTTCTGAATCAAATGATTCGCGAAACGCGCTTTGAAGTCGCTTTTTGAGTCAAATGATTCGCGATACGCGCTTTAAAATCCGGTTAAATGACTCGCGATACGCGCTTTAAAATCCGGTTAAATGACTCGCGATACGCGCTTTAAAATCCGGTTAAATGACTCGCGATACGCGCTTTAAAATCCGGTTAAATGACTCGCGATACGCACTTTAAAGTCCGGTTCTGAATCAAATGATTCGCGACACGCGCTTTGAAGTCGCTTTTTGAGTCAAATGATTCGCGAAACGCGCTTTAAAATCCGGTTAAATGACTCGCGATACGCACTTTAAAGTCCGGTTCTGAATCAAATGATTCGCGAAACGCGCTTTGAAGTCGCTTTTTGAGTCAAATGATTCGCGATACGCGCTTTAAAATCCGGTTAAATGACTCGCGATACGCGCTTTAAAATCCGGTTAAATGACTCGCGATACGCACTTTAAAGTCCGGTTATGAATCAAATGATTCGCGAAACGCGCTTTAAAGTCCGGTTCTGAATCAAATGTTTCGCCATACGCGCTTTGATATCCCGTTCTGAATCAAATGATTCGCGATCTGATTGGAGCGCTTCGAAACATTGAATCATTTTGCGACGCAGTGGTTGATCTTTGCTCGCTTTATATAATTTATTCGTTGTTTGAAATGAAATCGTTACAATTAATAGGACTAACTAATGTTTTTATGAAATTGTGATCACATTTCATGACATGACACTCATTATCTGGTACTTGTCTAAAAAGATGTATATAATGTGCAATGTTAACAGATTACACTAATGTTAGTTTTCAAAAGCATCCCCCCCTCTGCTTTTTTTCAGAAATCGCACCCTGGATATAACTGCATGAGATGCATTATGTGAATGCTTGGCTAAAAAGATGTGTCTTTAATCTAGATTTAAACAGAGAGAGTGTGTCTGAACCCTGAACATTATCAGGAATGCTATTCCAGAGTTTGGGAGCCAAATGTGAAAAAGCTCTACCTCCTTTAGTGGACTTTGCTATTCTAGGTGCTACCAAAAGTCTAGAGTTTTGCGACCTTAGGGAGCGTGATGATTGTAGACTAGTTAGGTACGCAGGAGCTGAACTATTTAGGGCCTTATAGGTAAGAAGTAGTATTTTGTAGTTGATACGGAACCTAATAGGAAGCCAGAGACTTTAAAATTGGGGTGATATGATCATATTTTCTTGACCTGGTAGTTGCATTTTGGACTAACTGTAGCTTGTTTATTGAAGATGCAGGAAACCACATAGCAATGCATTACTCCAGTCTAGAGCTTCACAGGATTGCGTGTGTTGCAGGTCACGCGGATCGACGGGACGGTGGAGAGCTCGCCGTGCCTAAAGGTCACCCAGAGGTCGTTCGGCTCACAGAACAGTAGCACAGACATCACGTTTTATCGTCTCAGCATGCCCATCGAGTGCTCAGAGGCGTTCCTGCGCTCGCCCGGCGGGACGCTGGCGGCCAACGGCAGCTTCTTCTCTCCCAAGAGAGATCTGGAGGATTTCGAGACGGTGTCGGACTTCGAGGTCCTGATGAAGACGCCGCACAGCCACGTCAGCTCGAACGGCCCCGACAGAGAACGAGATGAGTTCAACAACCACAAAGATCATAATCAGGAGAAACCCTCCAAAATCAAACAGAGGTCATTATGCAGACAGACAGACACGTCCGTCAAACGCTGTACACATGAACACAAACGCAGATCTCAATATACTAAAGCCCCTTTCACTTCCTGTTGATTCCGGAAAATTGCCGGAGTGCCTTCTGTGTGAAATCAAACGATCCTGGGACAATTCCCGGAACGCATTAAGTTTATTTATTTATAAAGCTCATTTAAAAGCAGCCACATGACTGACCAAAGTGCTATACATAGAAAATCTAATTCTAAATCACATACATAAAACTAATTTAAAAGACCAAAAAGAATTACAAATAAATATTCTGGAGAACGAGCCTTACCCGTGTATTTTCTGGAATCTCTGTGTGAAAGAGGCTTAATTGTGATGTTTATCTAAAGATGACTAGTTTTGGAAAAGTCTCAGTCATTTGCGCACTGGTCAAGTGTTTTTGAGTGTGAATGATGATGTGTTTGAGTATCATTGCTTGTGTGTTTGTTCAGGTTCATGTTGAAAAGAACGAAGCCTGAGATGAACAGCAGCAACTCCAGCGCTCGCCTGTCAGAGGAGGTTTTGGCCGATGAGAGAGACGATTGTGAGAATCTCATACAGACAACAACGGTGAGACACGCACTGATAAAAAGGATTCTGTGGTGTAGTAAATACTACAGAAAAACATGCATGAAAATAGTTCAGGCAATAATACAAAAAAACAAAACAAGTGAATTCTATATTGGCACTTAATTTAAGCTTGTAAAAGTTAAAGCGTAAATATAAACTTTATAAAATTAAGAAAAACCTACTCAGCTTTTCTGATAACTAAGGCAAACATGCCAGGAAAATGTCAATTTCAAGAGCTTTGGCTATAAAATGACCACTTTAAAGACTGGGTGTGAAAAGTAGATGATAGAAAAGCAAAAACTAAATGTGAAGAAATAAAAAAACTGAAAGATGAACTTGATTACAAACAGAAAATCCTTCAGCGTGTTTAACCATAAATTAATTAATTTCTGTAGAAATAGTACAGAAAAAAGAAAAAGCCAGTTTCCGCCACTAAATAAAAAAAGGTTATTGTGACTTATCTCACAATTCTGACTTTTTTCTCACAATTGCATGATGCAAACTCACAATTCTGAATTGTCAGATATAAACCCGCAATTGCGAGCTATAAAGTCATAATTTGCAAGATATAACCTCGCAATTCTGAGAAATACAGTCAGAATTGTGAGATAAAAAGTCGCAACTGCGAGTTATAAAGTCAGAATTGCATGACGTAAACTCACGATTGAGAGTTAAGTCAGAATTGCATGACGTAAACTCACGATTGAGAGTTAAGTCAGAATTGTGTGATATAAACTTGCAATCCTGTGAGCATATCAGATTTTTTTTCTCAGAAATGAGTTTATTTCTCACAATTCTGAGAAAAAAAGTCAGAATTGCAAGATGCAAACTCTGTTGCAAAAAAAAAAAGTCAGAATTGCGAGTTTTATCTTTATCTTTTTTTTTAATTTAGTGGCAGAAACAGGCTTCCATAGTTTTGTGCTAAAATGTCTGTGAACAAGTGAATAAAGCTTGCAAATGGATGGATCTGTTTATTGTAGATAATGGAAATTCTGCTTTTTAGTCACTGAAAGTCAGGGAAAAGTCAGGGAATTTGACATTTGGCTTAGAGTGGGAGCCCTGTTTATAATAATTGATTTTTTCCCCTATTTTCCAGCTGTATTTAAGTCAAGTCAAGTCATCTTTATTTATATAGCGCTTTTAACAATACAGTTAAAAGTTGTGTCAATGCAGCTTTACAGTATTAAATAGCAAAATAGTGAGTCAATAATGCAAAAGCACTACAGTAAATGCTCAATGTTCAGTTAAGGGCGGCTCATTGTTGAATTCAGTGATGCCATCATCCAGCTCAGCTCAGTTCAAACAGTATATGATATTTATCATTATATGAAGTTTTATCATTGTTTTTGTTGTTAGATTTAGTAACTTGAGATTTTGTTACATCTGCTCAAAATGACACATTCATGCTCAAAAATTAACCGCAGAATATTTCCATTTTCATCATGTATTGTGTACCAAGTATCGAAGTCTTTGTGTTCAGATGAGCGCCGGTTTATCGATTACATAGATATGGTATCTACATAATATCTGTTGTATAACTTACTTAGATGTTTCTATGTAACACACATTTTAAAAGCATGGTTTTATTAGGTGTAATATAAAGTAAAATATTGCCATGCAAGCTTTGACTAGTTAAAAATTACTCAAACTTTTACTGGCCAAGCTAAAGTTAGTTATTTACTTCACTTAGGTAAGTAGATTTCACTTATTCTACAAGTCAAATGATATATAATTATGTAATATAATTAACACAATGTGAATGTAAAATGTAGGTTTGGTATGGAAATGACAGATTTTGATAACAAAACTAGGACCCCAACTGATTTAATTGATTCATTCAAATCACTGAATCATAAACGAATGAAACAGTGGACTTAAATTCAATTATTCATTCAATTAGGCCTATATTTGTTTACAAACAATGATTGATTCCTCAATGAAACACCACTAATTATTGTATCTTTGCAATTATTCTTACTATAGATGATTATTGAATTTTAATTTACTGTAGTAATTAATACAGAGACACTAATTTGGGCACTAATGACTTTTTTAGGACTTGAATCTTAGAGCTGAGGACTTGCAACTCGACTTGGACTCGCCCTTCTTGACTCGGGACTTGAATGCAAAGACTTGAGACGTACAATGACTTGGTCCCACCTCTGCAGAGTAGTAGCAGTAAAATCTACTTAAAATGTGTTAGTGCAAGAGTTTTTTTTCAGTGCACTGAAGTCATGAGAACGTCACACTCTTCAAGTCAAGTCAAGTCAAGTTTATTTGTATAGCGCTTTTCACGAAACAAATCGTTTCAAAGCAGCTTAACAGCAAATTAAAAGTTTGTACAATAATTAAAGTTTGTTAAATTGAAGTTTCTACAATAATTAAAGTTTGTACAATAACGTTTGTTAAATTGGAATTTGTACAGTAATTAAAGTTTGTACAATTTGTATAATGTTAACATTAATGATTATATGTTGCAATCAAATCACTGTAGTAAAATTCGGCGTTCAGCTGACTGATATGTTGTGTTGTGTCTCTGTGTGTCAGTATTATTACTCGGTGAGGATCTTCCCCGGTCAGGAGCCGTCCAGCGTGTGGGTCGGCTGGGTGACATCAGACTTTCATCAGTACGACCCGGCCTTTGAGCTCAGCAAGGTCCGAACCGTCACCGTTACACTGGGAGACGAGAAGGGCAAAGTTCACGAGAGGTCAGTGATGCTGACGCCGCAGCTGCTGGAAGAGATCTGTGTTCAAACCAGAGCATGTGAGCGTGAGCGGAGTGGGGAGCGCTCACTCAATACGCTCAGCGCCGCTCGCTCAACCCAGAATACCTTTTGGTGATTTACTTGTAGAGATGGAGAATAGTAGAGCAGTTATGGAGTTCAGATATTGTTTCAACAAAGTTGCAAGTCTTATCCATAAATGTAAAGTACTACGCAAACATGGTGTAGGCTAAGGTTATATTCGGTCATCACGGCATGCAGACAAAATCACGGCCACGAATTTAGAACAGTTCTCTTTTTTTATGCGAATTAAATTAATTTTTTCGTTTTGTCTAAATTATGGCCACGAATTAAGCATTCGTTCTCTTGTTTAGGCTTAGCTGCCAGCCTGCCACGAATTCATTCGTTCGTTAATTCGTTCCTTCCCTAGATTTGGCTTAAATTTTGGAACGAAGTATTAGGCTATATTTCGTAATTAGGCCTACTTATTAAAATAATTATTGCTTAAAATTAATAAATAACAGGTAGACCTACAGAATGTAGGCTAGATAGGCTATATGCATCAGTAATTTATAATCTAATATAACGCACGCAGATTTGTTCTTTACAAAAAAAACTGCAAAAGGCCAAAGGGAGATAAATAATTTTTTCCCTCTCCATTGTCCCCAGTTCCCGGTGTCCGTGTGTTTCCTTTAACAGGCTTTATAATGCAGGTGAATTTTGTAAAGATCTGCGCACAGTTCATCTCATGTGTGTCCGTTTGTGTTTTAACTGTTCTATTGCACAACAACGGCAGCTATTCACAGAAATAAAGTTAACCAAAATCAAATACAAGTTTTTGCATTTTAGGTAGGTTTGCTAAGGTTATTCGTGTATTTAATAGCCTACATTGTAATTAATAGGCTACAATTAAGAAGAATGTAAGAATTTTGCTCTGAAACATGCATGCTTAATTTTAGACAATTATTCAAGAATTTCGGTACAAACAGTAAACAATTAGGCCTACTAGAGAAATGTTATGTCAGAGCAGGATCTGAGCGGGATTTGGTTTACCGGTGAGCGCGAGCGAATATTAGCGGAGCGGTTTGCTTTGGCTGTGAGCGACTGAGCGGAGTCACGCCGCTCCGCTTTGCTCACATGCTCTGGTTCAAACGCACGCAATTGGCTAAAGCTCTGGGAAAAGTCATTTACAGTGAATGTTTCGGGGGAAAATAAAGAGATGCTTGAATGAATTATTAATAAACTAGTCTTTTCCGAGCCAGATAAAGTTGACGATCCTAACTCGCCGTCTGCTCATTGGACGCTCTACGGATAATCTCTACGGATTTTACAATGAAACAGTTTTTGTTGTTGATTAGGATTTTTGCATTTTAAAGTAGTAAAGTATAATTTAAAGATTTGCATAGATACATTTATCCTGAATGTAAAGCAAGTATTCGCTTTCGAGTTTCGTTTCATTTTTGCAAAGCGCTCCTGTTCAGCATTGAGACATCAGAAAGTGCATCTTGTTTGTTTTCTTTATTTTTACCAAATCATTTGATTTTGTTGATATTGTGAGTGCACGCAAATAAAATTAGACCCTTTACAGTTCCGAATGATATATTACGCTTATCTTTATGAGCAAAGATTGCGGCGTATTTTAATTTGTTTGCAAAATTATCTTCTCCAACAACGATTGTATGCGTATAGTAGCACGCATTTATCTAAGTGAAAAAAAAAAAAATAATATTGTGATATGCTTGAAAATTTTATTTTAGGCAAGTCGTGATGATTTGATAAGGCAAAATTGATCAAACATAGGCTGTGATCAACTCACTGCCTGCCGCTGGCCGCTTGGTCGTTAAAAAACAAACACTTTATGACCAAACAAAAAATGTTCCAAACATATTTCTAAATTAACTTCATAAAGAAATGAAAATAAATATAACCACGTTCCTATAAAAAACAAAACTGAGCTATTTTAAACACTACAAAAGATGGCTATCAATCACCAGATCCAATGGCGAAGCGGTTAAAGTGTGCAGATAAATCTTTTTGACATGGATTCAAAGATCTTTTTTTTCATCCTTTTTTAAATCTCATCTAATATCGGAAAAAGCATTGATTTCCATAAAAAATTAAGGAAATAATCGAAAATTGTAAAATAAAGTATTGGTTAGGGTTAGGGTAGGTGTCTAGGGAGGGCTTATCAGAATCAGAAAGAGCTTTATTGCCAAGTATGCTTGCGCATACAAGGAATTTGTTTTTGTGACATTAGCTTCCAGGGTACATAGACAACAACACAGTAAAATAAAATAAAATAAAATAAATAAAGGTAATAGAGAATAGAAAATATACATATGTAAATATAAATATAAATAGACACAAAAAATATTTATATAGAAAAATGAATTAAGAAATAAGTGGCATATACAGTTGTGCTGTTGATGCTTGATGAAAGTTATTGCACATATTTTTATTGCACAACGGGGTGAACATTTAGCTGTTCATAAGTCGGATTGCCTGGGGGAAAGAACTGTTCTTGTGCTGGTTGTCCTGGTGTTAGGGGCTCTGTAACATCAGCCAGATGGCAAAGGTTCAAAGAGTGAATGGCTTGGATGTGAGGGATCCAGGGTGATTTTCTGAGCTCTTTTCTTCACCCTGGATGTATACAGTTCTTGAAGGGTGGGCAGGGGAGCACCAATAATCCTCTCTTATTGTCCCACTAAGGCTGCATCCATTTAATAAATCGAATTAAAACGATAATTTACACTCAATGCATAATTACTGAATACTGTTTTAATATAGTACAATAGTAATAATTGCATCTATTTGCAATTAGTATTATACATTGCAGAAAATCCTTAAGCGTAAATAGAACCCACTGCTATTTGCACTTAGTGTAAAGAGCATCTCTCACTAATAAAATATGCTGTTTTCGCTTAGTGCAAATAGCTGCTGCCTATATGTATGTATATATATACACTGCCGTTCAAAAGTTTATTCTTTCTATCTTTTATTCACCAAGGATATGTTATATTAATAAAAAACAAAAAATGATAGCATAGATTTACATTGTTGTATTTTGAATAAATGCTTTTTTAACTTGTTATTCTTCAAACAATCCTGAAAAAAAGAATCACAGGTTCCAAAAAAATATTTGTCAGCACAACATTGATAACTCTAATAATAAATCAGTATATTAGAGTGATTTCTGAAGGATCATGTGACGCTTAAGACTGATGAAAATTCAGCTTTGCATCAAAGGAATAAATTATACTTTGAAGTATATTGAAGTAAAAAACATTATTTTATATTGTAATAACATTTTGCAATATTACTGTTTTTTTCTGTATTTTTGATCAAATAAATGCAGCCTTGATGAGCAGAAGAGACTTCTTTAAAAACCATTAAAAATCCCAAACTTTTGAACGGCAGTGTATATATATAATATATATGTGCCACTGTCACAGCCCTGTATGTAATGGTTGTACAGTATCAGTGTGTGTTTGTTTCTCAGCATCAAGCGCAGTAACTGCTACATGGTGTGGGGCGGCGAGTGCAGCAATCCCAGTCAGGGCCGCAGCAATAACGGCCTGGAGATCGGATGTTTGGTCGACACAGCCAACGGCCTCCTCACCTTCACCTCCAACGGCAAAGAGCTCAGCACCTTCTACCAGGTACTGTTCATTCCTCTGAGCAGCCTGTGCAGGAGGGACTGCTTAACCCTTTAACTGATATCTCTACCATACGGTTGAGCTAACTTTGATAGGGTATAAATCTATCAAAAGTAGGAGATGAGAGAGCAATCTTTTTACAGCTGTACTGCCCCATCTCTGTGTCTGCTGTTTCCATGGAGGGATGGAAATTTCCAGTTTTCAAGTGACAGCAGCAGTTTACAAACTTCAGTCAGTCACACAGAAGGGAGATTGGTGCTGGTCAGTCATCAGATAATAGGGTAAAACAAGCAATCAGTAAAGTAGGGATGAAACCATAAAGTTGTTGTGAATAGGGTAGAGGGTAATGAACATAAATATAGCAAAATAAATGAGAAATGCAGAAATGTTTATTTATAATAATTAGCCAAATCATGCGTGTCCGCACGGTTGATATGTCAGTAAAAAACGTGGTATAGCGTATATATTGCCATATGGCTATAGGTATTATACAGACACTTATTTATTTATTTTTTTAACTTTGTGGACCCTGAGTGTTAAGAGATGTATCCAAGATACTAATAATGTTAATACAATGTTTATTATTGCAAAATAACTCCATGGACTGACATCTCAACCGTACGGTAGAGTTTTATAAAAAACATACATTGAAAAAAAAGTGCTTGAGGCTATTTATTAGATGTCTACTAGTAAGAATTTAATGTGAAAATATTTTTTTCATAAGCTCCTTTTAGGGGTGAAAGTTAAAGGGTTAACTAGGACTAACTAGCAGCTGTCTGCGTATCTGTGTCTGCAGGTGGAGCCCAGCACTAAACTTTTCCCTGCAGTGTTTGCGCAAGCAACCAGTCCAAACGTCTTCCAGTTCGAACTGGGGCGCATCAAGGTGAGCTTATGCTTACGCACGCACGCACACAGACACAAAGGACACCCAGGCTATTTTTATTTTTGCTCTGGTTGCACAAAGAGGCCGAGTGTAAGTTTAGCTTGTGCAAGAACACATCTGCGAGATGATAAAGTTTGCAAAGACTCTCATGTGGATGTTTGACTCTGTGTTTGTGTAGAGCGTCATGCCGCTGTCTGCGGGTCTGTTTAAGAGCGAGCGGAAGAACGCAGTTCCTCAGTGTCCGCCGCGGTTACACGTGCAGTTCCTCACGTCTGTGCTGTGGAGCCGTGTGCCCAATCAGTTCCTGAGGTCAGAGGTCAGCAGGGTCAGTGAGAGACTGGGCTGGATGGTGCAGAGTTCAGAGCCGCTGCAGTTCATGACTCTCCATATACCTGAGGAGAACAGGTACAAACACACACAACCCCTTTGTGAGGACATTTATTGACACAAACCGATGCTATTGGTCAGTGCCCACGTGGATCTGTCATTTTTACAAATTGTTAACCAATCTAAAGTGTTGACAATAGCTTGAGAGCAAATCTCTTAACTCATTTGAACACTTCAACTGTCTGAGAAGAGCTCGTATCTCCACCTTTTCTTCACTCCGCTGGAGCGTCGGGGCATATGTCCCCTTCCATCTTCTTGTCACAAAGCACCGGCAAAAATAATTAGCATTGAATGTGTCGGGGAAACAGTAAGGAGATATTTGAATGATCCATTAATAAACTAGTGTATTCTGAGATAATGTCGCAAAGACCCTGAACTCGCAATCTCTTCTGTGGACGCAGCTTTTGAAGGAAAGCATCTTTCCGGATTACATAATGAAAGCGCTTTTTTCTGATTTGATTTATTTCGTTAAGTAATAATTTAAAGCTTTCTATTTATTTATTTATCATGTTTGTGAGGCGTGTAGCTGAAAAATGTGATCGCGCTGACTCCTCATGTCCTGCAAAGCGATTTCAGCTTCTCCTCTTCAAAAACAATATTCACCTAATAGCACACATTTATCTAGCTTTAATGTTTAAACTAACATTGTTCTATAGCTACTTTAACTGTTTTAGATCTATAGATTTTATTTTATGCAAGGCGTGATGATTTAAAAGGCAAATTGAGCAGACTATGAACAGTCTTCCGCTGGCCGCTGTTCGTTACTTAAAAAAAAAATCTAAAACTGATATTTAACGAACAAAAAAATGCTCCAAAAGTTTTTCTAAATTAACTTAATAAGAAAAACGAAACGAAATATGACCACTTTGGCATTACATACAAAACGTAACTATGTTAATAGCTGAAACAGTAGTATAAGCTGTTCTGGAAGAATTAAGGGGAAAAAAGACAGACTCAGTTTTTTTGTATTGCATCATAGCTCTTAAACCTTTAAAGTAGAGTTAAGGAAGATGTATGTAACCACAGTCGTTAGCTTTGGTTAACTATTGAAGCCTTTTCTCTTGTCAAAAGGCTCAACGCGACCGCAGACTTTGATGAACACTGCTGGCAGCAGCGAAGTCTGTGTCTGTACCATTCTTATCAATGACGGCGTAATCTCGTATCTCCCTGCTCCCAAGTCATAAAACCTTGTATCTCCGATAAAACATGATTTTGGGGAAATGTTGTCTTAATGTTGGTACACAACAGTGTATGATAGCAGTATATGGTATAATACCAACTTTAACCATAAAATATTTAATAACTCAAAAAATATGCAGTTTTTTTCATTTCCTGAAAAATGACGGTTTTGGAGATGCGAGTATTCCGACAACGACAATATTCGCTGAAAGTTGAATAAATAAGCTTTCCATTGATGTATGGTTTGTTAGGATCAGACAATATTTGGCCGAGATACATCTATTTGAAATCTGCAATCTGAGGGTGCAGAAAAATAAAAATATTGAGAAAATCGCTTTTAAAGTTGTCCAAATGAAGTTCTTAGCAATGCATATTACTTATCAAAAATTAAGTTTTGATACATTTACGGTACAAAATTTACAAAATATCTTAACGGAACATGATTTTTACTTAATATCCTAATGATTTTTGGCTTAATTTTTTGGTTTTTTTATAATTTTGACCCATACAATGTATTTTTGGCTATTGCTACAAATATACCCCAGCGACTTAAGACTGGTTTTGTGCTCCAGGGTCACATTATAACCTGATCCCCAAAAACCAAGTCTTGACCCTCAAAACAGGCCCTTAAAGGGGTCTCAGAAGTTGAGGTCTGACCACAATGTCCTCACTGTACTCTCTTTTTCCTCACTCCAGTGGTCTTACTGGAAATAATGCACACCTGAGGTGGAATATATTCATGTCTTGATTTTTTTATTTTTTTGGAATCAGTTTTAAGTTTGCTCTAAATATACATGTGCATGTAGTTAAGTGCTGTTCAAAAGAACATGTACAGTAATTATCATCTGAATTTGATTCTTAAATCAGACATAATGCATCACAGCCATGCGAGTGTTGCTATGCGGTTGCTAAGGTGTTTTAAGTGGTAGTTGGTATTTGCAGATGGTGATTTCATGATTGCGTTTGCATTTAGACTCTTCACTTCGGAAAAATTAGACTTAACTATACGTTTTCAGTTATTCAGAAAGTGTTTTGCCGACCTCAGTCCACATTTTTTAAAAAGTGTTTTTGTGAACAATGGCTACATGTTTCGTAAGCCTCTGAATGCATTTGTAAATTATTTTTAATTCAGTTTTTTAAACTGTTATTTATGGAAGCCTGTTTCCGGCACTGAATAAAACTAAAAAAACAGGGAATTGCAATTTTTATCTTACAATTATGATTATTTTTCTCAAAATTACATCATACAATCATACATGCAATTCTGACTTTTTTTGTGAGATATAAACTTGCAATTGCGAGTTATAAAGTCAGAATATTAACTTTATAACTCGCGATTGTGAGTTTATATGTCATAATTCTGAGAAAAAAGTCTGAATTGTGAGATAAAAATTCAAAATTTTCTTTTTAAATTTGTATTCAGTTATGGAAACATAGTTATTGTTAATAAAATAAGGTCAAGTACATATTTTTCTCAACAAATGTTTTAAAAATACGTGTTACATAAAATTATTATAACTTTTGTTCCAAATTCATGTAATTTGCAGTTTGAATAAATCAGCATGGTTTCTGAAGAATCATGTGACACTGATGACTGAAGTAATGATGCTGAAAACATAAGAAAATAGTTTTTTTTAATTGCAATATTTCACAATATTATGTTTTTCTACTCTATTTTTGATCAAATAAATGCAGCCTTGCAAGCAGAAGAGATTTAAAAGTAGTGTAACATAAGAAGTAGTGAATATATATATATATATATATATATATAAAAACTAGAGGTAAAATTTAACTTAGTCATAAACTGATTTTTTTTTTTGGCATATTATTAGCAAACAAAATATGGCTAGCTAGTGTCTGTATTAAAATAAAAACATTATTATGGCACTGTGCAAAAGTTTGGGCAGATTCTTTTTACAAGGTTTCAGACCTTAATCAGCTCGTTAGATCTGATGCATGGCAACAGCTGTCATTAGTAAATGCCGATTTCAAAGCTTTACAAATACTTTGACTCTTCAAACCTTGTGCACACACTTGCGGACACTCAGCAACCATGGGTTCCTCTAAGCAGCTGTGTAAGACTCTGAAAATGAAAGTTACTGATGGCCACAATGCAGGAGAAGGCTACAAGAAGATAGCAAAGTGTTGTCAGCTTGCAGTTTCCACAGTGAGAAATGTAATGAAGAGATGGCAGTTCAGGGGAACTGTGGAGGTCAAGATGAGACAAATCAAAACCCCTAAAGACAAATCAAAACCCCCATTTGACTGCAAAAAATCTGCAGGAAGATTTAGCAGACTCAGGAGTGATGCTTGCACAGACAAGACCTTCATGGAAGAATCAGCAGAAGAAAACCTTACCTGCGTCCCCATCATAAAATCCAACGTCAGAAGTATGCAACAGAACATCTACAGAAGACATGCGTTTTGGAAACAAGTGCTGTGGACTGATGAAGTTACAATAGAACTCTTGGCCACAATCAGCAAAGGCATGTTTGGAGAAAAAAAGGAGCAGCATTTCATGAAAACTATAAAGCATGGGGGTGGATCTATCATGCTTTGGGGTTGTGCTGCAGCCAGTGGCACAGGAAACATTGCAAGAATGCATTCCACTAAATACCAGCAAATTCTAGAAGCAAACATCACACCATCTGTAAAAAAGCTGAAGCTGAAAAGAGGATGTCTTCTACAACAGGACAATGATCCTTAACATACCTCAAAGTCCACTATGGAGTACCTCAAGAGACTCGAGCTGAAGGTTTTGGAATGGCCTTCACAGTCCCCTGATTTAAACATCATTGAACATTTGTGGGTAAGAATATTACAGAACTAGAAGCCTTCTGCAAGGAAGAATGGGAGAAAATCCCAAGTACAAGAGTTGAAAGACTTTTAGCTGGCTATAAAAAGTGTTTGCCAGCTGTGATATCTGCTAGAGGAGCTGTTACTAAGCACTGATTATGTAGGGTGCCCAAACTTTTGCACAGTGCCACAATGATGTTTTTATTTTTTATCTTTGTTCAGTTTATGATGTAAAAAGTAACTATGCACCAAGGTTTGCTGAAAATATTGTGCATTTTTTCCATTTCCAAGAGAGATTTACATCTTTTCAATTAAAAAAATCACCAAAATCTGTTATTTATCAAGGGGTGCCTAAACTTTTGCATACGACTGAATGTATGCACGTATGCATGCAACTATCCAATGTAGTTGTTGGGGACAAACTATTTATTAATTTGGAACTATTGATTAATTTCCTCAAACTAAAATTGTTTAAAGTTTCTTTTTGAATTATTGATATATTACTTTCCCATTTGATACTGTAAAGTTGCTTTGACACAATTTGTATTGTAAAAAGCGCTATATAAATAAAGCTGACTTGACTTGTATGTACCAAGAGCACCTTAAAAACCACAACCAATTCCTTGTGTGTCTGCACACACTTGGCGAATAAAGTGAATTCTGATTCTGATGCCGTGTGTCCGTCAGGTCTCTGGATATCCTGGAGCTGACGGAGCAGAGGGAGCTGCTGAAGTTCCACTACCACACGCTGCGCTTGTATTCGGCCATCTGCGCGCTGGGGAACAACCGCGTGGCTCACGCGCTCTGCAGTCACGTGGACGAGGCGCAGCTCCTCTACGCCATCCAGAACAAGTACATGCCCGGCCTCCTGCGCACCGGATACTACGACCTGCTGATCGACATCCACCTGAGCAGCTACGCCACGGCGCGCCTCATGATGAACTCCGAGTACATCGTCCCCATGACGCCCGAGACCAAGAGCATCACGCTCTTCCCCGACGAGAAGAAGAAGCACGGCCTGCCGGGGATCGGCCTGAGCACCTCTCTGCAGCCGCGCATGCGCTTCTCCTCGCCCAGCTTCGTGGGCTCCGTCGGCGGTCACCACGGGAACGGCGCGGTCGCCGGGGGCGACTGCTTCCAGTACAGCCCCGAGTTTCCGCTGGAGACGCTGAAGAGCCGCACGATGGAGATGCTGACGGAGGCGGTGCGGGAGGGCAGCTTACACGTGCGCGACCCCGTCGGCGGCAGCACCGAGTTCCTGTTCGTCCCGCTCATCAAGCTCTTCTACACGCTCCTGATCATGGGCATCTTCCACAACGGAGACCTGAAGACCATCCTGCAGCTGATAGAGCCTAGCGTCTTCTCGCAGGACTCCGGAGTGGAGAGCGGAGGCGGGACGCCCGAGGCGGAGGACGGCTGTGGGCGGAGCCGTCCGGAAGGGGGCGGGGCCGAGGAGCACGGCCTGAGAGGAAAGATGCCCAAAGAAGGACTTCTGCAGATGAAGCTTCCTGAACCCGTCAAACTCCAGGTGAGTGAAGAAGATTTGCTGACTATAAGTAACATGTCAACTAACTCTCATTAGAGTATTAATAGGCACTGTAGTAAAATAAGCTGACATGGTCAAAAGTTTACATCCCTCTTTCAGAATCTGCTAAATGGTAATTATTTTACCAAAATAAGAGGGATCATACAAAATGCATGTTATTGTTTATTTAGTACTGACCTGAATACATTATTTCACAAACAAGATGTTTACATATAGAGAAAATAATAATAAAATGACCCCATTCAAAAGTTTACATCCCCTTGATTCTTAATACTGTGTTGTTTCCTGAATGACCCACAGCTGTGTTTTTTGTTTAGTGATAGTTGTTCATGAGTCTCTTGTTTGTCCTGAACAGTTAAACTCTCTGCTGTTCTTCAGAAAAATCATTCAGCTCACACAAATTCTGTGGTTTTCCAGCATTTTTGTGTATTTGAACCCTTTCCAACAATGACTGTATGATTTTGAGATCCATCTTTTCACACTGAGGACAACTGAGAGACTCATATGCAGCTATTACAGAAGGTTCAAACACTCACTGATGCTCCAGAAGGAAAAAACATGCATTAAGAGCCGGGGGTGAAAACTTTTGAACAGAATGGAGATGTGTACATTTTTCTTATTTTGCCTAAATATTTTTTGTATTTAGTACTGCCCTTCAGATGCTACAGAAGATACTTACATGTTTCCCTGAAGACAAAATAATTTAAATTTACCATGATCTTCAAATTCAAAAAGTTTTCACCCCCAGCTCTTAATGCATTGTTTTTTCTTGTAGAGCATAGGGATCAAAGGATCTTTTATGTGAAATATCTTACTCAGGTCAATAACAATAACATGCATTTTGTATGATCCCCCAAAATAATCCTTGTAAAATAATTAACATTTTGCAGATTCTGAAAGGGGGATGTAAACTTTTGACCTCAAGTCAGTTGAATGTCCATCAAAATAAGTAATTTCTAGTTGACATGTAGTTGCAAAAATAAAGTGTTACCAATTTTTACATCTGACACCCTTATTTGCTAATTTTGATAATTGTAAATAAAAAAAAAATTAATTGATATATCTCTGCATTTTTTGTTCGTGTTTGTTGACCAAGTGTATACTGTATAAGAAAACCATATTAAATTTAAATATCTCTCTAAATAAATGCCAAACCAGTTTAACAGTTACAATTTAATTATAATTTATAGTTATATTGCACTGCAAAAAATGATTTTCTTACTTAGATTTTTGTCTTGTTTCCAGCCAAAATATAAAAATAATTCTTAAATCAAGAAGGATTTTCTAGACAAGCAAAAATTATTGTCATAATTAAGTGAATTTTAGCTTAAAACAAGCAAAATAATCTGCCAATGGGGTAAGCAAAATAATTTTATTTCAAGATGAAAACTAGATTATTTTTCTTACCCCATTGGCAGGTTATTTTGCTTGTTTCAACAAAAACTCTCTTGATTTTAACTTATTTTTTCTGAAAACAAGACAATAATTTTTACCTGTCTAGAAAATCCTTCTTAATTTAAGATGTTTTAGATATTTGGGCTGAAAACAAGTCAAAAAATCAAAGTATGAAAAGCATTTTTGCAGTGTGGTAGTATAATATAGTTAATTATAGTTTAATTTATAATTGTATTTGTCTATCTATTATTAACTCGTATTAGTTTATGGTATATATTATTATTAATAAATGTATTTTTGTGTGTGTAAATGTACATGAGTGTGTGTATCAAGGTATTTTACTAAAATTAAAAACATTTAAAAACATTTTCATTATTAAAAATATAGTGCTGAGGGATTGTTACATTTGATTTGTACTGAAAAAACAATAATAAAGACATTGAGAAGAAACTCTCGTGATTGAGTGAAGTGATGAGATGTTTACTGTGTGTGTGTTCAGATGTGTCATCTGCTGCAGTACCTGTGCGACTGTCAGGTGCGTCACCGTATCGAGGCTGTGGTTGCATTCTCTGACGACTTTGTGGCGAATCTTCAGGATAACCAGCGTTTCCGCTATAATGAAGTCATGCAGGCGCTGAACATGTCTGCCGCTCTGACGGCGCGCAAAACCAAAGAGTTCCGCTCTCCTCCACAGGAACAGGTCAGACAATGATGAACTTCCACACAATTATCATGATATTAACGCTTTTCCTATTTCTCTTTATCTGTCTGTAAATAACTTGAGTTTGAAATGATTTTGTTCAAATAAATCCCAGATTAATTATTTGACCCCACTTCATTTAATGTGATCATTTCCATTATTAGGGCACTGTCACAGAAGTTCAGTGTGCTGTGAAATGATTATTTGTGTGTGTGTTTCCTCAGATCAACATGCTGCTGAATTTTAAGGATGAGAAGCAGGACTGTCCGTGTCCAGAGGACATCCGTGAGCAGCTGCTGGACTTCCACGAAGATCTGATGACACACTGCGGTAAAGCGTTTCTATCCGATCGTCTGCAATATCAGTGATCCAAACATCCTTAAACCAGGATGAATTAGAAAAATAAGACAAGGTCATAAAAATGCATTTTTTCTCAGCCCATTGCCAAGCTGTTTGCTTCAAGTAGGAATTTCAACCACATCTGTGAACCTGGACCACAAAACCAGTCATAAGTGTCAATTTTTCGAATTTGAGATTTATATGTCATCTGAAAGTCAAATAAATAAGCTTTCTATTGATGTATGGTCTGTTATAATAGAACAATATTTGGCCGGGTGCAAAAATATACAAATATTGAGAAAATCGCCTTTAAAGTTGTCCAAATGAAGTTCTTAGCAATGCATATTACTAATCAGAAATAAAGTTTTGATATATTTACAGTAGGAAATTTACCAAATATCTTCATGGAACGTGATCTTTACTTAATATCCTAATGATTTTTGGCATAAAAGAAAAAACAATAATTTTGACCCATACAATGTATTTTTGGCTATTGCTATAAATATACCCCAGCGACTTAAGACTGGTTTTGTGCTCCAGGGTCACAAATGTGCTTAAAGCTCCTTTCTAGTGCTGTCAAATGATTAATCGCAATTAATCCAAAATAAAAGTTTGTTTACACACTATATGTCTGTGTACTGTGTGTATTTATTATGTATGTATAAATACACACACATGCATGTGTATATTAAGGAAAAAATATTTTGGATTTATATCTAAAATATTTATATTTATTTATAATCTAAATTGTATAAAGGTGTAAATATATATGCACATATAATATATATTTTAAATGTATGCATGTATGTGTGTGTATTTATATGTACATAATAAATATACAGAGTAAACACACATAAAAACCAGTCTTAAGTCGCTGGGGTATATTTGTAGCAATAGCCAAAAACACATAGTATGGGTCAAAATTATTGATTTTTCTTTAATGCCAAAAATCATTAGGATATTGAGTAAAGATCATGTTCCATGAAGATATTTAGGAAATGTCCTACTGTAAATATATATAAAAATTACTTTTTGATTAGTAATATGCATTGCTAAGAACTTCATTTGGACAACTTTAAAGGTGATTTTCTCAATATTTTTATTTTTTTGCCCCCTCAGATTCTAGATTTTCAAATAGTTGTATCTCGGCCAAATATTGTCTGATACAACAAACCATACATCAATGGAAAGCTTATTTATTGAACTTTCAGATTATATATAAATCTCAATTTCGAAAAATGTACACTTATTTTGTGGTCCAGGGTCACATATGTAAGCATAAACTCTTATTTTGGATGCGATTAATCGCGATTAACCGTTTGACAGCCCTACTCCTTTCCTCTGGATTTGCTTCAGTCATGATCTGTTCACTCTGTGTTGTTATTGATTAATGATTTACGGCTGTGTTTTAGAGTTGATGATGAGGTTTGTCTTTATGTGTGTCTGTCCTGCAGGCATTGAGACGGATGATGATAAATCAGGAGATGGAGACAGTGATTTCACCATCAGGGGGCGTCTGATGTCTCTGGTGGAGAAGGTGACCTACCTGAAGAAGAAAATGACTGATATACCAAAGAAGAAGAAATCAAAGAAACCCAGTGAGTGACTCTTTCTTCTCCGTCTCCGAACTGTATTCTGCAGCCGTGCTGATCTCTGCTTCTGTCTGAAGGCACCTTACAGCAGCTGATCTCGGAGACGATGGTGCGCTGGGCTCAGGAGTCGGTCATCGAGGATCCCGAGCTGGTGCGGGCCATGTTCGTGTTGCTCCACCGGCAGTACGACGGCATCGGCGGCCAGGTTCGAGCGCTGCCCAAGACCTACACCATCAACGCCGTCTCTGTGGAGGACACCATCAACCTGCTGGCGTCTCTGGGTCAGATCCGCTCTCTGCTCAGCGTCAGGATGGGCCGCGAGGAGGAGAAGCTCATGATTCATGGACTCAGGTGACCCACAATTGACCAATTTCACACTTCCGGGTTTTTGGCTTCCGGCGTGGCTGCATGCAGGGTAAAAGTATTTCCGGTAACGGTGATTGCCGAGTCTAAGGAGCACCCGCTCGGGCATCAATGTCTTTGCAAGAATTAAATCTCATGTAAATGTTTAAACTGTCTTGGTCATTTATTGGTGAGACTACAAAGTTTTATTTCAGAACTAATGTTAAATTTCAGCACTAATTAGAAGTGACGATGCGTATATTCGGTTATATCATTGTCCGTGTCTTTGGTGCAGCCGTGCATTGTCACTCCATGTAAAAAGCTGTTTTTGGCGATGTGCTGGAGAAATCGACTGACAGCTCTGATCCTCCGATTTGCGAAAGAGGACCACGATCCCTGGATGTGTTTTTGCATTTCTTTCTGGATATATGGATCATAAACAGCACTTCTGTCATCTCGCAATGATGGCTCACTCACATTTTCTCCGCTCGTTATCATCTTCCCTTACGAAAATTAACCGTGGTTTTATTATAGTAAAAGCAGGTTTGTTTTATTACTATTTGCATAACCTCACAAATCAGATTTTGTAACAAAACCATGGAATAACTGCCGTTTTGGTTTGATTCGTAGTTAATTTTAGTAAGGGCTAAGGTCTGTAATATGCACAGCATTAACAAACCTATTAGTACTTTGTTGTATATTTAGTTAATAAATATATTAACTCTAATTCAACTGATGTAGCTATACAATGAGGTCTTGGAAATAAATGTCTTGATTATTTTAGTCTCTCAGATATAGTTATAATGTGCGATTAATACATGGTCAACAGTTTCAGTGATTCATTAGGTTGAGATGATCTACATATTGTTGTGACTTTTTTAAAGTTACTCATGCGTTTTTAAAATAATAGCATGTATTCGCGCAACATTAAAGCGTATTATAACTCATTCTGACACTGAATTTATATATTTGTTCCTATGTGTAACGGTGCATACGTACTTAGAATTTCGTTTTTACATAAATTAGGCATATAAATAAATGCTTGTCATATATTAAAACGAGCAAGGGAATTGTTGAATGAGCCTATATATAGGACAGCTGGTGAAATAAAACTACCCGCCGGTAAATTCTAGAACGATCTGAGCGGCCATATAAGCTACAAATAAATTTCTTTGTAGATTATATAACAACAACTTGAAAAACAGACAAAATAGAAAGGGTAAGGGACGAAATTTGAGACAAGAGCATACAACATAATGTCCGCAGACCGCTAGCAGAACTATATTTACCCTGCGTCACGTGATTTCCGATTCTTGTGAAAAAGGCCAATCACCTGAGATATAATGAATGCTGTCCATATAAAATATAAAAAAGCATATCATTTAAAGCATTCTCACTTTAAAACCGTAGAGGGCTTTGGTTGTGTAATTGGACTTAACGGTATCCCTGAGGCAAGGGATTTCTTTAAGAGCATTGCAACTGTCAGCCTTACCTTAGTGTTTATACCAGGGGTCTGCAACCTTTAACATCCAAAGAGCCATTTTGGCAGAAATGCCAAATTTTGTATAATAATAATAATTGTAATATTTATTTATTTATGTCTAATTGGCCAGAAATTATAAATATAATAATAGAAACAAATAAAATATCTTACTTTTAATTGGCTAAGAAATAAAATATAGTACTGGACAATAACTGATGATTTGTTTTTGTTTCCTAAATTATTTTTGTTTATTTTTACTAGTGCTGTCAAATGATTAATCGTGATTAATCACATCCAAAATAAAAGTTTATGTTTACATACTATATATTTGTGTACTGTGTATATTTATTATGTATATATAAATACAAACACATGCATGTATATATTAAGGAATAATATTTCAGATTTATATATTAAATATTTATATATATTTATTTATAATCTAAAATGTATACTGGTATAAATATATCTACATATAAATATTTAGTTTTAATATATACATGTATGTGTGTGTATTTATATATACATAATAAATATACAAAGTAAACACACATATTGTATGTAAACGTAAACTTTTATTTTGCATGCGATTAATCGCGATTAATCATTTGACAGCCCTAATTTTTACTAAATATTACTAATGACAATTGTATGGCTATGATTGTATAATCAGTATAACAGTTATACTAAAACACTTTTTCCATTTTTATCACAAAATAAGGCAGAAAATATATTTTATAGCTTCTGTAGCCTGCTATAATTAATGCTATCAATTACCACTGAATCATTCATATATTTAATCTATAAATCATAAATAATTCGTCCGTTTTGGACTTTTTGCATGAGAACGCCCTACGACTTTGAGTATGAATGAAACATACACTGCATGAAAGTGTTCAGCGTTCCGACATCGTTTTGCATAAGAATAAAATGTATCCAAAATGATGCGACTATCTTGTCTCTTTTAGTTTGAATCAAGATTTATTCACATTGGCCCTTGAATATCAATACACGAACATACTTGCCTGAGTAGAAGTGCAGTGGAAGAGTTTAGGCTTTATTTAAAGTCAGGGTTATACCCAAGCTACAGAGAGCCACAGCAGACACAGTCGCGGTTGCTATAGTTACTGCATTTCATAATAAACAGAACATAACGAAATGGAAACATAACCAATAGAAACATTTTATTAATTAAACATGAGCGCTGCAAGTTTCTGCACTGCTTTGTATTCAGTCATTAAGGGAGAAAATTCTGTTTTTAGGTCTTTCCGAAAGCGCCACCTGCTGACCGATGACTGAAAATGTTCTAATGTGAAAGTCAACCCATGTTTTGAAATTAGTGTAAACTAGTGGATCGACAAGAAGATACTGCATTAGAAAAATCTAAACAATTAAGACAGCAAAATATATTTATATTATTTAATTTATATAATAATCGATTGATAATAATTGTTTAAATTAATAGAATAACTGATACGACTCATCCATTTTCTAAAATGTATATAGATGTATATAGAATATTTAGTTTTTGTGAAAAACCGTAAGTCATGCTTTATACAGTCATTTTACAGTTTAACATGCTTCCACGACATCGCCCTAATGCGCTCATATGGTATTAATTTTATTTTTGGAGGTCTTAAAAAAGGCTTAAAATTGTACATTTGAGCTTAAAAACCTTGCAGATACTGAGTTTAAGATGATTTAAGGGAGCTGTTTTGCTTAAGCTGAAATGGTTACTAAGGACTTTGTAGAACACTTAAGTGAACACTAAGATAATTAAGGGAAATACTTAGAGTCTTAAAGTTCCTTAAGTTGACCCTTAGGTTTTTTCTTGCAACCCAAGTTTCACTAAGGGTACCTTAACCGTATAACTAAGGGATTTCTTAGCTTAAGGGCCCAGGTGTTTAGTGTGTAAGATTCCTGTCTGACCTCTGACCTGTCTGTGTCCCGTCTGCAGTGACATCATGAATAACAAGGTGTTCTACCAACATCCGAACCTGATGCGAGCGCTCGGCATGCACGAGACCGTCATGGAGGTGATGGTGAACGTCCTGAGTGGAGGAGAGTCCAAGGTGAAGCCGCTCGTTGTCATCTCTATTATTAGTTTGTACAGAAACGATGACTGCAGTCTAGTGTCGCACAATGTACAAAAACGGTACTAAAAGGTATCGCGATACCTTGCCTTAAAAAAGGATATGATTTCGCATTTTACCAGTATATGTACTTGAGAACTGCTTTGAGAGTCACTTCATCAGCATTTTACCGTTACTTTAGAGAAAAACATTCTTATATCATATACAATAACATAAAAGTTCGGTTTAACTTGACAGAAATATTTCTTAATGTAATGATAGTAATACTACTACTAATAAAGAAATTACAAAAACAATATTTAAGGAATATTTACCATAAAAATTATTTACCAGAATTTATTTACAAGGAAATTGTAAATACACAAGATAGTATTTCTGGGGAAAAAAAAAATCTTTATAAAATCAAATTAATCTGTTATTATTTCCATGACTATTGTTTGTTTTTTCATTTTCCTTTTTTGAATGTTTATTTGTTAAAATTGAAGGTTTATATGTTTGTATTAAAAAAAATTATTTACATGTGAATGTTTACTAAAATTTCTAATAATAAAAATACAAATATTTAAACCTAAAATCAAATTAATCTTTATAACTAATTAGACATGCTTTTGGTTATTGCAATTTTATGAAACTATTAAACTGGAATGTAGAAAAGTAATAGAATGTTTTATATATATATATATATATATATATAAACAAAATATTTTTTTTGTTAAACTTTAAAGAAATTGCTGTTGAATCGTGTACGTTTCGTGATTTTAATTAATTAGACATGCTTTTTGATTAATATTTTTTAATATAACCATTAAAATTAAGTCTAGAAAAATTCAAACGTAAAACGGAATCCAAAAAAAAATTCTAATGAGTTTAGAAAAATAAAACTGAATTTCACAGGGCCCTATTAATTTAATTTGTGTCATTGTTTCATTGTATTTGTCCTATAGTTTGTTACTTGCATCTATGTTCTTATTATTAATGACAAAGGAATATGTTTTGGTTGTATTGGTTCACTAGTAGTATCAAGATATTTTAGTCAGGTATTGTATTGTAGTCAAAATTTTGGTATGGTGACAGCACTACTGCAGTGTCACTAAACGAGTATCCTTTGGTCTTCAGGAAATCACCTTTCCTAAGATGGTGGCCAACTGCTGCCGGTTCCTGTGCTACTTCTGTCGGATCAGCCGTCAGAATCAGAAAGCCATGTTTGATCATCTGAGCTACCTGCTGGAGAACAGCAGCGTGGGACTCGGTAAGACATCTGGACATCTGAGACGCGTTCGTGACGGCCTGTGATTTTCTGGATTTTTTTTCTCATTTTGTCTCTCATAGTTGAGGTATACCTATGATGAAAATTACAGGCCTCTCTCATCTTTTTAAATGGGAGAACTTGCACAATTGGTGGCTGACTAAATACTTTTTTGCCCCACTGTAAGTAATTAGCAAGATTTTAAAATCAATATGATGTTTAATAGGGAGACAGTGTTGACAGACGTGGGCTAATATGCTCATACTTTCTGGTTCTAGTAAGAACTCTAGCTGCTGCATTTTGGACCAGAGTTTGTTTATTAAGCGTGCAGAACAACCACCCAATAAAGCATTACAATAATCTATCCTGGAGCTCATGAAGGCATGGATTAACATTTCTGCATTTGACTTTGAGAGCATAGGTCATAATTTCGATATGTTTTTAAGATGGAAAAATGCTGTTTTGCAAATTCTAGAAATGTGGTTTTCGAAGGAAAGATTGCTATCAAATAACACACCTAGGTTCCTGACTGATGATGATGAATTTACAGAGCAGCCATCAAGTATTAGACCATGTTTTAAATTATTACTTGCTGAGGTTTTAGACCCAAAAATTAACACCTCAGTTTTTTCAGAATTTAGCAATAAGAAATTACTTGTCATCCAGTTTTTAATATCAACTCTGCATTCCGTTAGTTTTTCAACTTTGTATGTTTCGCCAGGCCTTGAAGAAATATAGAGCTGAGTATCATCAGTGTAACAGTGAAAGCTAGCACCATGTTTCCTGATGATATCTCCTAAGGGTAACATATAAAGCGTAAAAAGTAATGGTCCTAGTACTGAGCCTTGAGGTACTCCATACTGAACTTGCGATCGATATGATTCCTCTTCATTCAATGCCACGAATTGATGGCGGTCAGATTGGTACGATTTAAACCATTCCAATGCACTACCGCTAATGCCAACATCATTTTCAAGTCTATATCAGAAGAATGTTGTGGTCAATAGTATCAAACGCAGCACAACCTTGTGTCCATTAACCATGTGTTTGTTCTCTGTAGCGTCTCCATCCATGCGAGGTTCCACTCCTCTAGATGTGGCCGCCGCGTCTGTGATGGACAATAATGAACTGGCTCTGGCTCTGAGAGAGCCTGACCTCGAGAAGGTACCACTGGCTCTCTCTCTCTCTCTGCAGTATCTGATTGTCTGCTGTGGGCTGTCTCTGACTCTGTGTGTGTTTGTCAGGTGGTCCAGTATCTGGCTGGCTGTGGTCTCCAGAGCTGCGTGATGCTGATGTCTAAAGGATATCCTGACATCGGCTGGAACCCGGTGGAGGGGGAGCGGTACCTGGACTTCCTCCGGTTTGCGGTCTTCTGTAACGGTTGGTGTTCTGATATCTGTTCTTCTGGGGATGTTTGTGATGTAGTGTGTTATTGGAGGTGAATAGTGTGTTTTTGCGTGTCTCAGGTGAGAGCGTGGAGGAGAACGCTAATGTGGTGGTGCGGCTCCTGATTCGCCGGCCCGAGTGTTTTGGCCCCGCCCTGCGCGGAGAAGGCGGGAACGGGCTGCTGGCGGCGATGGAGGAAGCCATAAAGATCTCAGAAGATCCCAGTAGAGACGGACCATCACCAACCACAGAGGAGAGCAGGACACTGTACGCAATAAACACACACACTCTAGGGCTGGGTATCGATTCTTTTATTTATTTATTTTATTTTAGGTTTATTTGACAGGGACAATGCACATCAATGATACATAAATGTACAATGCGCCAGAATTAGCCAGAAGGCTGTTTTACATCTGCAGTCCCTGGACTGATGGTAAAATTGTCAAAATATAAAACAAGTAATCGGTACACAATAAATGCAGTTGTCAAAATATATCAAATATATACCAACTCTAGGACATTAACTTTCGCATAAAAAAACATATACTATACCCAGGGTGCGATTTGCTGGGGGGATGGTGGGCATTTCCCCCCCTCTGGTCTATGCATCCCTGCCTCTGCTGAATTATTATTATCTCCGGTGGGGATAAAAACATCCCGCGAACCCGCTCCTCCGGTTCTGAATCAAATGATTCAAAATCTAAATCAAAAGTACCCTTTTGAGTCAAATGATTCGCGATACGCGCTTTAAAGTCCGATTCTGAATCAAATGATTCACCATACGCGCTTTGAAGTCCATTTTGAATCAAATGATTCGCCATACGCGCTTTAAAGTCCGGTTCTCAATCAAATGTTACGACATATGTGCTTTGAAGTCCCTTTTTGAGTCAAATGATTCGCGATACGCGCTTTGAAGTCCCTTTTTGAGTCAAATGATTCGCGATACGCGTTTTAAAGTCCAGTTCTCAATCAAATGTTTCGACATATGTGCTTTGAAGTCCCTTTTTGAGTCAAATGATTCGCGATACGCGCTTTGAAGTCCCTTTTTGAGTCAAATGATTCGCGATATGCGCTTTAAAGTCCGGTTCTCAATCAAATGTTTCGACATATGTGCTTTGAAGTCCCTTTTTGAGTCAAATGATTCGCGATACGCGCTTTAAAGTCCGGTTCTCAATCAAATGTTTCGACATATGTGCTTTGAAGTCCCTTTTTGAGTCAAATGATTCGCGATACGCGCTTTAAAGTCCGGTTCTCAATCAAATGTTTCGACATATGTGCTTTGAAGTCGCTTTTTGAGTCAAATGATTCGCGATACGCGCTTTAAAGTCCGGTTCTCAATCAAATGTTTCGACATATGTGCTTTGAAGTCCCTTTTTGAGTCAAATGATTCGCGATACGCGCTTTAAAATCCGATTCTGAATCAAATGATTCACCATACGCGCTTTGAAGTCCATTTTGAATCAAATGATTCGCGATACGCGCTTTAAAGTCCGGTTCTCAATCAAATGTTTCGACATATGTGCTTTGACGTCCCTTTTTGAATCAAATGATTCGCGATACGCGCTTTAAAGTCCGATTCTGAATCAAATGATTCACCATACGCGCTTTGAAGTCCATTTTGAATCAAATGATTCGCCATACGCGCTTTAAAGTCCGGTTCTCAATCAAATGTTTCGACATATGTGCTTTGAAGTCCCTTTTTGAGTCAAATGATTCGCGATATGCGCTTTAAAGTCCGGTTCTCAATCAAAAGATTCGCCATACCCGCTTTGATGTCCCGTTCTGAATCAAATGATTCGCGTCGAAACAGAGAATCATTTTGCGACGCAGTGGTTGATCTTTGCTCCCTTTATATAATTTATTCGTTGTTTGAAATGAAATCGTTACAATTAATAGGACTAACTAATGTTTTTATGAAATTGTGATCACATTTCATGACATGACACTCATTATCTGGTACTTGTCTAAAAAGACGTATATAATGTGCAATGTTAACAGGTTAAACTAATGTTAGTTTTCAAAAGCATCCCCCCTCTGCTTTTTTTCAGAAATCGCACCCTGACTATACCTTAAACCTTCTCACTCAAACACGTACACAATCCAACTATCAGGCAACAAATAATATATCTTCATAAGATTCAGATTTGATTTAATTTTCGATTATTTTTCATTACATTCAGTGAATATAGTTTTAATACAAATGCTATTGATATTTCTAAAAAAAATATGAACAGTTAACTTTAGTTCACAAATGGTGAATTAATAAAAAGAAATGAAGAGCCACAGACCTGTATTTTAAACCTATTATTTTTTGTATAGGCTCCTTTTTTAAATAATAGGGCCCTATAAAATGTACATCTTAATTTTTGTAATTAAATGGAGGCATAAATCATTCATTTAATTTATCCTGTTCAAATGAAAACAAACTCTTATTTTTGGGCAAACAAAATGCTTAATCCTTAAAAAAAAAGAATTAAAAAGAAAACAAATGTGAATGTGTACTCATTTAAAAATAAAGATTTATTAATATTCGGTAGTAGTAAAAGTGACATTGTTGTTACATAAAGTCTTAAGATTGCAAATCATACATATTCTTTTGTTCTTTGTTCTTGGTTCTTGTCAATAGTTTCTCTGCCATAAGCACTGAATGAATGACACGCTTTCTGTTGTTTTTGCGTGATGTAAATAAGAGGGTGACATCTAGTGGAGAAGACCAATGATAAGGTTCACAGTAATCAGATCTGATGAATGAATTAAATGAATTTTGGAAAAGATCGATTCACTGCTTTTGACAATCAATGTTGAATCATTGAATCTTTATTTTTAGTGGGAAAGTGTTCTTTAGATCATTAAAATATTCTTTACAACAAACAAATAAATGGTTATTTTAAGAACTGATCTGAAATGGTTGCTACAAAAGCCACCAGAGTCTGTCCATCTCACAGATTTATCTTGCGTGTTCCTGATCTGTCATTGTCCGCTGGTCCAGAAACATCCTAGTAAATTGGGTCGTGCTCCAAATGCAGTGACTTCTGCTGGATCTGCTGCAGTCTGAGGTTTATTCTCATTTCTTCATTTACATTTAGAGTGCTTTAAAGGGCTAGTGTGTTTACATGCACATCCGATTTGAAGGAGAGAAGTGTTCAAGTCCTAATTAAATTATTGCGTTAAGCAGACAAAACGAATAATACGCTAAATACAAGGTTCATACAAGGTGCTTAATGTGTTTGAACTACTTGAATTTGAAAACCCCTTGAAAATAGCAATATTCCTGAAGATGTACTTTAAAAGTGCTTGAATTACTGAAGAACAGTGTATCTGTGAAATAAGTGTTTAATTTTTTTCAATAAACACACAAAATTAACGCTGCAGCCCGTCTGATGTTGAGCTTATGTAGCCCTGGCCTTTTTCAGCGCTGCTTTAAACATTACAGTGCAAGTCAATCAAGTCAGCTTTATTTATATAGCGTTTTTTACAATACAAATTGTGTCAAAACAACTTTACAGTATCAATAGGAAAGTAATATATCAATAATGCAAAAAGAAACCGTAAACAATTTTAGTTAGAGAAAATTAATCAATAGTTCCAAATTAAATAATTGTCACCAATTTAGTTGTCCCAGTGCACATGATCACTTTTAAATACAGTGTTTATTTCTAAGTATATACTGATAAATGTAACATTGACTTCATTGGTATAGTATGAGATGACTGTATGCTTTTAACTGATTTCCTATTTCCTAACTGCAGCTCAAACTATGTCAAATATAGTCAATTAAGCTGCAAACTCCATCATAATGCACAATGTTTCCATCTAATGTGTATTTTGAGCTGCAGCTGGTCATATTAATGGAGTATTTCACTAGTTGGCAGTAAACCGGTTACTTCACCTCAGTATGTTCCTAGATTTATGTTGGATGTTTGTAATCATCATACATGTTTCATGTTATTTTAGTTAATGTCATAAACTAACCCAGCAGTCATACTGACAGTGGCTGAAGACACAAAAAGAGGAAAAGACAAACCGATTCAATGGAGTGAGTCATTTACACTGGAACCGCTCTGATTGATTCAACCTCGTGACTTTGATCATTCAGTTCAAGTGATTCACTTGCAGAAACCAGATTAAATCAAAAGAGCCATTTGTTTTTGAATTTCGACATCGTAATGTTTTTAAAAAAACACATATAGTGATGATTGAATCGAAACTCAGAATCAGTTAAACATCGCGTCGCAAAATAATTAACTCTTTCGAAGTGCTCCAATCGGATCACGTATCGCAAATTATTTGATTCAGATACTTCAAATCACAAATCATTTAGATTTGGACTTCAGATCACGATTCGCAAATAAATTAATTAATTTAGATCGAAACATCCCGAACATCGCGTATCGCAAATCATTGGATTCATATCAGTACTTCAGATTGGAATTTCAGAGCATGTTTTATGATTTTATTTGAAACAAGTTGGTTCTTGAATCATTATTTAGATCGGGAATTTGGAGCATAGGTTGTGAATCATTTGATTCAGATCGAGATTTCGAAGCGGGTTCACAAATCTTTTGATTCAGATTAGGACTTTGAGTGCATATAGCAAATCATTTGATTCAGATCGAGATTTCGAAGTGGGTTCACAAATCTTTTGATTCATATTAGGACTTCGAGTGCCGAGTGCATATAGCAAATCATTTGATTCAGATCAGGACTTTAGATTGGAATTTCGGAGCATGTTTTATGATTTTATTTGAAACAAGTTGGTTCTTGAATCATTATTTAGATCGGGAATTTGGAGCATAGGTTGTGAATCATTTGATTCAGATCGAGATTTCGAAGCAGGTTCACAAATCTTTTGATTCAGATTAGGACTTTGAGTGCACATAGCGAAGCATTTGATTCAGATTGAGATTTTGAAGTGGGTTCACAAATCTTTTGATTCAGATTAGGACTTTGAGTGCATATAGCGAAGCATTTGATTCAGATTGAGATTTCGAAGCGGGTTCACAAATCTTTTGATTCATATTAGGACTTTGAGTGCATATAGCGAATCATTTGATTCAGATCAAAAGATTTGTGAACGCACTTCGAAATCTCGATTCAGATTAGGACTTTGAGTGCATATAGCGAATCATTTGATTCAGATCGAGATTTCGAAGCGCGTTCACAAATCTTTTGATTCAGATTAGGACTTTGAGTGCATATAGCAAATCATTTGATTCAGATCGAGATTTCAAAGCGGGTTCACAAATCTTTTGATTCAGATTAGGACTTTGAGTGCATATAGCAAATCATTTGATTCAGATCGAGATTTCGAAGTGGGTTCACAAATCTTTTGATTCATATTAGGACTTCGAGTGCCGAGTGCATATAGCAAATCATTTGATTCAGATCAGGACTTTAGATTAGAATTTCGGAGCATGTTTTATGATTTTATTTGAAACAAGTTGGTTCTTGAATCATTATTTAGATCGGGAATTTGGAGCATAGGTTGTGAATCATTTGATTCAGATCGAGATTTCGAAGCAGGTTCACAAATCTTTTGATTCATATTAGGACTTTGAGTGCATATAGCGAATCATTTGATTCAGATCAAAAGATTTGTGAACGCACTTCGAAATCTCGATTCAGATTAGGACTTTGAGTGCATATAGCAAATCATTTGATTCAGATCGAGATTTCGAAGCGCGTTCACAAATCTTTTGATTCAGATTAGGACTTTGAGTGCATATAGCAAATCATTTGATTCAGATCGAGATTTCGAAGCGGGTTCACAAATCTTTTGATTCAGATTAGGACTTTGAGTGCATATAGCAAATCATTTGATTCAGATTGAGATTTCGAAGTGGGTTCACAAATCTTTTGATTCAGATTAGGACTTTGAGTGCATATAGCGAATCATTTGATTCAGATCGAGATTTCGAAGCGCGTTCACAAATCTTTTGATTCAGATTAGGACTTTGAGTGCATATAGCAAATCATTTGATTCAGATCGAGATTTCGAAGCGGGTTCACAAATCTTTTGATTCAGATTAGGACTTTGAGTGCATATAGCAAATCATTTGATTCAGATTGAGATTTCGAAGTGGGTTCACAAATCTTTTGATTCAGATTAGGACTTTGAGTGCATATAGCGAAGCATTTGATTCAGATTGAGATTTCGAAGCGGGTTCACAAATCTTTTGATTCATATTAGGACTTCGAGTGCATATAGCGAATCATTTGATTCAGATTGGGACTTCAGATTGGAATTTCGGAGCATGTTTTATGATTTTTTTTTTAAACTATTTGGTTTGTGAATCATTATTTAGATCGGGAATTTGGAGCGTGGGTTGTAAATCATTTGATTCAGATCAAGACTTCACAAATCATTTAATTCAGATTGGGATTTTGAAGCGGGTTCATGAATCTTTTCATTTCGACTGGAACTTTGCAGCGTAGATCGTAAATCATTTCATTCAGCTCAGGATCAGACCAGGAGGGGGTTCACAGTTCTTTTTTTTTTTTTTTTTTTAAACGTATAAAAGATCAAGCTATTGAGGCTGTAGAGTTATAAAAACAAAAAAAGAAAAAATATATGCATAATCTCAAATGCAAATCTCTCAAGAAAATTAGGTGTGGTTTTACTGTAGTAAAAGTGTAGTAATCATGTTTTTTGTACAACCACAGTTTTACTACAAATACCATGGTTAAACTAAGGTTAGTGTAGCAAAACCATTATTAATTGGTGGTGACATGGTTTAACTATAGTAACCGTGAGTGTATTTTATTTTATTGATTTATTTATTTGGAGTAAGGAATGTTTTGCAAAACGAAACAAAAATGTAAATAGCCAACCTCATGTGAATGACATTAATGACAGGGTCTGAATGTTTGACGATGTGAGATAAAGGAAGCTCTTCCCAGCACTTGTGATGAATTAAATTCAGAAAGACTATCTTGTGTCATACATTATCAGCGAGATCCTCTTTGAGCTTAATGATCGGCAGAACCCGTGTGTGTGTCTCTCATAGTAATGACATCATGGAGGAAGAGGAAGACGACACCATTCACATGGGAAACGCCATCATGACCTTCTACGCCGCTCTGATCGATCTGTTGGGCCGCTGTGCTCCAGAGATGCATGTGAGTGTGTGAAATCATCTTCGCTGTCACTTTGCGTCAATCACGTGCCCCTCGTGACGTGATCTGTATGTTTTGGCGATTCTCCTCATCAGCTGATCCACGCGGGGAAGGGAGAAGCCATCCGTATCCGAGCCATCCTGCGCTCGCTCATTCCCATTGAGGATCTGGTGGGAGTGATCAGCATCCCGTTCCTGATGCCCACGCTGGCCAAAGGTCTGATCACGCTTCACTACAGCTCAAAGAGAAACGTCTGGGTTCACCAGTGTTTTGACACTGACATTGTGAAAAAAATAATGAATTACCTGTACAGTAATGCACTTGGCAAAACGTGTAGACTGATATACAGAATCACCAGCTTTGTGTTTTCTCAAGTCAGTTTTATTTGTGTAACAAATACAAATCAAAGCAGCTTTACAGAAAATCATGAAAGGATTAGTTCACTTCCAGAATAAAAATTTACAGATAATTTACTCACCCCCTTTTTATCCAAGATGTTCATGTCTTTCTTTCTTTAGCTGTAAAGAAATTGTTTTTTGAGGAAAACATTTCAGGAATTTTCTCCATATAATGGACTTCTATGGTGCCCCGAGTTTGAACTTCCAAAATAATGCAGCTTCAAACGATTCCAAATGTGGCTCTAATGAAAAAAAAATATATTTAATATATAATTTAGATACTTTTTAACCTTAAATGCTCATCTTGTCTCTCTCTGCTATGTGCATGTGTAGTCTATGCATCTCTGGTTGAAGACAGTTAGGGTAGGTCAAAAAACTCTCATATCATTGTCTCCCTCAACTTCAAAAATCATTTCAAAATCGCCCTAAATCGCTGCAGAAGTACCGACCCAGTGTTTGCAAAGTGAACATGCAAAGAAGATAAAACACCCTTTACAAAATGGTAAAACGGTGATGTAGGACGATTTTGAAAAAACAGAAATATTTCTTTTTTACAAATACAATTATTAGGAAATACAAAAGAAATAATTTTTTTTTAGCATTTTCATTTAGAGTAGAGTTTTTAGTATTAATATATTAATAATGATTTATTACTGCTACTTTTTTTGCACTAATCAATTTTGGTCTATTTTCTATTAAAATAACATGTATTCTAGTAGAAAGAAAACATCCAAAATACACAGTTAAGCGTTTGTTTTGCATTTTATCTATTTGCTTTTTTAGATTTCAATTCTAATACATACCTTTAAAGAGTTTTTCTCTTACATGCACAAGACCTTGCAGTTTTATTCCTCTCTATACCCCTTAATTGTCACCTAAGTTTACTTGACCATTTTACAAATAAATCCTAATTTATTCATGACAAACTATATATTGTTGGAAAGGTCTAAGACTCTTAAATAGATATTTTACCATTTTTTTGTGTTACATAATTTGTAGGAAAAGTAATAGATTAATTTATGAAAAGAGTGCACCCTTAAAAATCTACTTCATAACAGGAGTTCTGACCTTTGTCACAAAAAGACTTTCTTTGTTGCCTTTTTCCACATCACGCTTTAGAAATCATAAGAAATTATAGATCACTTGAAAACTTAAAAACTCAAAATTCATCCTTTGAAAGCCATTTTCACAATGATGGAAAATGTACATCAAAATCATATCACAATGTTTTTTTTCATGAAATATAAAAAATTAAGTTTAAATAATGCATTTTAATGTCTATGTTCAAAAATGGAAGTGACAATTAAAGGGTTAAGCTGCATTTTGGAAGTTCAAACTCTGAGCACCATGGAAGTCCACTATTTGGAGAACATTCCTGAAATGTTTTCCTCAAAAAACAATTTCTTTACAGCTAAAGAAAGAAAGACATGAACATCTTGGATGACAAGGGGGTGAGTAAATTATCTGTACATTTTTGCTCTGGCAGCGAACTAATCCTTTAATGTTTATAATCTCATTATATCTTCATGCCTTTAGTCTCACATTGATCAGAGTAGAGCTGCATTACAGCAGAGTTACATTTTGTGACAATATAAACAATCAAGTTGATTCCAGTATTGTATATCGCTTTTTATTTTTGTGCTTTCAGACGGTTCTGTGATCGAGCCGGACATGTCAGCAGGATTCTGTCCTGATCACAAAGCGGCCATGGTTTTGTTCCTGGACCGAGTTTATGGCATCGAGGACCAGAACTTCCTCCTGCACCTGCTGGAAGTGGGCTTTCTTCCTGACCTCAGAGCGGCCGCCTCATTGGACACCGTGAGTCACATGACACCTCAGTGCGTGTGTGTTATTAAGCTTGTTATGAGTCTCTTATTCTGTGTCACCACTGACCTCCAGGTGGCTCTGAGCGCCACTGACATGGCGTTGGCCCTGAACCGATACCTGTGCACAGCTGTCCTGCCGCTGCTCACTAAATGCGCTCCTCTGTTCGCCGGGACCGAGCCGTTCGCGTCCCTCATCGACTCTCTGCTGCACACCGTCTACAGATTGTCAAAAGGCTGCTGTCTCACCAAAGCGCAGAGAGACGCCATCGAGGAGTGTCTGCTGGCCATGTGCGGGTGAGGACCGACTGAAATATATTGCACAAAACATGGCCGGTTCTTGGTCAGATTGAGTTCTTGATGAGACTACTATACAGCAACTCTTGTGTGGTTATGGAAATGAAACCAAGGAAAACTGCATAAGAAGCCTCACATAAAACCACAAATGAACAAATCAGTTCAAAATCCATTTAAAGCAGCAGTCCAACACAATATTTGACATTTTGTTGTAATTATGACAAAGCTGGTTGTTTTCACTTTTGAAACAGAAACAGAGGAGATTTATAATCCAATATTAATCAAGATTTTGATTCCAGAAGATTCAAAGTTCTGATTCTGTATGTTCTTCAATAAAAACTAGTTATTGAGGAGAAAAACAGAAATATATCTTCAGTTTACATGTTTTATGTTTTTTTTTAGCATTTTCATTTAGAGTAGATATTTTAGTATAGTATTTAATATATTATTTTAATATATTAATAATGATTTATGACTGCAAGGCGAGACACTATAGGCAAAACCAACTTCTTCATGCATTAATCAGTTTTGGTCTATATTCTATTGTAACATATATTCTAGTGGAAAGAAATCATCCAAAATATACAATTAACATTTGTTTTGCATTTTGTTTTGCATTTGTAATTTCAATTCTAATGCATATCTTTAAAGAGTTTTCCTCTTACATACAAGTCTTCACAGTTTTATTCCTCTCTATATTCCGAAGGTTTGTTTATATATCATTCACACTGATTTAAGCAACATTTTTCTCCTAAAAGCATGGTGAAAAAGTATTTGTTTTCTATCTGTTGACAGAATTTTCTGATTCATGGAATGATGAAAAGAGAAATCCAAAATCCCCTCTGGAAAAAGCGTTAACTCTAATAAGACAACAAAATCAAACATGAATTTTCAGCCTGGCTTTATATAATGTTCAGATGTATGTATGCAAATGAGTGCATATTTCATTAGAAAACACCCAATTTGCATATTTCAACATTACATTTCAGAAAACTTGTAATCAAGTTTTTAATCTCTTAATGTACTTTGTCTTATGTCTTATGTCTGGTGAGATTTTGTCTCAGGTGTGTTTCATGTGACTGTATGTTTTGTATGTTTTGCAGTAAACTGCGTCCCTCGATGATGCAGCATCTGCTGAGGCGTCTGGTGTTTGATGTTCCTGTGCTCAATGAACACACTAAGATGCCTCTGAAGGTGAGACAGCATAAACTTAGCCTCTATGTTAAGACCAAAGGGCAGTCAGTCTTACTTTCTGGATTCAGCTTTGACTAAGCAACGTTTCCATGTAACCTAATTTTAAAATTTATGACCAGTCCGACCAGAAAAAAATTGATGACTAACTTTTAAGACTAGGCTAAACTTTTTATGCAACCGGCCCCAGAAATCATGTGCTGTAGTCAAGTCAAGTCAAGTCAAGTCAAGTCAGCTTTATTTATATATTGCTTTTTACAATACAGATTGTGTCAAAGCAACTTTACAGTATCAAATAGGAAGGTAATATATTATTAATGCAAAAAGAAACCGTAATTAATTTTAGTTGAAGGAAATTAATCAATAATTCCAAATTAATAACAAATTTAATTGTCCCCAACTGAGCAAGTCATAGGCGACAGTGGCGAGGAACCAAAACTCCATCTGTGACACAGATGGAGAAAAAAAACCTTGGGAGAAACCAGGCTCAGTTCTCCTCTGACCAATAAACAAGTAGTTTATACTCCCATACAGATCTGTAGAGGTGGTCTATATGTGCTGACCCACCATCTGGATGTGGACTGGATCAGGGGACTGCAGTGACCACCTGATCAGGATGCAGACTGGATCTGACCTCAGAATAAGCAGGAGACAGACAATATTAGCATAGATGCCATTTTTCTTGGGGTCTTTAGTCTAGATTTAAACTGACTGAGTGTGTCTGCCTCCCAAACAAATTTAGGTAGACTGTTCCAGAGTTTTACCGCCAAGTAAGAAAAAGATATTGATATATTGATATAAAAGATTTTGATATTCTGGGTATTATCAGGTTGCCAGAGTTTTGAGAACACAGTGGACGTGAGGGACTATAATGTCAAGTCATGTCGGCTTTATTTATATAGCGCTTTCTACAATACAAATTTTGTCAAAGCAACTTTACAGTATCAAATATGAAAGTAATACATCAATAATGCAAAAAGAAACCGTAAACAATTTTAGTTGAAGGAAATTAATCAATAGTTCCAAATTAATAACAAATTTAATTGTCCCCAACTGAGCAAGCCATAGGAGACAGTGGCAAGGAACCAAAACTCCATCTGTGACACAGATGGAGAAAAAAAACCTTGGGAGAAACCAGGCTCAGTTCTCCTCTGACCAATAAACAAGTAGTTTATACCTGTAGAGGTGGTCTATATGTGCTGACCCACCATCTGGATACGGACTGGATCAGTGGACCGCAGTGGTCATCTGATCTGGATACGGACTGGATCAGTGGACCGCAGTGGTCATCTGATCTGGATACAGACTGGATCTGACCTCGGAATAAGCAGGAGACAGACTAATATTAGCGTAGATGCCATACTTCATATGATGCAACTAGTGCATCAGGTGTTATGGAAAGTGTTCCCGGTTCCGTTTGACCTAATTAATGCATCCTAACTATCCTTTAACAGATTTGAATTATAGAAATGTTTAAATGGGCTATGTATAAGCCAGGTTCAAGAGATGGGTCTTTAGTCTAGATTTAAACTGAGTGTGCCTGCCTCCCGAACATAGTTAGGTAGATTGTTCCAGAGTTTCGGTGCTAAGTAAGAAAATGATCTGCCGCCTGCAGTTGATTTTGATATTCTGGGTATTGTCAGATTGCCAGAGTTTTGAGAAGGCAGCGGGCGTGAGGGACTATAATGTGATAAGAGCTCGCTCAAGTACTGAGGAGCTAAACCACTGAGGGCTTTATAAGTAACTAGCAAGATTTTAAAATCAATACGATAGTAACTGAGCTCTGATGGGCGTGTCCTCCCGCAGCTCCTGACCAATCACTACGAGCGCTGCTGGAAGTACTACTGTCTGTCTGGAGGATGGGGAAGCTTTGGTGCTGCATCAGATGAGGAGCTGCATCTGTCCAGGAAGCTCTTCTGGGGAATCTTTGACGCTCTGGCCAGGAAGGTACAGCAGACTCTGAGCTGACTCTGAGCTCTGTAACTGAGGTTCATCTTCTGTTCTGTATCTGAGGTGTATTTATGTTTGTTTGCAGAAGTATGACGTGGAGCTGTTTAAGCTGGCGCTGCCGTGTTTGAGTGCGGTGGGTGGAGCTTTACCTCCTGATTACATGGAGTCAAACTACATGGCCATGATGGAGAAACAGTCGTCCATGGACGCCGATGGAAACTTCAATCCCCAGCCCGCCGACACCAGCAGGTCACTAATGCTGTTCTGCTGGAGGAAGACCTCTATCCTCTTCCTCTTAAGCCTTTATGTCAAAACATGTGTTTAAAGTTTTTTAGATGTGTGTAATGTGGCTTTGTTTTGTTTCTGCAGTGTTGTTGTTCCTGAGAAACTCGATCATTTCATCAATAAATATGCAGAATACTCCCATGAGAAATGGTCCATGGAGAAGGTCAGAGCTGCTTTCGTTTTATTATTAAAGTGACTGAATTTTATTCGTCTTATTTATATTTTTGGCAGTATCTGGTCCTCCTCTCTTAGTAAATCTGATGTTGGGAGTTAATAACCAGATAATCACTGGTAAAAGTCGTTTTTTCAGTAGTGACACAATTTAAAGAGTTTATTTTATTTTATTTTTTTTCTAGTGCTACTTTCCATGAAGTAGCGGTGTAGTGAGTCAAAACATCAAGTTAATCTTTCGATTAAATGAGCTGAATCAATGATCAAATAATGTTCTTCTGTTGTAAGTAGCGTTGAGTTTGATTCATTCATTCAGACTCAACTGAATCAGTGCAGACTGATTCAAAAATGATTCATAAGTTCATTTTGAGACATCACACAATAGAACATTTCTATAAGTTTGTCCTATTTACCTAGTAACACTTTACATTCATTTAATGTTAATTTTAGTAAACACTAATTTCAGTGTTTATTAATATACATTTAAAATGAAATGTTTCTGTTAACGTTCATTAATACATTTTAAACTAATGTGAACAAACAATGAACATTTATATATTTTTAACTTTCTTTCCTGGAAAAGTAAAGGAATAGTTCATGTTAATCAATGCATTAACTAAAGATAATGAATTGGGCCTTACTGTAGTGTCACCATTTAATTTATTCTAATAAATATTTAGTTTTTCATTGGTTATTTGTGACCCTGGACCACAAAACCAGACATAAGTGAACATTTGTCGAAATTGAGATTTATACATCAACTGAAAGCTGAATAAATAATCTTTTGCGGTTTGTTATGATAGGACAATATTGGCCGAGATACAACTATTTGAAAATCTGGAATCTGAGGGTGCAAAAACATCTAAATATTGAGAAAATCGCCTTAAAAGTTGTCCAAATGAAGTTCTTAGCAATGCATATTACTAATCAATAATTAAGTTTTGATATATTTACAGTAGGAAATGTACAAAATATCTTTATGGAACATGATCTTTACTTAATATCCTAATGATTTTTGGCATAAAAGAAAAATCGATAATTTTTGGCTATTGCCACAAATATACCTGCGCTACTTAAGACTGGTTTTGTGGTCCAGGGTCACATTTTAGTTATTTGAAATAGGGAGCTTCTGTTTTATTAATAAAAAAATGTTTTCTCAAATTGCATGCAGTTAGACTGATTCAAATGTTGTCAAGGGTTTTTGAAAATAACATTTAATGCTTTTTTTGTGACTAAGTACTTTATCAAACAAGTAGCCTGACTGTAGGTTAATATTAAACTATTAAGTTTCATCCTGGCAGAGCGTGGTTTCCATCAGCGATGCTGCTGAGAGCACATGCTCTTGTTTGAACTGAGTTCATTGATGTGTTGTGTCTGTAGTTTGCCGTCGGCTGGGTTTATGGAGAGCAGATGTGTGAATCATCCAAAGTTCATCCGCTCCTCAAGCCCTACAAATGTCTGTCTGAGAAGGTACAGAAAGCATTCAATGATTGCACTCGGAATCAAGAGCAAACCGCTCGTGTGAGTTGATTTCCCAGCATGCCTCTGTTTCAGGATAAGGAGGTGTACCGCTGGCCAATCAGAGAGAGTCTGAAGACGATGCTGTCGTGGGGCTGGAGCATCGAGCGGATGAGAGAGAGTGACGCGTCCACGTTACACAACCGCACACGCCGCATCTCTCTGTCCAGTCAGGTCAGAAACAGCCATATTTACAGTATGAACCATTGCCAGAGTCATTGATGATGACCTTTGACCTCTCACGTCTCCTGCAGCGCTCCATAGAGGGCGCTCACGGTTTCAGCCCGCGGCCCGTCGACATGAGCAATGTGACGCTGTCCAGAGACCTGCATGTGAGTGACCCGCTTCCAGTGTTGGGGAAAGTTACTTCTAAAAGTAATGCGTTACAATATTGCGTTACTCCCTAAAAAAGTCACTAATTGCGTTACTTAGTTACTTTTTATGGAAAGTAATGCGTTACAATACTTTTGCGTTACTTTTTAAATCTGGGCAGGGCTTGTTTGTTTTTAATTTAAAAACGTTAGATTCTTAACAAATGTAAAAGCCCTTTCACACCAAAATGAAATGAAGTGAATAAGGCTAAGGCTGAAGGAAAATTAAATTGACGTCTGTACAGTAGAACTGTAGGAAAAGAAAGTTCAACACTCTTCAGCAATGAGAGAAAAAAGCACAAATGTTATAAAGTAAGTTTTGCTTATTAGTACACTGCAAAAAATGCTTTTCTTACTTAGATTTTTTGTTTGTTTCCAGCCAAAATATCTAAAAATTCTTAAATCAAGAAGGATTTTCTAGTCAAGTAAACATTATTCTCTTGTTTTTTCTGAAAACAAGTCCAAATTAAGTGTGTTTTTGCTTGAAACAAGCCAAATAATCTCCCAATGGGGTAAGCAAAATAATCTTGTTTTCTGTTTGAAATAATATTTTTTTGCTCACCCCATTGGCAGATTATTTAGCTTGTTCTAAGCAAAAACTCACTTAATTTTGACTTTTTTTCTGAAAACAAGAAAATAATTATTTACTTGTCTAGAAAATCCTTCTTGATTTAAGAATTGTTAGATATTTTGGCTGGAAACAAGACAAAAAATGTAAGTAAGAAAAGTATTTTTGCAGTGTACGGTTGAATTGGATCAAAGGTCAGCCGCAAAGTCATCGGTTAATAAAATGGGATTAAATACATAAAGGAAACAAAAAGTAACTGGCGTTAGTTTTTTGAAAAAGTAACTCAGATATTTTCTTGGAAATGAAAAAGTAATGCGTTACTTTACTAGTTACTTGAAAAAAGTCATATTATTACATAACTTGCGTTACTTGTAATGTGTTATCCCCAACACTGCCTGCTTCACACACCAACCTTACAACTGTATGCAATTGATTCTTTGAAACACAAAATATTGTGTTTGTGTGCTTCAGGCGATGGCAGAACTGCTGGCTGAGAACTATCACAACATTTGGGCTCAGAAGAAAAAACTGGAGCTGGAATCCAAAGGTCTGTTCACAAAGTGGACATTAAATTCATAATAATACAGTAGTATGATAATACAGGTACTTCTGAACATATAAACCCTGAGTGCAGCCATCAGATGGCGCTGCAGGGCTGCATATTACCTCTATGTCTGGTGTTGTTTTCTAATGTGTGTTTGTGTTAGGAGGAGGAAGTCATCCATTACTGGTTCCTTATGACACTTTAACTGCCAAAGAGAAATCCAAAGACAGAGAGAAAGCACAAGACATCCTCAAGTTCTTTCAGATCAACGGATACAGCGTCTCAAGGTGATCCTGTGTGTTCTGCTCTTTCACAATCATCTGTAGACATGGTTTACATCTCACTTATAATTATGCATAAATAAATATTCATAGAATTATTTCACAAAATGTCAAAAGTTTAAGTTTGGGGTCTGTAAGATTTTTAAATATTTTTGAAAGATGTCTCTTCTGCTCACCAAGACGGTATGAATTTGATCAAAAATGCAGTAAAAATACTGAAATATTATTACAATATTACAATATGTTTCCATGTGAATATCTGTTCAAATGTAATTTATTTTCTGCAATCAAACCTGAATTTTCAGCATCATTACTCTAGTCTTCAGTGTCACATGATCCTTTAGAAATCATTCTAATATGCTGATTTGCTGCTCAAGAAACATTTCTGACTATTATCAGTGTTGAAAACAGTTGTGATGCGCAACATTTTATTTTTCAGGATTCAGAGATGAATAGAAAGTTCAAAAGAACAGCATTTATTTGAAATAGAAATCTTTTGGAATATTATAAAAGTCTTTACTGACACTTTTAATCAGTTTAATGCTTCCTTGCAGAATAAAAGCACCAGCTTATTAAAAACAGTCCATGCAGAAGTGTAACTGTTAAAACAATAAATAAAATAAATAAATAATAATTACATATTGAACATGACTTTTTATCTGTTCCATGAGCTCCACACACGAATTAAGCTTTATGTGTATTCTGTGGAGTGCACTGTAAAAAACAAAAAACACAATTTGTTGAGTCAACTTAAACTAATTTGTTACACTGCTGCCTTAAAATTTTAAGTTCAGTCAATTCAAATAATTTAAAGTTGTATAAAGTGACAATTTAAACTCAAAAATTGTTTGTTAAACTTAACAGTTGTTTTTGTGACTCGGCTGCCTTAAAATTTTAAGTTGAATCAACTCAAATATCTAAGTTGTCACTTTGTACAACTTGAATTAACTTATTTAAGTTGACTGAACTTAAAATTTTAAGGCAGCAGCGTAACAAATTATTTTAAGTTGAATCAACTCAGATATCTAAGTTGTCACTTAGCAAAACATAACATTTCAAGTTGACTAAACTTTTTCGAGTTGACTGAACTTAAAATTTTAAGGCAGCCGGGTAGCAAATAATTTTAAGTTGACTCAACAAATTGTTTTTGGCTAATTTGATGTTTTAATCTTCCAGTGTGCTTTACTCTGAGCTCAGTTTAACACATGCCACTGTATTTGAATCCATTGTGTGGAATTGTGCTGCTTTTCCCTCAGAATCAACACAGTGATTGTGTGTTTGTGTGTTTGTGAGCAGGGCTATGAAAGAACAGGATCTGGACGCTCCAACCATAGAGAAACGCTTCGCCTACACGTTTCTGCAGCAGCTGATCACGTATGTGGATGAAGCTCACGAACACATGCTGGAGTACGGTGAGACCCCGCTTTAACGCCTGTGTCAGTCTCAGAATTACTGATCATCATCATCATCTTCACACCAGCTTCTCATCTTTATTTCAGATGCTGGAATTCGACCGAAAGGAGAGAAAATTCCTCACGAGCAGCAGGTCAAATTCTTCGGGAAGGTCTGATTTTCCTGAGGGATTCACTTCGTCAGTCAGCTGTTGAATTCATACATGGATATAATGATTATTTTAATCATTTTCAGGTTGTGCTGCCGCTGGTGGACCAGTACTTCAAAAACCATCGGCTTTACTTCCTGTCCACCGCCGTTCGACCAATCAGCAGCGGCGGCCACGCCTCCAATAAAGAGAAGGAGATGGTGACCAGGTGATGTGTGTTTCATATCTGCTGGTGCCTTCAGTACGACTAAAGTCACCATAAAACAGCATTTACTTTTGTTCCTCAGTTTGTTAAAACTAAATACAGGAATGCAGGAACTGAGCTGAAGCAGAATACTTTAGATTCTCTCATGCACTTCTGATTTTTTTCTTTCTCAGTCTGTTTTGCAAGCTGGCCGTTTTGGTGCGGCACCGGATCTCCTTGTTTGGTAAGGCGCGTGTGTCGTCTTTGAAGTGTGTTTGTGATGATTTGATGTGTGTTTTGTGCGTCTGGAGGGGTTTTTGAGCAGTGTTAATTTCATCATAAACTTTGTCAACGGACTCAACCTTAAATACACTTGCTGCACGTCTAATAAAACACTCAAAAATGTGAATATGTAGGAGAAGTGCAGACATATGGATAAATTTGACAAAGCAAGAGAGAACTCAATTTGGTCTTGTTTTCTGAGCGCAGACACTGAAGCAAACACAGAAAACACACCTCACACTCTTTCACGTCACATGAACTGAGAAATACACACAAAATGATCTTGAATTGTCCGTTTTGACGAGTATTCATGTAAACACAGCCGATTACATCTTAAATGAACGTAAACAGTAGAGAGAAAGTGTATCAGTGCATTGCATCCATTGCATTGGCTTTTAAAGGGACAGCAGCCACATTTAGTGTCTATTGTCCGAGTCACTGATGTTCATCAAGCAACAAAAGAAAGACAGAAAACCACTCACTGCTCTTGACTGAATCACTTACGTAGCCCTAAAGATGAATCAAAATTAATTAATAGAAATAAATATGTCTGTTTGAAAGAATGAAGAATATAGTTACTATAAAGAATGCATCATTAGCCGATATAACCATTGATATTTCATTAAAAAGAAGACCATGTTCTTCATGAGAAGTGGTTTTATTTAATTTTAATATTAAGGCATGTTGTGTATCACCGCAGTTAAATTGTGTTTATCATGATTAAACCTTAATATCAAACCTATAGAATGAGTTTGGAAATTTTAGAGAAATGCTTAATAAATGCATTGCACTGTAACTAAACCCATTACGTTTTAGCCAAATAAATTTACTGTAGATTTAGTCGACTAAAATCTTATGATATTTAGATGACTAAAACTAGACTAGAACTAAAACCAATTCAGATGACTGAAATATGACTCAAACTAAATGGCATTTTAGTCAAAAGATTATGACTAAAACTAAATCAACATTTGCTGCCAAATTTAACACTGTTTTTGAGATCAGTTTCTTGCTCTTGAAGCTGTTTATCTGAGCTCAGACATTAGACATGATCAAATAAGTGTAAAATCTCTGTCCAAGAAGATCTGATGAAGCTCAAGGCTCAGTCTGTTTGATCATTCAGTGTGCCGCTGTGTGATAAGACGAGTGTCGCGTGTGGATTTAAGGTGTTTGGAAACTCTAGTTTAAAGTTAGATGATGCTAGTGAGACTAGAGAGTGTGAAAACCGCTAATGCCTGAATGGTTGGATGGTCAGTAATTTGTCATCGTGTTTCTCAGGGAATGATGCCACATCCATCGTAAACTGCCTGCATATACTGGGACAGACACTGGACGCCAGGTTAGTCAGACACACAGTTACTAGATCATACACAGTTGGGGAAAGTTACTTTTCAAAGTAATGCGTTACAATATTGCATTACTCCCTAAAGAAGTGTCTAATTACGTTACTTAGTTACTTTTTATGGAAAGTAATGCGTTACATTACTTTAGCGTTACTTTTGCATTACTTTTAAATCTGGGCAGGGCTTGTTTGTTTTTAATTTAAAAACATTAAATTCTTAGCAAATGTAAAAGCCCTTTCACACCAAAATGAAATTCAGTGAATAAGCCTAAGACTGAAGGAAAATTAAATTGTCGTCTGTACAGTAGAACTGTAGGAAAAGAAAGTTCAACACACTTCAGCAATGAGAAAAAAACACAAATGTTAGTTCATATAAAGTAAGTTTTGCTTATTAGTACACTGCAAAAAATGCTTTACTTAGATTTTTTGACTTGTTTCCAGACAGAATATCTAAAAATTCTTAAATCAAGGAGGATTTTCTAGACAAGTAAAAATTATTCTTGTTTTTTCTGAAAACAGATTATTTAGCTTGTTCTAAGCCAAAACTCACTTAATTTTGACTTGTATTTTCTGAAAACAAGAAAATAATTATTTACTTGTCTAGAAAATCCTTCTTGATTTAAGAATTTTTTTATATTTTGGCTGGAAACCAGACACAAAATCTAAGTAATTAAAGTATTTTTGCAGTGTACAGTTGAATTGGATCAAAGGTCAGCAGCAAAGTCATTGGTTAATAAAATGGGATTAAATACATAAAGGAAACAAAAAGTAACTCGTTACTTTACTAGTTACTTGAAAAAAGTAATATTACGTAACTTGCGTTACTTGTAATGCGTTACCCCCAACACTGATCCTACAAATATATTAAGGACGCAGATGTTGATGAGATGTACATAATGAAACTGATCTCTCTGGCAGTGAACCTGGCTCTAAAAGGTTTTTGCATTTTGTGTGCAGGACTGTGATGAAAACCGGTCAGGACTCTGTCAAAGCGGCTCTGAGGGCGTTCTTTGATAACGCAGCAGAAGATCTGGAGAAGACGATGGAGAACCTGCGGCAGGGTCAGTTCACACACACGAGGAATCAGCCCAAAGGAGTCACGCAGATCATAAACTACACCACCGTCGCTCTGCTGCCCGTCCTCTCCTCGCTGTTCGAACACATCGGACAGAACCTGTTCGGAGAGGATCTCATCCGTGAGTCACCTTGCTTCTGCATCATATCAGACTCCTGGGGCCGGATTCACAAAACATTCTTAAGAAGAAATTTCTTCTTAACTGCCATTTTCTTCTCATTTTCCAAGTTAAGAAAAAAGTAAAGAATATTTTGTATTCCCAAAAATTCTTCTTAAGAATATTCTTATCTTTTTACCTAAGATTGTTCTTTAAGAAGAATTCAAATTCTTGAAAAGAATCTTCTTAAAAACCATCGTAAATAACTTCAGCCCCAAACCTGTCTTAAATCCCAAAAGTATGAATTATTTAATGGATTTATTGGGTCATTTCAAATGAATTGTTATATTTAAGCATTGCAACAGCTAGCTCCATATAATAGATATTAGGGCTGTTAATAGAGATGTGCAGCAGTTCTCTGAATGATAATGTAAACAATGATCGCTCATGATGGGACCCTATTTTTTGCTGACATCAAAACTCAGTAGCAGCTCTACAAAGACGAGTCAGATTTGAACATTTGTTATTTTATTTAGCCTATAAATCTGACATAATCTTGGGCCGTCTTTAGCGCAGATGAATGCACACATAACGTTAGCGGAAGCGTTCATTCGGATGAGGCGCAAAAACACAACACCAAAATGAATAAAATGCTCATTAGGGTAATCTGCCGAAACTGCAAAAAAGACAATCCTTGAAGTGCAAGTTTATCAGTGCATCTTCAGCCATGTATTCACTCAGATAAAGATGTATAATTTTCTTCTTAAGAAAAAAATTAAGATGTTCTTAAGAACGTATTTGAGAACTACTTAAGAATTTTTCAAGAACTGCACTTAAGAACATTCTTATGAACTTCATAGAATTTATCTTAAGAAATTTCTTAATTTGTTTCTCAAGAAGATGTTTGTGAATCTGGCCCCTGCTCTCTAGATATTAAAGGATTAGTTCACTTTCAGAACAAAAATTTACAGTTAATGTACTCACCCCCTTGTCATCCAAGATGTTCATGTCTTTCTTTCTTCAGTCGTAAAGAAATTAAGTTTTTTGAGGAAAACATTTCAGGATTTCTCTCCATATAGTGGACTTCTATGGTTTGAACTTACAAAATGCAGTTTAAATGCAGCTTCAAAGGGCTCTAAACAAGGAAGAAGGGTCTTATCAAGCGAAACGATCAGTTATTTTCAAAACAAATTAACAATTTATATACTTTTTATATACTTATCTCGTCTCTGCAATGCACATGCGTAGTCTGTGTGGTCTGGGTCAACACAGTTTTGACCCATTTTCAAAAAAATTAACAATTTATATACTTTTTAACCTCAAATGCTAGTGTGCAGTGTGCAGAGACGAGATAATATATTTAGATATTTTGTTTCTAGACAAAATATCTAAAAATTCTTAAATCAAGAAGGATTTTCTAGACAAGTAAAAATTATTGTTTTGTTTTCAGAAAAAAGAAGTCAAAATTAAGTGAGGTTTTGCTTAGAACAAGCAAAATAATCTGCCAATGGGGTAAGATAAATAGTCTTATTTCAAGCAGAAGACTAGATTATTTTGCTTACCCCACTGGCAGATTATTTTGCTTGAAAACAAGACATTAACGTGTACTTGTCTAGAAAATAATTCTTGATTTAAGAATAGAAAGCAAGCTAGAAAAGCATTTTTTGCAGTGCAGTGCACATGTGTAGTCTGTGTGATCTGGGTCAACACAGTTAGGGTATGTCAAAAAACTCCTATCTCATTTTCGTCTTCAACGTCAAAGTCTTTCTACATGCATGTGAATCTCAGAGACAAGACAAGATGAGCATTTGAGGTTAAAAAGTATATAAATTATCAATTTGTTTAGAAAATAACCGATCGTTTCGCTAGATAAGGCCCTTCTTCCTCGGCTGGGATCGTTTAGAGCCCCTTGAAGCTGCATTTAAACTGCATTTTGTAATTTCAATCTCGGGGGCACCATAGGAGTCCATTAAATGGAGAGAAATCTTGAAATGTTTTCCTCAAAAAACTAATTTATATGAACATATATATGAACATCTTGGATGGCAAGGGGGTGATCTGTACATTTTTGCTCTGAAAGTGAGCTAATCCTTTAATGTAAGCTGTTAAATGTCTCATATCATTAGCGAACAGCAGCGAGTCTCAGATCTCATGTTCTCTGTCGTTGCAGTGGATGATGTCCAGGTTTCCTGCTATCGGATTCTGAACAGTTTGTACTCCCTTGGAACCAGTAAAAGTATTTATGTTGAGAGGTATTAACCTGTCTGATCGATTCGCATTCATTCATTTAGCAGATTTTAATTTAAGCAGTGATATTTTTATTCAGTACAGCAGAGTGATTCATCCTAAACAAAATGATTAATCTTAAGAAAAGCTATTCATCCTATACAAAGTGAATCATCGTAAACACTGTGAATCATCTTAAGCAAAAAACAAAACAATCTAAACAAAGCGATTCATCTTAAACAAATTGGTTTATCCCGAACAAAGTGATTTATTCTTATGAAAGCAATTCATCCTAAGCAAAGTGATTCACACATCAGACTTTAGTTGTTTAAAATATGTGACCCTGGAGCACAAATCCAGTCATAAATCGCTGGGGTTTATTTGTATTAATAGCTAAAAATACGATGATTGAATTTTCTTTTATGCCAAAAATCATTAGGATATTAAGGAACAATCATGTTCCATGAAGACATTTTGTAAATTTCCTACTGTAAATATATCAAAACTAGGGCTGTCAAATGATTAATTGCATCCAAAATAAAAGTTTATGTTTACATACTATATGTGTGTTTAGTTTGTATATTTATTATGTACATATAAATACACACACATGCATGTATATATTAAAACAAAATATTTATATGTAGATATATTTATACCAGAATACATTTTAGATTATAAATAAATATAAAAATATAAAATATAAAATATTTTTCCTTAATATAGACATGCATGTGTGTGTATTTATATATACATAATAAATATACACAGTACACAAATATATAGTATGTAAACATAAACTTTTATTTTGGATGTGATTAATCACGATTAATCATTTGACAGCACTAATCAAAACTTAATTTTTGATTAATAATATGCATTGCTAGAACTTCATTTGGACAACTTTAAAGATGATTTTCTCAATATTTAGATTTTTTTGCACCCTCAGATTGCAGATTTTCAAATAGTTTTGTCTCAGCCAAATATTGTCCTATCATAACAAACCATACATCAATGAAAAGCTTACTTATTCAGATTTCCAAAAATGGACCCTTATGACTGATTTTGTGGTCCAGTGTCACAGATGTGCTGAAGAGCATTGTGTGTGGGTTGTAGTTGATTGTTGTGTGTTGTGTTCAGGCAGCGTCCGGCTCTCGGCGAATGTCTGGCTGCATTTTCGGGTGCGTTTCCTGTGGCCTTCCTGGAGCCCAGTCTGAACAGACACAACACATACTCCATATACAACTGCAAAAGCTCCCGAGAACGAGCAGGTTTGTCATACACACACAAAAAAACCTTATCTATACAGCAGATCTACTTAAAGGAGAAGTTCACCTCCAGAACAAAAATTTACAGATAATTTACTCACCCTCTTGTCATCCAAGATGTTCATGTCTTTCTTTCTTCAGTCGTTCTTTCTTCAGGTTTCTTGAAGCATCTTTGAGACGTTGCCACAGTTTTTCTGGATTTAGTCTGTCTCAGTTTGTTCTGTTTCTTCATGTCATTCCAGACAGATGATGATGATGAGATCAGATCTCTGTGTGGAGCACTGTCTGGTGTCAGACTCCTTGTGCAAAAAAAAATCTCCCTGGATTATTACAATTGACGGCAAAATGTGACCCTGGAGCACAAAACCAGTCTTAAGTCGCTGGGATATATTTGTAGCAATAGCCAAAAATATACTGTATGGGTCAAAATTACTTTTCTTTTAATGGCAAAAATCATTAGGATATAAAATAAAGATCATGTTCCATGAATATATTTTGTACATTTCCTACTGTAAATATATCAAAACGTAATTTTTGATAAGTAATATGCATTAAGAACTTCATTTGGACAACTTTAAAGGCAGTTTTCTCAATATTTTGATTTTTTTGCACCCTCAAATTTCAGATTTTCAAACAGTTGCATCTCAGCCAAATATTGTCCTATCATAACAAATCACACACTAATGGAAAGCTTATTTATTCAACTTTCAGGTGATGTATAAATCTCAGTTTTGAAAAATGGACCCTTAAGACTGGTTTTGTGGTCCAGGGTCACAAATGAATATTTGGAAATGTAAACTGATGTTTCATACTGACACACTACAGCAAAAAATAGAAATAGCTGACTTAAAATAATTTTTTGTTGGTGAAAATACTAGTGGCCTATAACTTTTGCACAGTACTGTATATATAATATTAATATACGTGGGAGGCCCGCTCAGGTAAAAATCAATCATCAGGTCAAAAAATTATTTTCTTACTTAGATTTTTTGTCTTGTTTCCAGGCAAAATATCTAAAAATTCTTAAATCAAGAAGAAATTAAGTGAGTTTTTGCTTGAAACAAGCAAAATTATCTGCCAATGGGGTAAGAAAAATTATCTATCTTTCATCTTGAAATAAGATTATTTTTCTCACCCCATTGGCAGATGATTTTGCTCGTTTTAAGCAAAAACTCACTTAATTTTGACATATTTTTTCTGAAAACAAGACAAACATTTTTACTTGTCTAGAAAATCCTCCTTGATTTAAGAATTTTTAGATATTTTGGCTGGAAACAAGACAAAAAATCTAAGTAAGAAAAGCATTTTTTGCAGTGTATTATAGTAATTATACTAACGCAGATGTGTTTGTGTGGTCTGCAGCGCTGGGGCTCCCCGCTCAGGTGGATGAGGTGTGCGCTCTGGTGCCGTCTCTGGAGCGAGCGCTGGAGGAGATCATGGAGCTGGCCGAGTCGGGGATGCGTTACACGCAGATGCCTCACGTGATGGAGGTGCTGCTGCCCATGCTGTGCAGCTACATGTCTCACTGGTGGGAACACGGACCCGAGAGCAACCCCGAGCGCGCCGAGAGCTGCTGCACCTCGCTGACCTCTGAACACATGAACACGCTCCTGGGAAACATCCTCAAGATCATCTACAACAACCTGGGCATCGACGAGGGAGCCTGGATGAAGAGACTCGCAGGTACACATCCACGAGATGATGGAATACACAATTAGCGCACATGTACTTCACTTTCAAACATGAAATAAAGACCTTAGATGTATGTGACCCTGGAGCACAAAACCAGTCTTAAGTAGCACGGGTATATTTGTAGCAATAGCCAAAAATACATCGTATGGGTCAAAATGATCGCTTTTTTTTTTATGCCACAAATCAGTAGATATTTTGTAAATGTCCTACCATAAATATAGCAAAACTTAATTTTTGATTAGTAATATGCATTGCTAAGAACTTTATTTGGACAACATCTTCAAGAATCGGCTAAAAACTCATCTTGTCCATCTTTATTTAACTCTCTAACTCTAGCACAGTCTTTTCTAATTCTGTTCTTTAAATTATGCTCTTTTAGACTTGTACTCTATCCATTTACTTACTGCTTGTTTTCTCAAAAAAAACAAACAACAACAAAAAAACACTAACATTACACTGCAAAAAATGCTTTTCTTACTTAGATTTTTTGTCTTGTTTCCAGCCAAAATATCTAAAAAAAATCTTAAATCAAGGAGGATTTTCTAGACAAGTAAAAATGATTGTCTTGTTTTCAGAAAAAACAAGTCAAAATTAAGTGAGTTTTTGCTTGAAACAAGCTAAATAATCTGCCAATGGGGATTCAAGCAGAAAACTAGATTATTTTGCTTACCCCATTGGCAGATTATTTTGCTTGTTTCAAGCAAAAACTCACTTAATTTGAACTTTTTTTTCTGAAAACAAGACATTAACGTGTACTTGTCGAAAATAATTCTTGATTTAAGAATTTTTAGATATTTCGGCTGGAAACAAGACACAAAATCTAAGCTATAAAAGCATTTTTTGCAGTGTGTGCTTCATATTTCTCATTGTTGAAGAGTGTTGAACTTCCTTTTCCTACAGTTCTACTGTACAGACCTCAGTTTACTTTTCCTTTAGTCTTAGCCTTATTCACTTTCATTTTTCAACTTTTTTATATTAAAAACAAACAAGCAAGCCCTGCCCAGATTTAAAAAGTAACGCAAAAGTAACGCAAAAGTAATGTAGTGCATAACTTTCCATAAAAAGTAACTAAATAACGTAATTAGTTACTTTTTTTAGGGAGTAACGCAATATTGTAACGCATTACTTTTAAAAGTAACTTTCCCCAACACTGGTCTAGGGTTACATATGTACTGAATTACAAAATATATTTTTACGCCTGTCAGTGTATTATCTTAAGACATCACTTAAATAGGATTAATGCAAAAATTTTGATTAATAAAATATTTTATATAAAATTTCTAAAACTTATTTTGTATTATCACTCAACATGTCTTCTAACACTGTATAAATGAGTCTTAGAAATATTTTAAGAAGGACATTCCTCATAATGTTTAGTGGTTCTTGTCAGGTTTGCAAACCTAATGAATCATAATCTCTCTGGGTCTCAGTGTTTTCTCAGCCCATCATCGGTAAAGCCAAGTCTCAGCTGCTGAAGACTCACTTCCTGCCGCTGATGGAGAAGCTGAAGAAGAAGGCGGCGACGGTCCTGCAAGACGAAGAGCACATGAAGGCGGAGGGCCGGGGCGAGATGTCCGAATCTGAGCTCCTCATCCTGGACGAGTTCACCATCCTGGTGCGAGACCTGTACGCCTTTTACCCGCTGCTCATTCGCTTCGTCGACTACAACAGGTACGAGACTCACTCAGGTGCGCTGCGATCAGATCGTCTCTGAGCCGCATAAATCAATGCTGTTTATAGTACGGAGCCGCTGAATGCTTGAATCTGATTGGCTGATGAACGTTCTGAAGGTGTGCATTATTTTCAGGGAAACGCACGGCGAATGTACTTCCAGGCAGCTTCTAACCGCATTACATGTTTATATCACTTCGCTACACTATTTCAGTTATTTCAAAGGTCCTTACAGCCTAAAACAGCAAAATAATCAAAACCCACAACGACACTGGCCAAACAAATAAATACAGATACAAACAATACAAAGAAACGACAGATTTCCTCCATGTTTTTGCCGCAAAATTAAGTTTTATGTACGGAAAGCACACTATTTCTCCACTCTCTCTAACAGACGCACACACATAACATGTTGTTAGCGCCTCTCTGACGATTAACAACTTAAAAACTACACCACATTTCTCACAAGCGACGCTGTTCCTGAAGAAAATGAACTTAAAGTTTCACTATAAGTAGCTGTTGCTGATCACGTTTGAGGAAGCACACTCACAGAGTTATTTCACCAGCTTAATCTTTTTCTGTCTGTCTGCCTGACAGTTTGTCTGTCTAAACTACATTATTAACTGCATTATTCTGCTATCAACGGCTCAAGCTCGTTACTAGTTCCAGGGTTCCCAGGGGTCGTGGAATTTCTGGAATATCATGGAATTTTAAAAGGTCTATTCCAGTCATTGAAAGTCAGGGAATTTAATATTTTTTGGTTCAAGGCATGGAATATCAGGGATTTTTGTTTGTTGCTTTAAAATTTAGTTTCCATTTAGCAAAATGTAATTTTTCTATTTGTGTTTTACCATTTTATTCCCTTCCCCCACGTCAACTAGCAATCACTTACGTCAAATACCTGATAACTAAAGCAGACATGCCTGGAAAATGTAAAATTCAAGAGCTACATAATGTCCACTTCAAAGACGATAGATGATAGAGAAGCAAAACTAAATGTGAAGAAATAAAAAAAAAACTGAATGATGAGCTTGATTACAAAGAGAGTTTTTAACCCCCGAAATCATAAAAACCATAAATTAATTTCTGTAGAAATAGTAGAGAAAAGCCAGTTTCCGCCACTAAATAAAAAATAAAAAAGGTTATTGCGACTTATATCACAATTCTGACTTATTTTCTCACAATTGCATGATATAAACTCGCAATTGCGAGAAAAAAAGTCAGAATTGTGAGATAAAAAGTCGCAATTGTGAGTTATTAAGTCAGAATTGCATGATATAAATTCACAATTGAGAGTAAAGTCAGAATTGTATGATATAAACTCGCAATTCTGTGAATATATCAGTATTTTTTCTCCTCAGAAATGAGCTTATATCTCACAATTTTGAGAAAAAAAGTCAGAATTGCAAGATACAAACTCGCAACTGCAAGAAAAGTCAGAATTGCGAGTTTTATCTTTAGCTTTTTTTTTCATTTAGTGGCAGACACGGGCTTCCATAGTTGTGTACTAACAACATTTGTAAACAAGTAAATAAAGCTTGCAAATGGATGGATCCGTTCGTTATAGATCATGGAAATTCAGCTTTTTAGTCAGTGAAAGTCAGGGAATTTGACATTTGGCTTCGAGTGGGAACCCTATAGGTCTAAAATTACGTTTTGGAACTAGCAACGAAGGCTTTGGATGAGCTGCATAAGAAATGAATCCTGCTCATAATAGCCATTTAAGAACAAAAAACGGACGAATGCCTTGAAGTATATCATCTGATCGATGTCTTGAGGTGTGGTAACCGTAGTATAAGCGGAATAATTGACTTGTGTAACATTGGTAACATTGGTGTAACATTATTACTCCGCTTGGCGTCGTGGCCGCATCGCCACCTCGGGTGTGCATTATTTTCTAGGAATTCAACGGCCCGTCGTCAGTTATTCCTTACTTGTTTTTCAGAGCAAAGTGGCTGAAGGAACCAAACACTGAGGCGGAGGAGTTATTCCGTATGGTGGCTGAAGTCTTTATATTCTGGGCCAAATCACACGTGAGCCAAAAACACATACAGCAGCCCATCTTTACTCTTCACTAGCATCATGATTTCTGTCATTGTGTCTGCATCAGCTGGTGTTTTGGTGATTTAGTGTATGAAGTCAGTTCTCCTCAAGTTCACACAGAATCACATGAACTAACTAACAACAAACACACACAATACTGACTGTCTTCTGTTGATTCAGCATTTCAAACTTACAAACATCTGTCTGTCGAATGTTCTGATTGTAATGTGTAATGTGACATAAGTGAGCAGTAATCAGACATATCCAATATTAAAGCAGATCATCACCTGTAAACATGAGAAAAGTTATTCTGACTGTCAGATTGAGGCATTAAATGAACTAAATTTGATACATTTTGTTTTTTGTGCCCAACAGAACTTTAAAAGAGAAGAGCAAAACTTTGTGGTTCAGAATGAAATCAACAACATGTCCTTCCTCATAACTGATACCAAATCCAAAATGTCCAAGGTACAAAACCACAAACACACACAGAATCCATTTATTTTCCATCGGTGTCATTGTTTTTTATTCTGAGCAAATATGTGACCCTGGGGCACAAAACCAGTCTTAAGTCGCTGGGGTATATTTGTAGCAACAGCCAAAAATACATTGTATGGGTCAAAATGATGCATTTTTCTTTTATGCCAAAAATTATTAGGGTATTAAGTAAAGATCATGTTCCATGAAGATACTTTGTGCATTTCCTACCATAAATATATCAAAACCTAATTTTTGATTAGTAATATGCATTGCTAAGAACTTAATTTGCACAACTTTAAAGGCAATTATTCAATATTTAGATTTTTTTGCACCATCAGATTGTAGATTTTCAAATAGTTGTATCTCATCCAAATATTGTCCGATCCTAACAAACCTTATTTATTTAGCTTTCAGACAACGTATAAATCTCAATTTCAAAAATTTGACCTTTATGACTGGTTTTGTGGTCCAGGGTCACATATCTGACGTTATACGACCGTGTTAGATACTGGATCATGTCAAAGCTGATCCTACATGAAGTCTGCTTCATTTTGATTTCTATCATAGTACTGAATGATTATGGTGTATTCATTGAAAATGTAAGGTAGATTAAAGACTAATTTGCCAATTCGATGGTACCATGTGCAAAAAGGGAGCTGTATCGGACCAGGAGAGGAAGAAGATGAAGAAGCGCGGTGACCGATATTCCCTCCAGACGTCGCTGATCGTCGCCGCTCTCAAGCGCTTACTTCCTGTGGGGCTGAACATCTGCGCGCCGGGAGACCAGGAGCTCATCGGACTCGCCAAGAGCCGCTTCACACAGGTACCGCAAGATCAACAAGCTTGTTTTTGTTACGTCACTGAGAGCCGTTTGTGATGAAGCTGAACCTGTTTCGCAGAAAGACACCGAGGACGAGGTGCGAGAGACCATACGCAACAACCTCCACCTGCAGGGAAAGGTGAGCCGACGCTCCGCTCAATTGGACATTATCAAGTATAATGCGAAAAACAAACAAAAAACACCTACAGAGTGCACGCATAGCACTACATTAGGTGATGAAAAGTAGTAAGTACGCATTTAGAGTGCATTCTTTCACTGCATGATTCAGTCTGTTAAAATGCATTTAGAATGATCACAGAATTCAAGATAGAGGGGCAAAAAATTTATATATTTTAGGGCTGTCAAATGATTAATCGCATCCATAATAAAAGTTTGTTTACATACTATATGTGTGTTTACTTTGTATATTTATTATGTACATATAAATACACCACATACATGTATATATTAAAACTAAATATGTATATGTATATATATTTATACCTGTATACAATTTAGATTATAATTAAATATAAATATTTATGACATAAATCTAAAATATTTTTCCTTAATATATACATGCATGTGTGTGTATTTATATATACATAATAAATATACACAGTACACAAATATATAGTATGTAAACATAAACTTTTATTTTGGATGATCGTGATGATTGATTAATCACGATTAATCGTTTGACAGCACTAATTTATTTCTATCATTTCGTATAGTTAAACAATATCACATGAAGAGTGCTGTTTTTTCCTTCAAAAATCAGCATGACTACAAATGTGATATTGATTTTATACAACAGTTCAATAAACAAGAAGTTAGTATTAAAAGACAGGATATTTCCTGTTTTGCTTAAATTTGCCAACAAAAATCATTCCAAACAGCCACAGCACTGTTTTGCGTCTCTGAGCGACATGAAGGTGCTTAGTTTCTAAATGAATCAACCGTTTAAATGATTCGGTTCAATCGCAACGACTCACTTATTAACAGCGATCTTTTCACTTTTTAAATGATTTCAATGATCACGTGTAAATGCATCTAAATGCCACTTTATGTGCAACTTCTGCAAAGATGAATTTTGTTGATACTGATTTAATTTGTTTAGTAACAGCCTAAATGTCTATTTGTCTAGTCTAATTAAGTCTAATTGACTGATTAAATGTAAGAATTAGACTCAAAAGAATTTTTCTAAATGCACACTTTTAGAAAAAAAAATATATGTTGCCCATAAAAGGTGAAAATAATTGTAAACTTTTAGGAAAATAAAAACTTTAGTTTTTGATATTCTTGCCAAGTCAGCACTGTAGTACTTAAGCACAATAACACGCACAGCAAAATATAGTCTAATTATCATTATCGAGAAAATCCCAGAAAATATTGAGATATTATTATTTGTCAGTATCGCACACCCCTAGTCTGCATACATCAGCACCACCATGTGTTTCACTCCAAAAAGCTGTTGAAGAGACTCATCATCGTCTTAAAGTAGACGAAGAGTCGTCAGCCAGTGCCAGTCCCTCCTAAAGAAAGCCTCGTCTGTCGTCTGTGAGCTCCTCTCACTACCAAAAAAGGCTTTTCTTACTTTGCATTTTTGTCTTGTTTCTAGTCAAAATATCTAAAAATGCTTAAATTAAGATGCATTTACTAGATAAGCAAAATGACATGAGATATTTATTCTTGTTTCCAGAGGGAAAAAAAACTAAATTAAGTGCAGTTTGCCTAAAATAAGTAAAATTATCTGCCAGTGGTGTAAGTAAAATGCTCTTGAATCTGGCAGATAATTTTTACTAGTTTCCAAGGGGAAAAACTGCATTAAGTGCATTTTCCTTAAAACAAGACTAACTATCTTATGTCGGTTTGTAAGATCTAGTAAATACTAGATCTTACTTAAAGAGTGTTTAGATATTCTGACTAAAAACAAGACAAAAATACTAAGTAAGATAAGCCTTTTTCTACAGTGGCTGAAGCAGATCGAGACGAACAGAGGCGTAGATGAGAGGAGCTTTATGACCATCAAGTGTCAATTTTTCGAAATTGAGATTTATACATTATCTTAAAGTTGAATAAATAAGCTTTCCATTGAAGTATGGTTTGTTGTGATAGGACAATATTTGGCCAAGATGCAACTATTTGAAAATCTGTAATCTGAGGGTGCAAAAAAAATAAAAATACTGAGAAAATCTCCTTTAAAGTTGTCCAGATTAAGTTCTTAGCAATGCATATTACTTTTGATATAAAATACCTTCATGGAACATGATCTTTATTTAATATCCTAATGATTTTTGCCATAAAAGAAAAAACAATAATTTTGACCCATACAATGTATTTTTGGCTATTGCTATAAATATACCCCAGCGACTTAAGACTGGTTTTGTGCTCCAGGGTCACAAATCCTGTCACTGTTGTGAAGATCCTGACAGTGATTTACAGCACAAAACTGTGTGAAGTCATTGATATTTGATAAGTATTAATAATTTGAGGTGCACCACAGTTTAACATGAGTACTTCATTCAGTTGAGCAGCAGCTAGCTGATACAGCAGGTGAGGATGGGCATGAGCGGCTGTTGACCGATTATCATTCACTGTCCTGCGCACACATGCTTCATCTGTGTGTGTGTGTGTGCAGCTGGAGGATCCTGCGATCCGCTGGCAGATGGCGCTTTATAAAGACATGCCCAACCGCAGCGAGGACACGTCTGACCCTGAGAAGACCGTCGACAGAGTGCTGAACATCGCACATGTGCTCTTCCACCTCGATCAGGTTAATGTTACTCCAGCAAACCACTTTGACTTCAACATCTCCACATACAGCTCATGTTCTACAGTATTCTAGACTGTCATGTGCAGATGAGCTCTCTTATGATTGGTTTACCTCTACCTACAGGTGTCATCAGACCCAGAGCCATTGAGAATCAGAGTTTTGAGGTTTAAGTAGGATAGACAGCAGTTTCACTATATTTGCAGCAATTTCGAGTAATTATTAACACATAATGTGCATTGATTGTGTTTTGATAGCTACTCTGAACACGATTCACAATCGCTTTATATTTCGGAGAGTGATAAAGAGACAGCAATAATATGTTCTTATACTCTTCAGTCAAATGTTACCAAACACCTTAAGTGTAACTTTTATTCAATTAAATAATTGTAATATATATTCAAGTTCTATTTAGTTAATATTTTTTTGGAGTTTTTTGTACTAAATAATGTGTGCAATGATGATCCTGACCATTTAAAAGATAACATTTTCTAATATAGTATTTATATTACAGTTAAGTGTATATTTAAATGTGCATTTGGACATGATCAAACACTTTTTTTTTTAGGTTTCGAATTAACGATTTAATGTTAAATTAAAAAAAGTTAATTACTATTATGTTAAATTATGATATTCACATATACAACATAAGTGAATATTACAAAAGGCAAGCAAATATGGCATTTAACATAATAAAAAAGTTTAAAATAATGTAATAAAAACACAAGGCAACCAATTGCACTTTTTATTGTAAACTCATTCAACCTCCTACAGGGAGAGAAAGAATGCAGAAAGACTAAAAACTTAAAAATTACTAGGTATTACGGTGTTTCTCACGTTATCTAACTGCAATTAAAGTATAACTGCTTATTATCTAGTGATAAACTTTAACTATAACTCGCTTTGTAAAACACTACTGGTCAGATTTCCGAGAGGTCAACCGATACGTTAAAATGTCAAAAAATGCAGTAATTTCTTCAGTTCACCTGTGCTTGAGAAGCTCTGAAATAAATGGGCTTCGATGCTGGAACTGTCGGTTGTTTAAAACTATTGGCGCTCCATGACACGCTTTACTGCATTCCTCAGTTCCTATGGAAGCCTATGGGAGTGTTGCAACTCTGTTTCTCAACGGCTCTGATCAGACCAGGTTCTGAACACTGAATAGGTGTTGAAATGTAAATGTGGGCGGGTCATGTGTTAATGAGCTCATACACTCTGAAAAGATTGGTGTAGAAACAATTTTTACAGCAGCTTTGCAAAAAATCAGGATATTGATGTTCAGGGTTCCCACTGTAAGCCAAATGTCAAATTCCCTGACTTTTCCCTGACTTTCACTGACTAAAAAGCTGAATTTCCATGATCTATAACGAACGGATCCATCCATTTGCAAGCTTTATTTACTTGTTTACAGACATTTTTAGTACAAAACTATGGAAGCCTGTTTCTGCCACTAAATAAAAAAAAGCTAAAGATAAAACTCGCAATTTGACTTTTCTTGCAGTTGTGAGTTTGTATCTCGCAATTCTGACTTTTTTTCTCAAATTGTGAGATATAAGCTTATTTCTGAGAAAAAAATGATATATTCACAGAATTGCGAGTTTATATCACAAAATTCTGACTTTACTCTCAATTGTGAATTTATATCATGCAATTCTGACTTAATAACTCACAATTACGACTTTTTATCTCACAATTCTGACTTTTTTCTCGCAATTGCGAGTTTATATCATGCAATTGTGAGAAAATAAGTCTGAATTGTGAATTGTGTAAGTCACAATAACCTTTTTTTATTTTTTATTTAGTGGCGGAAACTGGCCTTTTCTCTACTATTTCTACAGAAATTAATTTGTTTTTTATGATTTCGGGGGTTAAACACTCTGAAGGATTTTCTCTTTGTAATCAAGTTTATCATTCAGTTTTTTTTTTATTTCTTCACATTTAGTTTTGCTTCTCTATCATCTACTTTTCACGCCCAGTCTTTGAAGTGGACATTTATGTAGCTCTTGAATTTTACATTTTCCAGGCATGTTTGCTTTAGTTATCAGGTATTTGACGTAAGTGATTGCTAGTTGACGTGGGGGAAGGGAATAAAATGGTAAAACACAAATAGAAAAATTACATTGTGCTAAATGGAAACTAAATTTTAAAGCAACAAACAAAAATCCCTGATATTCCATGCCTTGGACCAAAAAATATTAAATTCCCTGACTTTCAATGACTGGAATAGACCTTTTAAAATTCCATGATTTTCCAGAAATTCCATGACCAGTGGGAACCCTGGTATAATAACTCAATATCTTCATGCCTTACAGTTGCATTTGGATATATTTCACAAGCAATGATGCATCTGAGATTGTCTGTATATAGTGTAAGTCACAGATGATGTGTTTGTTGGAGCAGGTGGAGCATCCTCAGCGCAGTAAGAAGGCCGTGTGGCACAAGCTGCTGTCCAAACAGAGGAAGAGAGCCGTAGTGGCCTGTTTTAGGATGGCGCCGCTTTATAACCTGCCCAGGTGAGGATCTTCTGTCTCCTGGATCTGGATGATCTCAACGATTCCTGACTCTGATTCTCTGATTCTCAGGCACAGAGCCGTGAACCTGTTCCTCCAGGGCTATGAGAAGTCTTGGATCGAGACAGAAGAGCATTACTTTGAGGACAAGCTGATTGAGGATTTGGCCGTACGTATTTATGACACACCACATCCATTCAGAACATGTGTTTCCCAGTAGGATGTCATATGCAGAGCAGGAACTTTCAGATGATATCGCTGCATATTGTGTTGTTTTTGAACAAAAGATGGTTTAATGAGAAGACGACTTGAACCAGAATGACTAGAATCAAAATGTTGAGTCCTTGAAACAGTCTGATATTTACGTGAACTGATTTTTCAAATCCAGTCCAAATGAAGGTTCTACAGGTTGTTTATATGTTTAAAGTTTTGATTGAGAAAGTAGTCAGATTCAAAAGATTACATGACTAAAATGTTCTGTTAAACCGATTATTTAAGATATTCACTGCCCCTCTCAATCAAAACTTTATTCAGAAGTCTAATTGACTCAATAATCTGATAATAAAGTCAATTTCTGCTACAGAACATCCATGTAATCTTTCCATAGCACAAACGGTTCTTTAAATTAAAATTCACTGAGAAATAAATGGTTCTTTTAAGAAGTGTGCAGAAAGGTTCTTTGGAGGAACAGAGTTTTCTGAAGGAGCTGTGGGTAGAGTATCTTAGGGTCGTGTTTGAGGCTGTTTGGTGTTTTAGAAACCAGGTGGAGAGGAGCCATCAGAGGAGGATGAGATGACCAAACACATCGACCCCTTACACCAGCTCATACAACTGTTCAGCAGAACTGCGCTGACTGAGAAATGGTAGGTTTCCTTCAACTTTCAGTCAGTATAATCGGGCCAAACCACAGTGACTTTGTTCATAGATCGATCACGTCGGTGTCATTCTTTCCCTGGTTTGTTATAGTAAACTAGAGGAGGACAATCTCTACATGGCATACGCTGATATCATGGCCAAGGTAAGACTTGTTTAGATCATAACAAGTATAGGGCCCAAAGAAAACGCGGACGGAATCGCGGAATCCATTCATAAAAACGGAATGTATTATTAAACGCCGAATGTCACGGAATTTGTAAAAGTTTGGAAGAACTAGTCAAAAGTACGTCACAAGTTAAATCAAATCGCGTTTTGAACTAGTATGTGTAAATATTAAGCCGCAAAAAGACTATTACAAATGAATCCTGGATGTTCCGCTTGTTTCTGTTTTTATGAATGGAGCAGATGCTCGAGTTTGTTTACTATAACGTTACCTAGTGACGCATGCGTAACGCTCACGTGATTTCAGCATCTGGCGTCTCAACAAATGAGGACATAAATACCTGAACAACATCTCCAGAACTGCTCTGAGAGTCACTTCATTCGCATTTGACCGTTCCGTTTGAGTAAAATTCACTGTTAGCTTTCACCCTCAGCTGTATTCAATGTAGCCACAACAAGCGTCAGTTCCAGGTCTCCACGGCAACCCGTCAAAATAAAAGTTCGGTTTAACTTAAAGATGACAGAAATATATTTTTAAAATTTAGAATGTACGCAATGACACTACTACTACTGTTGAAAAATTAATACAAGTTTTTGAAAGAAATAATTACACAATATTTCTTTAATTTTCATTAATTAAAAGACATGTCTTCTGTTAATATAAATGCACAACACAGAATAAAAAAAAATCACAAAGTTTTGTAAGAATAAATAAAAGTTATGCATTTAAATAATTAGACATTAAAACCAGAATTTGGTAACAATAAAATACAATATTTCATAGGACTCTAAACACGTCATTTTTGTTAAACCTTTAATAAATTGATGTCAAATTGTATAGGTTTTGTGATTTTAATTAATTAGACATGCTTTTTTGATTTTATTTAAGCATTAAAAAGGACTGCAGAAAAAATTAAAACGGAAAAAACGGAATTCAGAAAAAAATAAAACTGATTTCATTGGGCCCTACAAGTAATAATAAGCTCCTCTGTGTGAGCTGCTCAGATTAATGTTGTGCTGTTTGTGTGATCACTCACAGAGCTGTCATGACGAAGAGGAGGACGATGAAGAGGAGGTCAAGAGTTTTGAGGTAGGTGTCCGTCCGTGACTGGACGAGACGGATCATCTTAAATGCACTCGCACACTTTGAGTTTGATTTTCTTTGCAGCTTTGAAGAGCATGAAGCCCCTCATGCGTGATCGTCCTGATCTCACGCTCACATCTGAATCCGCTGCTCTCGGTGGTCTGCTCGTTTTAACCTCTTACTGGTCTGGTTACCGCTAGAAGGACTTTGAGCCGTTGGAGACCAGCCCAGAACCTGCAAACCACCATAGTCTGGTTTAGGCTGCAATGTAGATTTTCATCCGAGCTGGTTTTGCACATGCACTCTTTGAAGAAACGCTGAGAACATCTGTCAGTACTCAAGCATGTTATACAGCTGTGCTCAAAAGTTTACATACCCCTTGCAGAATCTGCAAAATGTTCATTCTTTTAACAAAATAAGAGGGATTGTACAAAATGCATGCTATTTTTTATTTAGTGCTGACCTGAATAAGATATTTTACATAAAAGACATTTACATATAGTCCAGAAGAGAAAACAATAGTTGAATATATAAAAAATGATCCTGTTCAAAAGTTTATATCCCCTTGATTTTTAATACTGTGTTGTTCCTGAATGACCCACAGCTGTGTTTTTTGTTTAGTGATAGTTGTTCATGAGTCCCTTGTTTGTCCTGAACAGTTAAACTGTCTGCTGTTCTTCAGAAAAATCCTTCAGCTCCCACAAATTCTTTGGTTTTCCAGCATTTTTTGTGTATTCAAACCCTTTCCAACAATGACTGTATGATTTTGAGATCCATCTTTTCACACTGAGGACAACTGAGAGACTCATATGCAACTATTACAGAAGGTTCAAACACTCACTGATGCTCCAGAAGGAAAAAACATGCATTAAGAGCCGGGGGTGAAAACTTTTGAAATTTGAAGATCATGGTAAATTTAACTAATTTTGTCTTCTTGGAAACATGCAAGTATCTTCTGTAGCTTCTGAAGGGCAGTGCTAAATGAAAAAAAATATGATATTTAGGCAAAATGAGCAAAATGTACACATTTCCATTCTGTTCAAAAGTTTTCACCCCCAGCTCTTAATGCATGTTTTTTCCTTCTGGAGCATCAGTGAGTGTTTGAACCTTCTGTAATAGTTGCATATGAGTCTCTCAGTTGTCCTCAGTGTGAAAAGATGGATCTCAAAATCATACAGTCATAGTTGGAAAGGGTTTGAATACACAAAAATGCTGGAAAACCAAAGAATTTGTGGGAGCTGAAGGATTTTTCTGATGAACAGCAGGCAGTTTAACTGTTCAGGACAAACAAGGGACCCATGAACAACTATCACTAAACAAAAAATGTAACATTTGATGTAAACTTTTGAACGGTTTTTTTTTTTTTTTTTTATAAATTCAACTAGTGTTTTCTCTTCTGGACTGTATGTAAATGTCTTTTATGTGAAGTATCTTTTTCAGGTCAGTACTAAATAAAAAATAACATGCATTTTGTATGATCCCTGTTATTTTGCTAAAAGAATAACATTTTGCAGATTCTGCAAGGGGTATGTAAACTTTTGAGCACAACTGTATAGAGCATCACCTAACCTGAAGAATGAAGCCCTGAATCCATCTGAAACCACCTTGGATTGAAAGCTGGGTTTTGTGGCTGAGCTAGACCAGTGGAAACCAGTCTAAGGTGATTTCAGCTGGTCTTAACTGGCTTAAACAGATCTCCCAGCCTGACAAATGTCAGAAAGCCCTCTAAACCCATCTGATATGAGCAGCTGTGGTTTAGTTAAAATTGTTGGACGACTTTATGCAGTTTAAAAACATTAGGAAAATGGAGCTTTGTGTCTTGAGCACTGACCAGTCGCCGCATCCGCATGGCTCACATCAATATCACCCCTTTGTTCCAGTCAGTGAAAGCACTTACCGGCCGAAGTATGAAATGACTAAATTTTGTTTCCGCAGCGTGATATAATGAAAGATTTAAGCCTCAAAATTGCCAGCAAAGAAGAGCAGTCTCTGGTAAACCAGCGCTGAATGTTCACATCCATGGCTTCCATTCATTCCTTATGGACTCACACTTGGTTTCTCACTCATTCGAGACATTTTTATTTGGCCAGCGTGGTTGTTTCTGATTTGAGCTGAAGCGTCACGTAATTCACAGCATGGCGCAGCAGATGGCAGTGCGGCCGCAGCTTCCTGTTTCGTAATGGCGATGGTGGTGTTGCTGCTGACATGATGCTTCTTCCTGAGGGTCTCATGTTCCTCTGCACTAGCTTTCAGCGACCATGTCCCATAGTCTCAACTACACTGCAAAAAATGCTTTTCTAGCTTAGATTTTTTTGTCTTGTTTCCAGGCAAAATATCTAAAAATTCTTAAATCAAGAATTATTTTCGACAAGTACACGTTAATGTCTTGTTTTCAGAAAAAAGTTGTTCAAATTAAGTGAGTTTTTGCTTGAAACAAGCAAAATAATCTGCCAATGGGGTGAGAAAAATAATCTAGTCTTCTGCTTGAAATGAGATTATTTAGCTTGTTTCAAGCAAAACCTCACTTAATTTTAACAACTTTTTTCTGAAAGCAAGACATTAATGTGTACTTGTCTAGAAAATCCTTCTTGATTTAAGAATTTTTAGATATTTTTGGCTGGAAACAAGCTAGAAAAGCATTTTTTGCAGTGTAGTCTGAATTTAGTGTGCATTAGAGGAGATGCTGTGGCTTTGGGAATATGGACCTTCACCCCGCGCTGGCACTGAAAACACAATGACCTTGTGTTTTGGCACATTCGTGAGTCGTCGGTGTGCTGCGTGTGGCGTGAGATGATTGCTAAAGCAGCGTTATGATGTTCTTCCATCTGTCCTGCAGGAAAAGGAGATGGAGAAGCAGAAGCTGCTGTATCAGCAGGCCCGACTGCACGACCGCGGAGCGGCTGAGATGGTGCTGCAGACCATTAGCGCCAGTAAAGGTCAGAGGAACACCGAAACCCTAAGATTATTCAGGTTTGTCATGATGATGATGGTCTGATGAGAGTGTGTCTGTGCAGGAGAGATGGGGCCGATGGTGGCGTCCACACTGAAGCTGGGCATCGCCATACTCAACGGAGGAAACTCAACCGTTCAGCAGGTGACAGACACACACAAGAACATCAGCCACTGGTTTCACTTCAGTTTACTTCATTATGCATAACATTAGTGATGCACCCGCATTTCAACCAAACTGAAAACTCAGGATGCACTTGGTCAGAAACCAAAAATACAGGTGCTGGTCATATAATTAGAATATCATCAAAAAGTTGATTTATTTCACTAATTCCATTCAAAAAGTGAAACTTGTATATTATATTCATCCATTACAAGTGTTTATTTATTTTAATTTGGATGATTATAACTGACAACTAATGAAAACCCAATATTCAGTATCTCAGAAAATTTGAATATTGTGAAAAGGTTGAATATTGAAGACACCTGGTGCCACACTCTAATCAGCTAATGAACTCAAAACACCTGCAAATGGTCTCTCAGTCTAGTTCTGTAGGCTACACAATCATGGGGAAGACTGCTGACTTGACAGTTGTCCAAAAGACGACCATTGACACCTTGCACAAGGAGGGCAAGACACAAAAGATCATTGCGAAAGAGGCTGGCTGTTTACAGAGCTCTGTGTCCAAGCACATTAATGGAGAGGCGAAGGGAAGGAAAAGATGTGGTGGAAAAAAGTGCACAAGCAATAGGGATAACCGCATTCACGCACCGATTCACAAAGAGTGGACTGCAGCTGGAGTCAGTGCTTCAAGAACCACTACGCACAAACGTGGGTTTCAGCTGTCGCATTCCTTGTGTCAAGCCACTCTTGAACAACAGACAGCGTCAGAAGCGTCTCGCCTGGGCTAAAGACAAAAAGGACTGGACTGCTGCTGAGTGCTCCAAAGTTATGTTCTCTGATGAAAGTAAATTTTGCATTTCCTTTGGAAATCAGGGTCCCAGAGTCTGGAGAGGCACAGAATCTGTGTTGCTTGAGGTCCAGTGTAAAGTTTCCACAGTCAGTGATGGTTTGGGGTGCCATGTCATCTGCTGGTGTTGGTCCACTGTGTTTTCTGAGGTCCAAGGTCAACGCAGCCGCATACCAGGAAGTTTCAGAGCACTTCATGCTTCCTGCTGCTGACCAACTTTATGGAGATGCAGATTTCATTTTCCAACAGGACTTGGCTCCTGCACACAGTGCCAAAGCTATCCCTGTTCTTAATTGGCCAGCAAACTCGCCTGACCTTAACCCCATAGAAAATCTATGGGGTATTGTGAAGAGAAAGATGCGATATGCCAGACCCAACAATGCAGAAGAGCTGAAGGCCACTATCAGAGCACCTGTGCTCTCATAACACCTGAGCAGTGCACAGACTGATCCACTCCATGCCACGCCGCATTGCTGCAGGACTTCAGGCAAAAGGAGCCCCGACTAAGTATTGAGTGCTGTACATGCTCATACTTTTCATGCTCATACTTTTCAGCTGGCCAAGATTTCTAAAAATCCTTTCTTTGTATTGGTCTTAAGTAATATTCTAATTTTCTGAGACACTGAATTTGGGGTTTTCATTAGTTGTCAGTTATAATCATCAAAATTAAAAGAAATAAACATTTGAAATATATCAGTCTGTGTGTAGTGAATGAATATAATATACAAGTTTTACTTTTTGAACGGACTTAGTGAAATAAATCAACTTTTTGATGATACTCTAATTATATGACCAGCACCTGTAAATGTTATTTAATAATATGGATATGCCGGTATCAAATTTTCATGTCACCTTATGACGTAAATATGAGACAAAAAGTCAAAGAGGGGCATTTTTGCCCCATATCTTGAATTTTAGGAACATTCTAACTACTTTCTCTTGCCTCATATTTGTCATCAGACAACTGCATGAAATGTCAGATGACCCACATAGGTTATTTTGAACACACTTTTTCATTGTAATTAATTAATCAATCTAATGAACGCATTTAATTACCAGCCCTAATACAAAAATAAAACAATACAAACCGGAAAATACTAGGGCTGCCTCCTAATAGTCGACTAAGCGTTAGTTGACCAGAAAAGGCTTAGTCGACCAAAATGTTAGTCGTTTAGTCGCAGAAATAAATAAATAAATCTCACGGAGAGATGGTTAATGGCTATAGTCTGTGTGGTAATACTAATACAGTATACATCGGGCAGCACATCCAACATTCGCCTATCATTCATCAACCTCATATGCAGGGTTCGAAATTAACTTTTTTGATCACCAGCCAAAGTGGCTGGTAACTTTCTGAAGTTACCAGCCAATCAGAATTTCCATTAGACAAATTTTTACGTGGTGAAAATAAGAGATTATGAATGCCACTGAATGAAAATTTGATCATTTTATTAACAGTGCATGAAAAACGCACAGAAAGTGCAATACACACAACAAACTATACAGTTATAAACTGTTATAAACTTAACTATACATCTTCATCATTTCCAAGTTGGATGGAAACACCTCAAATATCTTCAACATTTTCATCTTCTGCCTCAACCCTCTTCTCACCTCTTCCTGATCCTGACGTCTGTCCTAACCACCGCAGCATTTTGATTTTAGCTTATTTCGCTGTCCAGCTCAGTCCTCTTTGCTCATCCGATATTTTCTATTTCTCTTGTTTGTATTTTTGCGCTCTCGTCGTTGATTGGACCCGCAAACCGAAGCGTACAGTATCTGCGCGCTGCTGACGTCACCCGTAGTGTAGTGTTCATGTGAAATATAGGACGGAGGGGACAAACGACCCAGAGCGTCTCTGACATGATTTGCATGATTGGCTCATGCATCACCGGCCAAACTGGCTGGTAAGTTTTTATCAATACCCGCCAAAATGATTTTTAACCCGCATTTGGCGGGTTGGCGGGTGTTAATTTCGAACCCTGCTCATATGGCTTATTATCTTAAACGTAAGTAGTAGCAACTTTACATGTAATGTTGAACAATGTAACGTTAAGCAGTGGTTTTCAAACCTTGGGTGGGTCGCCTGTCTTAAAAAATGGGTCGCCAGGACGATTTAAGCCAGATGTATAGGCTATGTATGTAACAAAGTTCAAGATTCAGGGAGAAGGATGCGGGAAGCTGCAAACTAAACCGAAAGTAAAACACGCGCACGCATTCAAAAGCTATTTTAATATCCCGCTTTCAGAGAGCTACTATCCCAAAGCGCGCAAATTAGGCTATATATATTTTTAAAAAGTTTGAAAACCACTGACCTAGAGAAATGTGCGCTGTCTGTGTGGAAGCTGAACATGCGCTTAATGCCGAACAGATGGATGCCGGTGCGGTAATTTGCTCTTAGAATAGCTTACTCCATCATTTTAGACAGCATAGACAGGTAAAAGTAAAACATCTTTTCGAAAGACGTATATTCGTGTACACTCACAATAAAAACGAAACATGCGCTTTTGTAAAATAATGAAAGCAAACAGGATGTGCTTTCTGTCGTCTCTTTTCTGTGAACTTGAGCGTGAGACTCAGTGTATATCTTTGGCTTTCAGACATTAAAATAGATCTATAGAGAGTAAAATTTCTACTTTCTCAGATTATGCAATAGCCTACATATGAAACATGCATTCAGGCGCATCACAACTGCGGAGATGACGAGGCGCCGACTTCATCTCTTAAGCCGAAAACAAAGCTCTAGTTTAATCTAATCAATATATTATTAAAATGTTAATGCAGTCTACTTATTGTTTTTCCCTGACACATCATTACATCTGCGGTGCGCTGTGGCAAGCTTTATGCATGCTTGAGCGCTTATTAGGATATTAAAGGCTCAGGGTGCGATTTGCTGGGGGAGATGGTGGGGATTTCCCCCCCCTCTGGTCTATGCATCCCTGCCTCTGCTGAATTATTGTTATCCCCGGTGGGGATAAAAACATCCCGCGAACCCGCTCCTAAGTCCGGTTCTGAATCACATGATTCGCGAAACACGCTTTAAAGTCCGGTTCTGAATCAAATGATTCGCGAAACGCGCTTTAAAGTCCGGTTCTGAATCAAATGATTCGCGATACGCGCTTTGAAGTCCCTTTTTGAGTCAAACGATTCGTGAAACGCGCTTTAAAGTCCGTTTAAATGATTCGCGATACGCATTTTAAAGTCCGACTCTGAAACACATGATTCGCGAAACGCGCCTTAAAGTCCGGTTCTGAATCAAATGATTCGCGAAACGCGCTTTGAAGTCCCTTTTTGAGTCAAACGATTCGCGAAACGCGCTTTAAAGTCCCTTTTTGAGTCAAACGATTCGCGAAACGCGCTTTAAAGTCCGTTTAAATGATTCGCGATACGCATTTTAAAGTCCGACTCTGAATCACATGATTCGCGAAACGCGCATTAAAGTCCGGTTCTGAATCAAATGATTCGCGAAACGCGCTTTAAAGTCCGGTTCTGAATCAAATGATTCGCGAAACGCGCTTTGAAGTCCCTTTTTAAGTCAAACGATTCGCGAAACGCGCTTTAAAGTCCGACTCTGAATCACATGATTCGCGAAACGCGCTTTAAAGTCCGGTTCTGAATCAAATGATTCGCGAAACGCGCCTTAAAGTCCGGTTCTGAATCAAATGATTCGCGAAACGCGCCTTAAAGTCCGGTTCTGAATCAAATGATTCGCGAAACGCGCCTTAAAGTCCGGTTCTGAATCAAATGATTCGCGATCTGATTGGAGCGCTTCGAAATAGTGAATCATTTTGCGACGCAGTGGTTGATCTTTGCTCGCTTTATATAATTTATTCGTTGTTTGAAATGAAATCGTTACAATTAATAGGACTAACTAATGTTTTTCTGAAATTGTGATCACATTTCATGACATGACACTCATTATCTGGTAGCCTACTTATCTCAAAAAAAGATGTATATAATGTGCAATGTTAACAGATTACACTAATATTAGTTTTCAAAAGCATCCCCCCTCTGCTTTTTTCACAAATCGCACCCTGTGTAGGCTCATTATAAGGATCTAAATGTTTTATTAATAAACGTATAATTAGTCGAATAATGCTTAAAATGAACGACTACCAGTCGACCAGAAAAATCCTTAGTCGAGGTGGAAAAATACACTTTAATATTCATGTCACTTGAAATATGAGTAAGTGTAATGAAATCCCATGATTCCCTGTGCTGCGCTTTGATGTGTTTGTGTGTTTTTTGTCATTCCCCTGCAGAAAATGCTGGACTACCTGAAGGACAAACGGGACGTGGGCTTTTTCCAGAGTCTGGCAGGACTCATGCAATCATGCAGGTAAATCAACTTCCTGCTGAGCGTCACATGACTGAAGCCGAAGTATGTGTGCGATTCTAGTGAATGATGTTTGTGTTTCCAGTGTTCTGGATCTCAACGCCTTCGAGAGGCAGAATAAAGCTGAAGGTCTGGGGATGGTGACTGAGGAAGGATCAGGTATGATTTATATCAACAGAAACAGCTGATGTATAATCAATAACTATGACTGTGATATATAAGCGGGTAATTTTATCGAGGCATGAAATCATCATTTTCATTCCACTTGATTTATCATGCCATTTCTGTCTTAATTGAGTTGAGTTATTGATTTAAAACTACAGTAATGCTACTTTTGTGTTGAGCGCTCATGGCACGTATCCCAGAATCCATTCTGAAGATGTCTCTGTCGGATCGAATTTATTTTACCCTCTTTCTTTACGTTTGTGTTCGAGTGGATGATGATGACGAATGCTTGATATGGTCTCCAGACGTTTGTAAGCAGACATACTCAGACTTGAGTCTAAAAAAAGCTCCTGATGGTTTTTTTTGCAAGGGTGCACTGAGAAAAAAGAGCACTCAACGGTGCGCGTAAGACACTAACCCTACCCTAACATGTGCTGTCTCTCTCTCTCTCTCTATCTTTATGATGTCTGTCTTTGAGAAGTGATGCTTTTGCCATTTTAAGTCGACTGAAGTTATTTTCAAAGCTCATTTCTTTTGAGTCTCAGAGATGAAGCATGAATTTTCTATTCTTTTTCAGGTTTCTTTATGTTTGCTGTGTTATAACATGACTTTTAAAGGACTAGTTCACCCAAAAATGAACGCTCTGTCATCGTTTACTCCTCGTCACGTCGCTACAAAAACTGCATGAGTTTCTTCCGCCGGAGAAACACAAAAGCAGGATCACAGAAACCGATCCATCGCATTACAAATCAACATTTATTCTGTGGTGGAACGGACACTTTAATTCATTTTTAAAATAAAATGACTGGCACCTTAAGTTCGATTTTCTGCGTTTTCGCATCCATATCAAGCATTTTGATAGGAAAGGATGACAAATATGAAAAAAAAAAACATATAAAATTCAGACTTAGTGTGCAATGACCTTTAGTCTTTTCAAAAAGCATTTAATATGTGTGTGTATATATATATATATATATAATAAAATTATAAATAAAGCAATTAAAACTTGATGATAAATTAAAGCTTGATTGGAAATGACAAAAATATATAATAATATAGCTATAAATATATATTAAAACAATTATATTTTAAGTCTATTTTATTTTTAGATGTCGATTGATTATATAAGAGTTATATTTTTGTAAAGATATTTAGTAATATTTTATTATTTAGTTTTTTTAGAATAAAATACTTTTTTAGAGGAATATTTATCATTATTTTAGCAGAATATTTGTATTATTTTATATCATTTTGTTATTATTTCAGTTTTTTTAAATGTTCATGCAGCTCTTTATTACACTGCAAAAAATGCTTTTCTTACTTAGATTTTTTTGTCTTGTTTTCAGCCAAAATATCTAAAAATTCTTAAATTAAGAAGGGTTTTCTAGACAAGTAAAAAGTAAAAAATATTGTCTTGTTTTCAGAAAAAAAAAGTTAAAATTAAGAGTTTTTGCTTGAAACAAGCAAAATAATCTGTCAATGGGTTAAGCAAAATAATTAGCTTTCTGCTTGAAATAAGATTATTTTTCTTACCCCATTGGCAGATTATTTAGCTTGTTTTAAGCAAAAACTCACGTTTTCTGAAAACAATTTTTGCTTGTCTAGAAAATCCTTCTTGCTTTAAGAATTTTTAGATATTTCGGCTGAAAACGAAATATAAGTAAGAACAGCATTTTTTTGCAGTGTAGCTCTTACTGGCTTCAGAAAGGACAAAAACTCCTCATAATAATATAGTTTTGCACTATTCCAAGACTTACGAGGGTTTGTGTGAGAAACACCCACAATTAGGTCACAATTTTTGGAGGTCATCAGCGTCTTTGATTGTAAAGATGATGATGAACGTTGTGAATGTCCTCCACTGATGATAGTCAGTCCTGAAGGTTTGATCTGACATGAAGGTGAGTGAACGATGGCAGGAGCTTCATGTTTGTCTGCACTATTCCTTTAACCTGTACAAGTGTTTTTCTCCCTCTGATTATTTCTTTCTCTCTGAATTTTGACTTTTTTTTTCCTCATGAATCCCTCTCTAAACAGTTCTGCACTTATTTCACTCAGGTTTGGATTCAGTCAGCATCATTCATAAAGTCTCACTTTCATTAAACCTGTAAGTTAAGATGGAAACTTCTGGTTACTTATTCAGACTAGTGCTAACCAGATGCGGCACGGCATACGCTTGATCTTCGATTTCCATCTCTGTCCCAGTGTGAAATCTCATTGGTCCGCGTAACTGTCCGTTAAACATCATCTGAGTTCTGATTGGCTTGGACAGATTCAATCTGTTGTGTCGCTCTGGTTAGACGCGTGATTGATCAGAATGGTGCTGATTGAACCCAAGTCTGCTTTTTCCAATCAACAGCGACTGACCTTGTGACCTGTATGACCTCTCACTTTTTTCTTTCCTTTTTTTCTTCTTTTTTTCGGTTTCTGTACCGTCTTCCCTTTATCAGTCATCACTCATGAGCGTGGTAATTATGCCTTCTGCCATTTTGCTGTGGTTTAGCTGTGTGTGAGCGCTGTTCAGGCCCTGAGCCCAACACCTTCCCTCTGCCCTGCGTTTCCTGTCACATGCCCCGCCCCCCGGTAGAGCAGTAGCCAATCACGCGCAGCCTCCCCTCTCCTCAGTTTCTGTCATTCAGACGTAAGATCAGGGTTAGAGAGATTAGAGAGACAGATAATTTCAACCAACATTTTGATCAGCATTCACTAATAACAGGAAACAGCAGCGTTGACATGCAAGTAAGCTTATATTTAAGGGTGTTTCTTCAACTATGGCCACATTTGACCCTGCACTGCAAAAAAAGGCTTTTCTTACTTAGATTCTTTTGTCTTGTTTCCAACTAAAATATCTACAAATTCTTAAATCAAGAAGGATTTTCTAGACAAGTAAAAATTATGGTCTTGTTTTCAAAATAATCTAGTTTTCTGCTTGAAATAAGATTATTTTGCTTACCCCATTGGCAGATTATTTTGCTTGTTTCTAGCAAAAACTCACTTAATTCTAACTATTTTTCTGAAAGCAAGACAATAATATTTTTGCTTGTCTAGAAAATCCTTCTTGATTTAAGAATTTTTAAGACAAAAAATCTAAGAAAAGCATTTTTTCAGTGTGTGGATTTAATTAATCTCTATTAAAACACAGACGGGATCACTGGAGAGTCATCATAAACAAATATCAAATCCATCGCATCTCAAATCATCGTTCAATTTCTGATTTAGCTAGTAGTTAGCATTTTAAATGTGTTAAAAACATTATTAAAATAAAATAAAAAAAATACAATTAAATAATGTTTGGACACTGTTTACATGATATGACAAAATTAATGCTTGACTGGAAATGATATAAAATAAATTACGTTTTCATACAATATTTATTTAACTTTTGCACTGTAAAAAGTGAGAAGTTAACTTAAAAATTGGGGATATCTTATTTTTTTTAAATTATGCATGAAGTTTATTTACTTAAAGGGTATATTTTATTGTTATAGGATATTGTTTTATTACTATATAAATAGCTAAATATATGTTATATAAATGTGTATTGTAAAATACATATAAAATGTAAAAATATCAATTATAATTTAGTTAGTGTAGCACAGGTATATTTGTAGCAATAGCCAAAAATACATTGCATGGGTTTAAAATGATTCCTTTTTTCTTTTATGCCAGAAATATAGGAGCATATTAAATAAAGATCATGTTCCATGAAGATATTTTGTACATTTTCTACCGTGTATATATATCTAAACTTAATTTTTGATTAGTAATATGCATCACTAAAAACTTCATTTGGTCAACTTTAAAGTTGATTTTCTAAGTATTTTGATTTTTCTAAGATTTTCAAATAGTTGTATCTGAGCCAAATATTGTCCTTTATGACTGGTTTTGCAGTCCATGGTCACATATTGTGAGTATTTATTTTAGAATGATTTTTGGAGTAATGTCTTTTTAAAATGTATTTCATTAATTTAAATGAATTTACACATTTATATAACATGTATTTATATAATAATAAAAAATATTCTATAACAATAAAAATATACCCTTTAAGTAAATAAACCATGCATAATTAAAAAAAAAAAAAAAAAAAAAAAAAGATATCCTCAGTTTTTTGGGGGTTAAGTCAACTTATCACTTTTTACAGTTTAAAAGTTAAATATTTGTTGTGTGAAAACTTTTTTTTTTACCTTATATTATAATTTGTCATTTCCAGTCAAGCTTTGATTCGGTCATATCATGTAAACAGTGTCTAAACATTATTTAATGAATTTAAATTAATACATTTAAATTATGATTGAAAGCTTGCACTGCAAAAAATGCTTTTCTAGCTTAGATTTTTAGACTCTTGTTTCCAGCCGAAATATCTAAACATTCTTAAATCAAGAATTATTTTCTGGTGTCTTGTTTTCAGAAAAAAAGAAGTTCAAATTAAGTGAGTTATTGCTTGAAACAAGCAAAATAATCTGCCAGTGGGGTGAGCAAAATAATCTAGTCTTCTGCTTGAAATAAGATTATTTTTCTTACCCCATTGGCAGATTATTTTGCTCGTTTTAAGCAAAAACTCACTTAATTTTGACTTCTTTTTTCTGAAAACAAGACATTAACGTGTACTTGTCTAGAAAATAATGATTTTTAGATATTTTGTCTAGAAACAAGACAAAAAATCTAAGCTAGAAAAGCATTTTTTGCAGTGTGGGGGTAAATAAAAAATCTATATATAAAGAAGTAAATAAATAAACAGGACCGTTTTTTGGGGACATATATATAAAGAGTTTTTAGTTAATAGGACTAAATATTGAATCAGTGGATGAGAGGGTGCCATTAGTTGGAGAAACACCCGTTAACTGTTGCAGTCTCCAAAGGCGGTGGGCGTATCTGTAGTCTGTAAGCTCCTCCCCTTCCTGCTCCTCCTGTCCTCTTCCTGTCAGGCCGTCAGAGGCGCAGCGGCTGGGTGTTTGGTTAGGAGCGTGTGTCTCTGTGGTTTGTTCTGGCCGAGCTGCTCTGAGAGGATGATGATGGTGATGATGGTCTCTCAGCAGCAGTCGCCCTAGTCTCTTCCTCTTCCTCTTCCTCTTCCTCTCTGATTGGTCTGAGCTGTTCAGTTGGTGTCGTGTGCTGTCCTTCCTGCTGTTTCCTTCACTCCTGTTCTTTTTGTTAATGGTCAGGCTGTTTCATGTTGTTCTTTTCGTTCTTTTCCAAGTGTTTGGTTGTGTTTTTCTGCAGTTCAGTGATGTGTTTTCTCTCCTGTCATCCATCTGCATTTCTGTTGACTGGTTTGATCACGCGTCATCATTCAGCGTTCAGTTTGACGTTTTGATAATGATGGACCAGAGGAAGTCTAACCAAACCACAGATATTTGTCCTATTTATTATTGTGTATTTACATGCATATTTATATCGTAACGTGTAGCAGTTGTAGAGTATTAAGTATTTTGCATGCTTCATTAAAGTTAACTGTGTAGCTTCTTTTCTGGTTGATCATCGCCCTGAAGCTCAGCTGAAAGTGTGTTTATTCTCACATCTGTCTATGTAGAGAGGACCAGAATCCCTCTAAACGAAAGAAAGCTCAAGCACTTTCAGGTCGGCTTGTGAGAGAAACATATGTGTGTGTGGTTTTCTGGAGGTTTTGATAGTTGTGACACCGGTGTTTCGCTGAGAGCTCCTCAAATCCTGTGACATTAGAAACATTTGCCATCCTGTTCCTCCGTGTGACCGAAGCAGCTCTGCGTCTCCAGACGTCTCCTGTCAGATCTTCAGGCTTTGCTAGGATCCTGTCTTCAATATGACACCAGCTCTACTGAAATAACAGCATCAGCAGCTGAAATTGAGAACTATCAGTCAGAATATTTCCAAATATTTTCACAACATCTTACAACAATAATGTTTGTTTTATGTGTTTAATCTTTAGTCCTCGATGTAAAATGAGGCAGGTCAAAATGTACAAATCAGGGTTTTAAAGCATAAAAGCTAATGCATTCAGATGTACACTGCAAAAAATGCTTTTCTAGCTAAGATTTTTTGTCTTGTTTCTAGACAAAATATCTAAAAATCAAGACGGATTTTCTAGACAAGTGTTAAATTGTCTTGTTTTCAGAAAAAAGCAGTTCAAATTAAGTGAGTTTTTGCTTAAAACAAGCAAAAAGATACTCTTATTTCAAGAAAAATACTCTTATTTCAAGCAGAAGACTAGATGATTTTGCTTACCCCATTGACAGATTATTGCTTGTTTCAAGCAAAACCTCACTTAATTTGAACTTCTTTTTTCTGAAAACAAGACATTAACGTGTACTTGTCTAGAAAATAATTCTTGATTTAAGAATTTTTAGATATTTCGGCTGGAAACAAGACAAAATTTTTTTTTTGCAGTGCATAAAAATGCTGCTTTAAGACTAAAAAATAAATCCGGCAAATTTCTGGTAATGCATCATGATTAGGTCTCAACAGTACTTCTGCAGCATTTCTATAACTTAATGTTCATTTCAGCCTATATTAATGTATTTTAAAATAAAAAACAGCATTTGTTAGCATTTATTAATGCACTATGAACATACATATAGCATATTTTTGTTAAATAATATGTGACCCTGGACAAAAACCAGTCACAGCACGTCTGTTTATAGCAATAGGCGAAAATACATTGTATGTGTCAATTTTAAAAAAATTTTAACCCAAAAATCATTAGGATATTAAGTAAAGATAATGTTCCATATATATACACTACCAGTCAAAAGTTTGGACACAATCTCTCATTTAATGTTTTTAAAGAAGTTTTTTATGCTTATCAAGGCTGTTTTCACTTGATCAAAAATACAGAAAAAAAAAATAATATTGTGAAATATTATTATGGTGTTAATCAATGTTCTTCTATATTAATATACATTAAAATTTAATTTATATCTGTAATTAAATTTGAATTTCCAGAATCATTACTCCAGTCTTCAGTGTCACATGATCCTTCAGAAATCATTCTAATATACTGATTTATTATCAGTATTATCAGTTTATATTAAAACAGTATATATATTTTTTTGGAACCTGTGATATTTTTTTTAAGATTTTTTGATCAATAAAAGGTTAAAAAAGGACAGTATTTAAAATAGAATGTTTTTCTAACAATATACATTACTGTTCAAAAGTTTGGGGTCAGTACATTTTTATTCTTTATTTTTTTGAAAGAAATTAATACTTTTATTCAGCAAGGATGTGTTCAATTAACAAAAAAGTGATAGATTTACATTGTTAGAATAAATGCTGTTCTTTTTAACTTATTATTCATCAAAGAATCCTGAAAAAACAATCACAGGTTGCAAAAAAAAAAGTATTTGGCAGCACAACTGTTTCCAACATTGATGATAAAAGTAATAAATCAGTATATTAGAATGATTTCTGAAGGATCATTTGACGCTTAAGACTGCAGTAATGATGCTGAAAATTCAGCTTTGCATCACAGGAATAAATTATATTGTAAAGTATATTTAAATATAAAAACATTATTTTATATTGTAATAACATTTTGCAATATTACTGTTTTTTTCTGTATTTTTAATCAAATAAATGCAGCCTTGATGAGCAGAAGAGACTTCTGTAAAAAACATTAAATGAGAGGATGTGTCCAAAATTTTGACTGCCAGTGTATTTTGTAAATTTCCCACCGTGTGTATATATATATATATATATATAAAAACTTAATTTTTAATAAGTAATATGTATTGCTAAAATCTTTGAAGGTGATTTGCTCAATATTTTGGTTTTATTGAATTGTCTCGACCAAATATTGTCAGTTTTTTTTGTCAGACAATCTCATTTAAAACAATTGACTCTTATGATTTTGTAGTCCAGGGTCACTTATTAGCAAAGATAATAATAAATGCTGTATAAATTATATTGCTTATTGCTACACTGTAAAAAAAAAAAGTTTAAAAAAGTTGTTTGAACTTCAACTGCTGCCTTAAAATTTTGTTTACTCAACTCAAATATCCATGTTTTCATGTAGTACAACTTAACATTACATGTTGACTCAACTTAAAATTTTAAGGCAGCACGAACACTTACTTTTTAAAGTTGAATCAACTTTTTTTTTAAGTATTTTTTTTTATTTTTACAGTGTAGTGCATGATAGGTAATGCATTAACTAATATCAACAAATGAGGACATAAAGTGTTACCAGAATTAATTATCAAATTTGCATTAGTGCATTTAATTTTTGATTCTTAAATCAATGCATTTTTACATTTCTAAATGTTGCATTAGCTTTTATTCGGTTCATTATAGTACTAAAGCACCTTGAAATACAACACAGTGTTGTTCCACAGTGCTGCACACAATCAAAGACAAATAAAAGCAGAAATCCACAGCGGAGCAGTGGAAGGCCATCCCGCTGGTGTCAGTGCTGTGTGCTGATGTAGTCTGACAGCTGGTGTCTGGGGACGGAGGATGAAGCGCTGCTGGTCTCGTGACCCTCCTCATCCCAGAGCTCATTTACAGTCTGTGTGTGGGTCAGTGTGTTCTGAGTCCTGCACCGGCACACGCTCATCATCACAGCGCCTCTAACGCCCGACTCTGCTGCCGCACAGGTGAAAAGGTCATGCAAGATGACGAATTCACCTGTGACCTCTTCCGCTTCCTGCAGCTGCTCTGTGAGGGACACAATTCAGGTGAGTCTAGTCATTAGTGCTCCAGATCAACACACACTTGGACACCCATCAGTGTTATTTTAGATAATAGCATAGTAGTTTGCATTAATATTTTGAATTAGTCCTTTTACATTTCACATTACTTCTTTCCCTCAAAAAAAAAAAAATAAAATAAAATAAAAATAAATTTTATATATATATATATATATATATCAGTGATGCGCGGGTAGAGACCGAAATGCCACTAAATCAAAAGTGAAAGTAAAATACGATTTGATGCATTTAAGCGATTTAAAAGCTAATAAAAGCGAGGAAAATAGGGAAACACTCTGACGAACTCACCATTCCATCCTGGTAAACATTACTATATTTCACACACTTTAAGCTCTTTTATTTTTCAAATGTAGCCTATACGATTAGTCCAAAGAGTCCTTTGGTTTGTACTGCATAGAGAAAAAAAAAAAGATTAAACCTCGCACCGAAAAGTTCAATACGAAAAAGTGTAGGCTATAAAAAGTCATTAAACATAAGAGGGGGCTAGGGTTTTTCCTTTAAATAATCTTCTATAAAAGACAGAAGATTTATAGCATCTTCCTTTTCATCAATGTGAGAACTTTTGTAGGCTATAAGAAATAGGCTAAACTCATATTAAAATGCACAAAATGTTGGTTTCATTTTGAAGTGCTTATTGTAGCCTACATAAAATGTTCACAGCAGAATGTTGTTAACACTGAAATATTTTTTGTTAATGATTTTGTGTCCGGGAAGGACGTTAGATCACAATATATCAGCGCGATCTTGCATTTCCTCACGTGGATGCCCAATTGAAGCTCTCAAAAGCACAAAATGCAGGCATAGAATATGTTAATAAAGTCTTTATTAAGGCATTTTAGACGAACAAAAACAGGTAGGCTAAGCCAAAGACTGAGGCTACAATATCCATAAATAAATGTTCACAAATACCCATGAAAGTAAAACTAAAAACTGAAACACACAGTAAACTTAACCTGGGCTTAAAAAGAAGGCTAAAGGGTGATACTGGTTGGTAAAAAAAAAAAGGTAGCCTATATAAATTACAAAGGTTTAATTGGCAACTTTATTTCAAACGACCCGACCGACCGCGACCCGAATATCATTAAAAATATTTTTGGATGACTCGTAACCGCGGGTAACCCACTCATTTTGGATCAACCCGCGCATCACTGATATATATATATATGGGGCCGGTTGCATAAAAGGTTTAGACTAGTCTTAAAAAGTGAATCAGCTCATTTTTAGCTAATAAAGCTAATAAAGACTGGTCATAATTTTTTTAATTCAGTTACAGAAAAATGTAGATTGGTCTAAGTTGAATCCAAAACATAAGACCGATTAACCTTTGGTTAACTGATAGTTGGTCAAACTAGTGCTTAAGACACTGTCTTAACATAGAGGCTAAGTTTATGCAACTGGCCCCAGATGCAAAACCAGCTAAAAGCCATCTCAGTCAAAAATGAGACACATTATACATCCGTCAAATACTTTTACTTCAAACTCGCTAAAATCCCAGCCTCAGCTCAATCAGAAGAACCAGTGCTTACATAGAAACCTATACATCTGAGCCTGATAAAAATGCATTTTTTAAAGAAAGATGTCAGATGGATTTAGAGGCTTTTGCATCTTGGAATATTTTGAAACATTATTGCAATTTAAAATAGTGGTTTTCTATTTTAATATACTTTAAAATATAATTTATTCCTGTGATGCAAAGCTGAATTTTCATCAGCCATTACTCCAGTCTTCAGTGTCCCATGATCCTTCAGAAATCATTCTAATATACTGATTTATTACTTTTATTATCAATGTTGGAAACAGTTGCTTAATAAACAGTGCTGCTTAAACTGTGATACTTTTTCAGGATTCATTAATAAATAAAATGTTAAGAAGAACAGCATTTATTTAAAATAGAAATCTTTTCTAGCAATAAACACCTCGTTCAAAGTTTGGGGTCAGTAATTTATCAGTAATTAGTCAGAAAGAAATTAATACTTTTATTCAGCAAGGATGTGTTCAATTGATAAAAAGTGATAGTAAAGACTTACATTGTTAGATTTCTATTTTGAATAAATGAAATAATTTGTAACTTTTTATTCATTAAAGAACCCTGAAAAAAGAATCACAGGTTCCAAAAAAAATTAAGCAATATTCCAATAACTCCAACATTGATGATAAAAGTAATAAATCAGTATATTGTATACAGTATATACAGTATAATGATTTCTGAAGGATCCTGTGACACTGAAGACTGAAATAGCTGATGAAAATTCAGATTTGCATCACAGAAATAATGTTTTAAAGTATTTTAAAATAAAAAAAAAATATTTTTGATCAAATAAATGGAATTTGATGAGCAAAAGAGATTTTTTTTTAAAAAAAAACACTGACAAAGTGTGTGTGTATATACACTACCGTTCAAAAGTTTGGGGTCAGTAAATGTTTATTCATTCTTTTTTTTTTTTTTTTGAAAGAAATGAATAAATTGTTACATTAATAAAAAGCGACATAATAGATTTACATTGCTAGAAAAGATTTATAGTCTGAATAAATGTTGTTCTTGAAAGAAAAAATACAGGTTAAAAAAAAATTGGCGGCACAACTGTTTCCAAAACTGATAATTCTACTAATAATTGAGAATATCAGAATGATTTCTGAGAGATCATGTGACACTTAAGCCTGGGAAACTGAGTAACAGCTGATGAAAAATCAGCATTGCATCACAGGAATAAATTATATTTTAAAGTATATGAAAATAAAAACCATTATTTTCTATTGTAATAACATTTTGTAATTTTACAGTTTATTTTCTGTATTTTTGATAAAATAAATGCGGCCTTGACTTCATAAAAAAATTGCAAGTCTTACTGACCCCAAACTTTTGAACGGTAGTGTATATATATATATATATATATGTATATATATATAAGATATAGATGTACACACACACACATACACCACTATCTGTGTAGTATGTCAGATTAGTATAGTGTGCTTCAAATCATACTGTTAAATATAGTAAATAGTGAGACTTTTTTATAATCTGCTGTATTTCTGAGTAAAAAAAAGATTATAAAAAATGTAGAGGAAGATTTTGTCCATCTGAAATTGAGTAAATCTTAAATGGTAGACAGTACATACCTGCTAGTGCTACTAATAAACAAATGTACAGTGACTTAGTGAAATACAGTTATTAATCAGAAGTCTCTTTAATGTATGATGTAGCTCTAGCTGTTCAGATAATGACAGTAACTGTGTGTCCCTGCATCAGACTTTCAGAACTACCTGAGAACACAGACGGGTAACAACACGACCGTCAACATCATCATCTCCACCGTGGATTATCTGCTCAGAGTCCAGGTGAGCGTTTCCTCCACGAACACATCAGGATCTCGCTCTCGTTACCAGTGTTGGGGAAAGTTACTTTTAAAAGTAATGCGTTACAATGTTGCGTTACTCCCTAAAAAAGTCACTAATTACGTTACTTAGTTGCTTTTTATGGAAAGTAATGTGTTACAATGTTGCGTTACTCCCTAAAAAAGTAACTAATTACGTTACTTAGTTACTTTTTATGGAAAGTAATGCGTTACAATGTTGCGTTACTCTCTAAAAAAGTAACTAATTACGTTACTTAGTTACTTTTTATGGAAAGTAATGCGTTACAATGTTGCGTTACTCTCTAAAAAAGTAACTAATTACGTTACTTAGTTACTTTTTATGGAAAGTAATGCGTTACAATATTGCGTTACTCTCTAAAAAAGTAACTAATTACGTTACTTAGTTACTTTTTATGGAAAGTAATGCGTTACAATGTTGCGTTACTCTCTAAAAAAGTAACTAATTACGTTACTTAGTTACTTTTTATGGAAAGTAATGCGTTACAATGTTGCGTTACTCTCTAAAAAAGTAACTAATTACGTTACTTAGTTACTTTTTATGGAAAGTAATGCGTTACAATATTGCGTTACTCTCTAAAAAAGTAACTAATTACGTTACTTAGTTACTTTTTATGGAAAGTAATGCGTTACAATGTTGCGTTACTCCCTAAAAAAGTCACTAATTACGTTACTTAGCTACTTTTTATGGAAAGTAATGCGTTACAATGTTGCGTTACTCCCTAAAAAAGTCACTAATTACGTTACTTAGCTACTTTTTATGGAAAGTAATGCGTTACAATATTGCGTTACTCCCTAAAAAAAGTAACTAATTACGTTACTTAGTTACTTTTTATGGAAAGTAATGCGTTACATTACTTTTGCGTTACTTTTTAAATCTGGGCAGGGCTTGCTTGTTTGTTTTTAATATAAAAAGATTTATTCTTATCAAATGTAAAAGCCCTTTCACACCAAAATGAAATGAAGTGAATAAGGCTAAGGCTAAAGGAAAAATAAATTCCCGTCTTTACAGTGGAACTGTAGGAAAAGAAAGTTCAACACTCTTCAGCAATGAGGAAAAAAAAGCACAAATGTTAGTTCATCTAAAGTAAGTTTTGCTTATTGGTACACTGCAAAAAATGTGTTTTTTTTTTGTTTTTTTTAGATTTTTTGTCTTGTTTCTAGCCAAAATATCTCTTAATAATATATTTATAATATATATTTCTTAAATCAAGAAGGTTTTTCTAGAGAAGTAAAAATTATTGTCAAAATTTAAGTGTTTTTGCTTGAAACAAGCAAAATAATCTCTCAAATGGGGTAAGCTAAATTATCTTGTTTTCTGTTTGAAATAAGATTTTTTGCTTACCCCATTGGCAGATTATTGCTTGTTCTAAGCAAAAAGTCACTTATTCTGACTTGTTTTTTTTCTGAAAACAAAAAAAATAATTATTTACTTCATTTAAGCTTTTTTTTGATATTTTGGCTGTAAACAAGACAAAAAATGTAAGTAAGAAAAGTATTTTTGCAGTGTAAGGTTGAATTGGATCAAAGGTCAGCAGCAAAGTCATTGGTTAATAAAATGGGATTAAATACATGAAGGAAACAAAAAGTAACTGAAAATGGAAATGAAAAAGTAATGCGTTACTTTACTAGTTACTTGAAAAAAGTCATATTATTACGTAACTTGAGTTACCCCCAACACTGCTCGTAACACACTGTGCGCTGCGTGTCCTCAGGAGTCCATCAGTGATTTCTACTGGTACTACTCCGGGAAAGACGTCATTGATGAACAAGGCCAGCGCAATTTCTCCAAAGCAATCAATGTAGCCAAACAAGTCTTCAACACTCTCACAGAGTACATTCAGGTACGATTCACACGGCATTTACAGACTCGTGAGGAATTCATCAGAGCACAGAGGACCTCCAGTGTTTATGAGTTACATGATACAGAAAACAGAAGTCACTGAAATAGAGTTTACTGTAGAACACAGAATATTAAGGAATTTTGCTTGATGTATCAAATGTAGGGCATTACAATTAATCAAGTTCAGTCAAATAAACATGTGACCCTGGAGCACAAAACCAGTCTTAAGTCGCTGAGGTATATTTGCAGCAATAGCCAAAAACACATTGTATGGGTCAAAATGATTGATTTTTTTTTATGCCAAAAATCATTAAGATATTAAGTAAAGATCATGTTCCATGAAGATATTTGGTAAATTTCCTACCGTGAATATATCAAAACTTAATTTTTGATTAGTAATATGCATTGCTAAGAACTTCATTTGGACAACTTTAAAGGTGATTTTCTCAATATTTTTATTTTTTACAAATTACAAATAGTTGTATCTCGGCCAAATATTGTCCAATATTGGAAAGCTTATTTATTCAACTTTCAGATGATGCATAAATCTCAATTTCTGTGGTCCATGGTCACATATTACTATTGCATAGCAGAATGTGCCATTTAACGTAATTAATAATGATAAAAGGATATATAAAGGAGGAGAATATTTATACAATTTAACTGTGAAATTTTGTTGAACAAGACATTATTTAACAAAAGAAATGTTAAATTAAAAATGTGTTATTTTAAAGGAAAATCTAATTTTAATTTGATTTGAAAAATATTTTTAATAAGTTTTAAATCCATTCAAAAATACAACAGGTTTCATAAAGCCATAAGTGACCCTAGACCACAAAACCAGTCATAAGGGTCAATTGTTTTAATTGAGATTTATTCATTATCTAAAAGCTTTCCATTGATGTATGGTTTGTTAGTACAGGACAATATTTGGCCGAGATACAACTATTTGTAAATCTAGAAACTGAGGGTGCAAAAAAAATCGAAATATTGAGAAAATCGCCTTTAAAGTTGTCCAAATGAAGTTCTTAGCAATGCATATTACTAATCAAAACTTAAGTTTCAATATTTTTATGGTAGGAAATTTACAAAATATCTTCATGGAACTTGATACTTAATATCCTAATGATTTTTAATCACACATTATGCATACAGTGTACTGTTATCTATTGCTACAAATATACCTGTGCTACTTCAGACTGGTTTTGTGGTCCGGGGTCACAAATTATTATTAGTTTTTAAACTGGTAGTGTTTGATGAATTAAATTGATTAGGCATGCTTTTTGATGATTTAAGATTAAATTAAACCATTAAAATGAAATCCAGAAAATATGGGAGGAGAAGTAACACTGAATTTGGGAGAAAAAAAACATTTTGTCCCTCAGTAAAAGTGTTTGTGTGTTTTTAGGGCCCTTGTACGGGGAATCAACAGAGTCTGGCTCACAGCCGCCTGTGGGACGCAGTTGTTGGTTTCTTGCACGTTTTTGCACATATGCAGATGAAGCTGTCTCAGGTAAACATCTACAGTGAAGTTCAACAAACACAACAAACCTTAACATGAAGGAGTGACTCTGACACTCAGAATCCTTGTTTACCTGCACTGCAAAAAATGCTTTTCTTACTTAGATTTTCTGTCTTGTTTCCAGCCAAAATATCTAAAAATTCTTAAATCAAGAAGGATTTTCTAGACAAGCAAAAATGATAGTCTTGTTTTCAGAAAAAAGTGAGTTTTTACTTGAAACAAGCAAAATAATCTTATAAATAATCTTATTTCAAGCCAAAAACAAGATAATTTTGCTTACCCCATTGGCAGATTATTTTGCTTGTTTCAAGTAAAAAATTTTGACTTCTTTTTTCTGAAAACAAGACTATCATTTTTGCTTGTCTTGAATATCCTTCTTGATTTAAGAATTTTTAGATATTTTGGCTGGAAACAAGACAGAAAACTTAAGTAAGAAAAGCATTTTTGCAGTGTGCTCTCACGCCGTTTCTCCTTAAAGCAGAGTTACACTGCAAAAAATGCTTTTTTTACTTAGATTTTTTGTCTTGTTTCTATCCAAAATATCTATAAAATCTTAAATCAAGAAGGATTTTCTAGACAAGTCAAAATTATTGTCTTGTTTTCAGAAAAAATAAGTAAAGCATTTTTTGCAGTGTAGACTTGAGTCGTATGATTTGAGACTTGACTCGGACTTGAGTCACAAATTTGATGACTTTTGACTTCGACATAAGCAAAGAAGCCAGTTTCCGCCACTAAATAAAAAATAAAAAATGGTTATTGCTACTGATCTCACAATTCTGACTTATTTTCTCACAATTGCATGATATAAACTCGCAAAAAAGTCAGAATTGTGAGATAAAAAGTCGCAATTGTGAGTTATTAAGTCAGAATTGCATGATATAAATTCACAATTGAAAGTCAGAATTTTGTGATATAAACTCGCAATTCTGTGAATATATCATTTTTTCTCAGAAATGAGCTTATATCTCACAATTTTGAGAAAAAAAGTCAGAATTGCAAGATACAAACTCGCAACTGCAAGAAAAGTCAGAATTGCGAGTTTTATCTTTAGCTTTTTTTTAATTTAGTGGCAGAAACAGGCTTCCATAGTTTTGTACTAAAACGTCTGTAAATAAAGCTTGCAAATGGATGGATCCGTTCGTTATAGATCATGGAAATTCAGCTTTTTAGTCAGTGAAAGTCAGGGAATTTGACATTTGGCTTCGAGTGGGAACCCTGTGTATCTTTGCAATTATTCTTACTATAGACTGTTATTGACTTTAAATTTACTGTAGTAATTAATACAGAGACAATGATTTTGGCAAGCGGCACTAATGACTTGTTTAGGACTCGAAGCTTAAAGTTGAGGACTTAGACTCGCCCGTCTTGACTCGAGACTTGAATGCAAAGACTTGAGACTTACTTGTGACTTGCAAAACAATGACTTGGTCCCACCTCTGCCTCGAAGTCACTGTGATGTTTTGTTACTGCAGGATTCAAGCCAAATCGAGCTGCTGAAGGAGCTCATGGATCTCCAGAAGGATATGGTGGTGATGCTCCTGTCCATGCTGGAAGGTGAGTTCACTGATTGACAGAGCTGGGTAGATTACTTACAAATTGTAATCAGTTACTGATTCCAGATTCCATGCCAAAAATTGTAGTCAGTAGTGTAATCAGTTACATTTTAGGTCATCTAATCAGATTACTTTTAGATTCCTTTTAACTTAACTTGTTGATCACATTGATTTAAATAGGATTATCTTGTAGCATAATGATGTAAAAACATGCAAAGAGTAAATTAAAATAAATAATTTTAAAACAAAGTCCCTTTCAAAGATTTTGCAATAAACAACCAAGTCTTAATGAACGGGTGAATCTTGAAATCTCAAAAACTGCTGGCTGAACTCACAAATAAATTGCATATGTCAAATCAGCAACAAAAACTGAAATTAATTGCCCCATGAATGTAGTTTCTTATGCTCAAATAGCTATTAAACAGCTTATTTTTCAAGGGTAAAAAAAATTCAGGGGTAGTTATAGTAAATGCGTCTCAATAAATTACAGTGTCATGGAAAAGTTAATTTATTTCAGTAATTTGTTAAATGTGAGCCAAAATCATCACAATTTGAGTTGAATTACTGAAATAAATGAACTTTTCCATGACTTTCTAATGTATTGAGATGCACCTGTATATTTGGCATATAAGGTTTAGATGACAGTTTTGTAATGCCTGCATGACATGTAAATAAGAAATAACGTGAATGTGTGTTTTTTTAATAAGTTGGAAAGACTAAAGCCTTCCAAAGACATAATGATACATGGTTTAAAAACCTGTTAAAAATGAACGTGTTCACCAGTATTGATGCTTAAACCTGAAAAGATTTTTGTAAATCCTCAGTGCCAAAACTGGAATGTATATAATTGGTAGGCTGTTTTAGAAATGAAAACTGAACAGATAAAAATGAGAAATTAGGGGGAATAAATGAATTGTGAATAATTTATTGCTATTGTGAGAATAATATGTAATCATGTAATCCATGAAAAAGTAACTGTAGTCTGCAGGGGTGATAGCGTTCCGGCACCACGCCGGATTTCCGGCGTACTGTGGCTGCGAAAAAAAAAAATCAGGTTTGCGGATATTGATCTGTCATTTCTGTAGATCTCAGATGCGCAGGTCAGAGAGCAGCTTTAACGCTCAACGACTCAAACAATACACATACTAGCCGATGAGCCAATCAGAAGTAGGGAAGGGGCGGGCCTTGTGTCTTTGTCAAATAGATTGATACAGGTTAAGGCAATGCTCCATGCGCGAAGGTGTTTTTAGCTCCCATACTGTACAATTGTGTGTCTCATACTGCCAACTCAAACCGTAAGTCATGGCTATGTTTATGAAGCCAGGGGAATACATTAAAGATATCGATGAAGGCATAAAGAATAAATGGCGCTGGGCTTGGATTGAGGATGTGGGTAGCGACGGAAAGCCCTTTGGAAGCTGGTGGAACTAGCGGGAAAAAAGTGCTGTCACGGCACGAATTAGACCCTGTTCATAAAGCAACAGCCAGAGCACTGCAACACACCTCACGTTTGCCAGATATTCCACCCTCAATGACCGATGTGACTAATTAAAAAATTCGCTTGTGCTCCTTCATTGCTGAGCTTGACCTGTCACGGAGGATGGATTTTTAAAAAGTCGGAGCGTCGTGGTTTTCACTCGCTCGGAGCGCGCTCCCCCATGGCTCCATCACAAGTAGGCTACTATTCCTGTCAACTGCCCGCAATATAACTGCGTATTGAGCAAGAATTCACGTTGAACATATTTAGCTGTAGCTTGATAGAGATTGGTCACTCAAACTCCCCCACCACCCGACGTGACTCTCCGCAATCTCTAATGAAATCGGTAGTTTTCTCTGTTAGTGCCGTTTTGAACTTACCATTTGAACTCATTCGTTTACTGGATCCTTTATTGGTTTAAGAAATTTCGGATCGTAAAAACCTGCTTCTTTTTATTTGTGTCATTTTCGTTATTATAAACTAATTTAAAGTAGTAATCAATAACAATTACTTTTTCCACTCACGCGCCTCCCCTCAAGCTCTTATGAACAGGCAGCGTCTGCGGTGCGGGAGACAGAGCGAGCGCGGGCGCATCAGGCACAATCATCAAACATATTTCAAAGCAAGCCGGCGCCATGATTCTGACCGCATCACTATCTTTACTGGGTGTTTTAGTGAATATTTGCATTTATTCACATATGACAGGGTATGGTGGACCGTCGTGATTTTGGCTAATGCGGGACACCATTGAATGATGCGCATAAGAGCGTATCGTATTAGAAGGGGATATATACGCAAAGCCGCCTGATAAAAAGTATACCCTCATCCACGGCATTGAAACAAATGTAATCTTACGTGCAACTTCATCTGTATCCGATTTCAAACGAGCAATCATCTGTAAGAAATGCAGCGATCCGTAGGTAAAGTAGCCTAACTTATGAAAAAAGAGTTATTTTTATCACAAACTTTGCACTGCACAAAGCAGCAGTTACCTTTTAATGCTTAAAACCATGTTATTAACTTGGTATGTGGTATCTAACTAGTGTTCCAATAAGCCACTTTAAAACTCTCCAGTTATTTTTTTCTTTTGATATTCGTTATGAACAGAACTGTAATATTTTTAACATTTTAAATACTTTAGACCCGGAGGTGTTTCTAATATCAGTGAGCGAGGAGTGGAGCAGGAGCGGAGCTGGAGCGGAGTGGTTCGTAAAATACTCGGAGCGCAGAGGGGAAATTGTTGCCGCTCCGCTCCGCTCACATACTCTGCCACTTACTGACCTGTCTTGGTATGGCTGTAACATCTGTAGCATTTACTTCCAGTGATTGTACTAAGATGGGCTAATAATGTCAATCTAGGCACTGAACATATTGGGAAGAAAATGCTGTGTTTTCTTGAATAATACTGGGGGCATAATGCAAATATGAAAATATCTAAAAAGAGCCACTTGACAATAATGATGATCAGGGTTATACATAGGCTGTTTATATATTTGGGCCCAGGGGCCAACAAGTTATGTGTTAAAAGTGCGTCGCATACATAGTACCCCCACCCCTACTCACCTCGGGGCAAGGAAAAAAAGTTCAGGCTCAGGAATTTTTTCCACTATCAGCCCTGAGTCTGATTACAAGTACTTCATTTTTGGAATCTGATTACGTAATCCAGATTACATCTGATCACTTACTACCCAGCTCTGCTGATTGACTAGTAACGCTCATGAGCAGGAAGACAAACATTCATTTTTCCCTTCCCTTTAGGAAATGTTGTGAATGGCACCATTGGGAAGCAGATGGTGGACATGCTGGTGGAGTCCTCCAACAACGTGGAGATGATTCTCAAGTTCTTTGACATGTTCCTCAAACTCAAAGATCTGACGTCGTCAGACGCCTTCAAGGAGTACGACACCGACGGCAAAGGCGTCATCTCCAAGAGGGACTTCCACAAGGCCATGGAGAGCCACAAACATTACACTCAATCCGAGACCGAGTTCCTGCTCTCCTGCGCGGAAACCGATGAAAACGAGCTCTTGGACTACGAGGAGTTCGTCGAGCGCTTCCACGAGCCGGCCAAGGACATCGGTTTCAACGTGGCCGTTCTTCTGACCAACCTCTCGGAGCACATGCCCCACGACTCGCGCCTCCAGACCTTCCTGGAGCTGGCCGAGAGCGTGCTCAACTACTTCCAGCCGTACCTGGGCCGCATCGAGATCATGGGCAGCGCCAAGCGCATCGAGCGCGTGTACTTCGAGATCAGCGAGTCCAGCCGCACGCAGTGGGAGAAACCGCAGGTCAAAGAGTCCAAGCGCCAGTTCATCTTCGACGTGGTGAACGAAGGCGGAGAGAAGGAGAAAATGGAGCTTTTCGTCAACTTCTGCGAGGACACCATCTTCGAGATGCAGCTGGCGGCGCAGATGTCCGACGCGGGCGAGCGTTCGGCCAGCAAGGAGGACGGTGAGAGGGAGAAACCCGAGGAGGACAGTCCCGAGATGGGCTTCTTCTCCGTGGCCACCGTGCGAACGGCCCTGTTTGCCTTGCGCTACAACGTCGTGCTCTTGATGAAGCTGCTGTCCATGAAGAGCCTGAAGAAGCAGGTGAAGAAAGCCAAGAAGATGACGGTGAAGGACATGGTGACCACGCTGGTGTCCTTCTACTGGAGCGTCCTCCTGGGGCTCCTGCACTTCGCCTTCAGCGTCGCTCGAGGATTCTTCCGGATCATTTGCAACAGCTTCCTCGGAGGCAGTCTGGTGGAGGGCGCCAAGACCATGAAGGTGTCCGAGCTCCTGGCCAACATGCCCGACCCGACGCAGGACGAGGTGAGAGGAGAGACGGAGGAGGGCGAGAAGAAACCTGCGGACAAAACCTCACCCGAGGAATCCCTGGCCGATCTGACGGTGGCCTCGGACGACACAGACCTCCTGTCGGATATATTCGGTTTGGACCTGAAGAGAGAAGGTGGGCAGTACAAACTGATGCCTCACAATCCGAACGCCAGCCTCACGGATCTGCTCAACACACCCGTCCCGCCTCCACCCACACCCTCACCGGAGCTCCGCAGGCGACACCAGGTAACGGGTTTATTTAGTTTTACAAAAAATATTCATTCGTAGTTTTTCCATAACAATCATGCAACACTATGACTATAATGACACACTGCAAAACATGCTTTTCTTACTTAGATTTTTTTCTTTTTCCAGCCAAATTATCTAAAAATTCTTAAATCAAGATGGGTTTTCTAGACGACTACACTGCAAAAAATGCTTTTCTAGCTTAGATTTTTTGTCTTGTTTCTAGATTAAATATCTAAAAATTCTTAAATCAAGAAGGGTTTTCTAGACGAATACACTGCAAAAAAATGCTTTTCTAGCTAAGATGTTTTGTCTTGTTTCTAGACGAAATAGCTACAAATTCTTAAGTCAAGATAAGTTTTCTAGATGAATACACTGCAAAAAAATGCTTTTCTAGCTTAGATTTTTTGTCTTGCTTCTAGACGAAATATCTAAAAATTCTTAAATCAAGAAGGATTTTCTAGACAAGTAAAAAGGTTTTGTTTTCAGAAAAAATACGTCAAAATTAAGTGAGGTTTTCCTTGAAACAAGCCAATGGGCTAAGCAAAATAATCTTATTTCAAGCAGAAGAGTAGATTATTTTGCTTACCCCATTGGCAGATTATTTTTCTTGTTTCAAGCAAAAACTCACTTAATTTGAACTTCTTTTTTCTGAAAACAAGGCATTAACGTGTACTTGAATTCTTGATTTAAGAACTTTTAGGCATCATTTTGACCCATACAATGTATTTTTGCCTATGATATGATATGATATAAGCTAAAAAGCACATTTGACACAAACAAAGCTGACAGAATTAACACCAGTTATCTTGCAAATGGCTCATCAGATCTGTTCAGTACCAGTACCATTAATCTGTTGGGTTTTTAACTCTTTCGCTGCTGGTTCTGTCAGACAAAGGGCTCTTCATCCTCAGCAGATAACAGTGAAGTTCCAGAGGAGACCAAATCAGTGCCTGAGAAAGCAGAGTAAGTCCGTTTGTGCAAATGAGTAGCCTGATGTCACCATCATAATCGCTGCATACTGAGTTCTGATTCGCCCTCTTTCTAAGAGGGGAAAACGGAGAGAAAGCACAGAAGAAGAAGGAGGAAGCGGTGAAGCGGAAGGTCAGACAGCACTACGAGCCTGATCTGCAGGAGTCGGCCTTCTGGAAGAAGATCATCGCTTACCAACGCAAGCTGCTGGTCAGAGCCCTGGAGATCTCATAATGTCATGCTGACAGATGCAGAATGTCAGATGGATCATAGGCCCCCGTTTACGCTGCCAGTTAAATGTGACCCAATTCCGATTTTTTGCTCATTTGTGACACAGATCGGATCTGTTCTATGACAGTGTAAACACGAAAAAAACGCATGCATTCGGATATTTAGAGATCGGTTTCAGGCCTCATTCATATGTGGAAATAAAGCAGATATAAATCGGATATGTGCCAATGCAACCGTCATGTAAACAGGCAGATCGGATTTGGTGCTTATCCGCAGTTTAATGACGTTTTATGTGATAAGTGCTGGCAAAATGAGTTTTGAGCTACGCGTAAGAAATTTTTACTCGAATCAAAGAGTATAGAAACCCAAGAGGCGAAACTCTGATGCTTTTCTGGTAACCGCCACTAGATGGCGCTTCAGTAGCGCAGCCGCCATTATGGGGTGAAAATTCCAACCGAACAGCACAGCAGCAGACCGAATGACAACGAAAGAGAAGTCAAAGTGGAAATAAAATAATGCAGTCGCTGCACGGAAGTAGTGTATGAGATGAAAAACTGCAAAAAGTCACTCTATATGGTTTTTCTACACATTTCTTTTTTTACAAATCCGTCACATTTTACTCACAAAATCGGCGAATCTCAGCCAAATCAGAAGTGCAATGGAAAAATTCTCAAATTAAGTCATCAGTACATTTTATGACTACTACATATTGGTATTGTATTATTATATATGTTTACGTTATCAATTGTGGAATCCAACCATTAATTATTTGAGTCAGTTTGGCCTGCTTTATTGAGTATTTTCGTTTTACTTTACACATTTACTATTATTAGTTATGTACTATTATAGGTCTGAAATGAATATTGTAATTCTACATTATATTGTATGTTTTAACCCCTGGAACACACTACAAACATGCTGATCTTGCAGAAATAATGCATTGCTGTGTCCATCATAACTGAATAATCAAGTCATTTTGGAGACTTTTTTTGTTTGTTTACAGTCATACTTTAACGGACATTAAAAGACAATGCTGCAAAAACAATTTACTGTGAAGCTGTTATATTATGTTATATATTTATGTCTAATATTCCCAATTTTCTGATGCATGTCCTTAATTTTGTTGGCGTTAAATCGCGTTTATAATGCTAATACTTCAACTTAATATAGGAGTTTCACCCGAAACTGATTTCTAGAGAGCAAAGATTTTGTGAAAAATAAATGGAAGAAAGTCTGTTTTTGACAATCACTAGTCTAGTGATTGTACATTAGTCTGTTCTTAATATAGTATTATTCTTAAGAAACAAATGGAAACGAGTCACCATTCTGGTTGTGTATTTTAGCTTTAATGTATGTTTTTAAAAAAAAAAAACAAAGCAGCTGATATTTGCCATAGCGACAGCAAGAAGCTAGTGGACAGGCGAGTCGCTTTCAGTCCAAAATGGTGGAAGCATAGGACTGCTGCTGGGCGCAACTGTTGCTATAAAGCGTTCTATTGAGTTTCGCCTCTTGGGATTCTATACTCTTTGCTCGAAATCGAGGTTTTTACAAATATGAGTTCATTAATCTGTTCTGTCTTAAGTGAACGCTTGGGAACTGTTGGGGAAAAATATCTGATGTGTAACATTATATACGATTCGTGCATTACAGTGAGCGTTGTAGTGGAGGGTATACTTCTAATACCATCCCATGTCCTGCATTAGCCAAAATAATGACTGTCCACCACATCCGGTCATATGTGAAAAAATGCAAATATTCACCTAAAAACAGACAGTGATTATGCGGTCAGGACGTGACCTCATTAAAAGAAAAGAGTGAATCACTTAAACTGCTTTTGTAGTTTTAATAATCCATGTATATGTGATGAACACATTTGAAGATTTGTCTTTCGTACATCAATGCTTTTATTTAGATGTTAAAAGAAAAGGTCTTTCTAGGCTATTTGTTATGCATCTGTTCTTATCTAAAATAGCAAAGATAAAATAAAAATAGGATTTTTTTATTAGAAATTAACTGGAGGAAAACTTTAATATTTCTCATGATCAACTTTTGCAAATCTCTATTGACTTCAAACTTCAAGTGTAAACGCATGAATCGGAAATGGGTCACAATTGAAAGAACGTGTAAATGGACAGCGAAAAAAATCAGATACAGGCAACAAATCAGAATTGGGCATCAAGACCTGACAGTGCAAACCATAGAGCTGCTCTCTCAGGAGCATGTGCTCTGACACCATGTCTCTCTCTCTCTCTCTTTCTCTTCTCCCACAGAATTATTTTGCACGAAATTTCTACAACATGAGAATGTTGGCTTTGTTTGTGGCCTTTGCAATCAACTTCATTCTGCTGTTCTACAAGGTGATCCACACTTTCATTCAGAGTTGTGTTTGCTAGAGAGTGTTTGCGTGTCTGAGTGTTTGTTCCCGTGTGCAGGTGTCCACGTCCTCGGCCGTCACGGAGGGGAAGGAGGTGTTGTTCAGCTCATCCTCAGACACCAGCGTGAGGTGGGATCCTCTGGGTGGCTCCGGCGCTCGTCCCGTCACTGTGCACTTTGTGCTGGAGGAGAGCAGCGGCTACATGGAGCCCACGCTCAGGATCTTAGCCATCCTGCACACCGTCATCTCCTTCTTCTGCATCATCGGCTACTACTGCTTAAAGGTACCGGATCACGTGCTTCACGAGCCTGATTTTACTCTAGACCTCCACTGGGGAACAGTGTTTTGGAAAGTTACTTTTAAAAGTAATGCGTTACAATATTGCGTTACTCCCTAAAAAAGTCACTAATTACGTTACTTAGTTACTTTTTATGGAAAGTAATGCGTTACGTTACTTTTGCGTTACTTTTTAAATCTGGGCAGGGCTTGCTTGTTTTTAATATAAAAAGATTTATTCTTATCAAATGTAAAAGCCCTTTCACACCAAAATGAAATGAAGTGAATAAGCCTAAGACTAAAGGAAAATTAAATTGACGTCTGTACAGTAGAACTGTAGGAAAAGAAAGTTCAACACTCTTCAGCAATGAGAAAAAAAACACAAATGTTAGTTAATATAAAGTAAGTTTTCCTTATTAGTACACTGGAAAAAATGCTTTTCTTATATTTTTTTGTCTTGTTTCCAGCCAAAATATCTAAAAATTCTTAAATCAAGAAGGATTTTCTAGACAAGTAAACAATTAGTGTATTGTTTTTTCTGAAAACAAGTTGAAAATTAAGTGTGTTTTTGCTTAAAATAAGCAAAATAATCTTGTTTTCTGTTTGAAATATTTTTTTTTTTGCTTACCCCATTGGCAGATTATATTGCTTAATTCTTAATTTTGACTTTTTTCTGCAAACAAGAAAATAATTATTTATTTGTCTAGAAAATCATTGTTGATTTAAGATTTTTTTTATTTTTATTTATTTTTTTGAAAAAGTAACTCATATATTTTCTTGTAAATGAAAAAGTAATACGTTACTTTACTAGTTACTTGAAAAAAGTAATATTATTCCGTAACTTGTGTTATTTGTAATGCGTTACCCCCAACACTGCTGGTGAACCAGAAATGTTTATCACATGAAAGTAAACTAAAGCATCGCCAGAATTAGGGGTGCTCCAATCAGGATTTTTGAGTATCTGCTGATCCAATCACAGATACTGATATTTTTAAAGCCTCCTTTTTATCATGTAGAATTATTTATAGTGATATTACAATCAGGATTTTTAGGCATTTATTCAGGGCCTGAATTAGTTTTTTTGAAAATGGGGGAATTCTCCTCTTAGTTGGCTCTTGTGAGAGGGGAGTTTATTTTTAGGAGCATTTTTTAAAAATACATATATATTAGGGTTGTGATGAGACAACTATGACCAGTCAGATCTCGCAAGAATGTGACGATATCACAAAACATTTTGCAGTGTTTACATTAAGCTGCACCATTAATCCTTAAACAATTATCTCTGTTCAAACACCAACGCATCCTTTTCCGAAAAGACACCAGTTCAGCGGTGTCCATTGCGACTGTTTCACATCGCACTGCTCACGCTCCACTGATGCTTACGATGTGAAACAGGTGTTAAAAACATTCAGATCTGCATTTGTGCTGCTGCTGACCCAGAAAGAGCAACACAGTCTTTTCAACCACATAGTGATCATTATTTCTGTGTTATGGACATTGAAACAACAGAAGAACTGGCATAAACGTTTATAGTTTGGGTCTAAACACTTGTCTACAGTAGCGATCAAAAGGAGGTGGCGACAGGAGGTGGTGACTTTTTTTTTTATTTATTTTTTTTTATCCAATATATTTTTAAAAGACTTAAGCAATGAACATTGTGTCAGAACCACTAGGATATTACATTATTTTGTTTAGATTTATCCAGAATCATGCAGCTTTAGTTTACATGTTTATTACTGCATATAATTCATTAAAATAAAAGTTTATTTTCATAAAGTACAAGTTCATATCAATATATATATATTATATATATATATTATATTATAATATATATATAATATATGTATTATATATATATAGTATTTTTTTACCTATTAAAATAGTATTATTCACATATATATTATCTCACTTAAATGTTTGATCATGCAGTGCATTTTTGTTTTTAGATTTGTTCAGTTATTGCACAATAGCTTACACACAGCACAAGCCTGATTTCCACAAACACATCCATTATTTAGATTTCAAATCCAAACATTGTTATTGAAAATCTTTTTCAGCATTGTAAAACAGTGCAGTAATTAGTTTAAACGCAATAAATATAAGCAACACATTATTCAATGCTTTTTGCGTTTGCATTTACCTCTAGGTTTATATATGAAGTCGCTCAAGCAAGTGGCAAAACATTTAAACCATTCTGTATTAAAAATGAGTCAGTTCTATTGCAAGCAATCCTGCTGTTAATAAAGAACTTTGTTTTCCTACCTTCATGAGTGCCATATTATTGCCTTGTTTATTTACAAGTGCGCTTTTCCTTTAAACCTTTAAAATTTAAACCTCTCGCGTCATCAGCTTTAGATCGATTTATGAGATCTGCCTTTTTAGAAACCGCCGATTAAACATCCCAAAGCGATTATGAGCCGATAGCGATCGGTAGCCGATCAATCGGAGCCAGAATTAAATGCTAAAACTGATTGATTTATTAGTGGTTTCTACATGCCTCCTGAAGTTTGATGGTTTCTTGCTCACACAAAACACATTGCGGTCGCCGTTTGACAGATCACATGACCTCAACGATCGTATTATTCACACAAGGCACTGGATCTAATTTCCTAATAATGAAAGCGAGGCATACAGTTTCATTTATGCTAATGAAACCCAGTTACTGAAACAATAAACCTGCCAGATTTACATGAACGATGAAATGCCCAGCAGCATCGGTCTAAAGAGGTTTTAATAAATGCTCCAATTATTATTATAAGGAGCCTTTAATAGAAAGCAGAGAGCTGTGGTGATTGATCGTGCTTCATCAGACTGCTGTTTCTCCTCAAAGGTTCCTCTGGTGATTTTCAAGCGTGAGAAGGAAGTGGCTAGGAAGCTGGAGTTTGACGGTCTGTACATCACCGAACAGCCGTCGGAGGACGATATTAAAGGCCAGTGGGACCGGCTGGTCATCAACACGCAGTGAGTGACAGACGAGGCTCATGGGTAATGGGGTTGTTCTCACCTAAACTGATTACGGTCAGGAACATTGCGGTAATGAGGCGAGCCAGTGATGGAGGGCAGAGCGAAAACACTGCACCTTTGTACACAATAACAAATGAACGCACTGGACTCAAGCAGCGCCACACAACCTGACAAAACTGACTCACTCCCATTATAATCAGTGAGGGCTCCCATTGAGCATCAGTTTCTGTTTTTGATGCCACTTTATTTTCGCTGTACTTCTGAAATGAATTCATTTTCAAACCATCCAAGAGTTCATGAACACACGTTTGTGTTTTCATCATATAATCTAGGTTTGTCATACTTTACATTTCACACAATGTGGAAAACATTGTAAACACAACATTTAAATTGTTTCAGTTATTAGTAACACATTAAATGTGCATTTTAAATTTCAATTATTATTATTTAATTATTTACACTGTCGCTCAAAAGTTTGGGATCTGTACGATTTTTAATGATTTTTTTTTTTAAATAAGTCTCTTCTGCTCATCAAGGCCGCATTTATTTGATCAAAAATACAGAAAAAAAATGTAATATTGCAAAATGTTTTTACAATATAAAATAATGTTTTTTATTCTAATATACTTTAAAATATGATTTATTCCTGTGATGCAAAGCTGAATTTTCATCAGCTGTTACTCCAGTCTTAATAAATCAGTATATTAGAATGATTTCTGAAGGATCGTGTGACACTGAAGACTGGAGCAATGATGCTGAAAATTCAACTTTAATTACAGATATAAATTCAATTTGAATGTATATTAATATAGAAAAACTTTGGTTTACATTGCAATAATATTTCTGAATATTACATTTTTTTCAGTATTTTTGATCAAGTGAAAACAGCCTTGATAAACATAAGAAACTTTTTTTAAAAAACATTAAATGAGAGGGTGTGTCCAAACTTTTGACTGCTAGTGTATAAATACATCGTAATAATATTTCACAATATTAATTTTTTGTATTTTTGATAAAATGAACAGAGCCTTGTTGATCATAAGAACCTTTAAAAAATGTAAAAATCTTACCAATCCCAAACTTTTGAGCGGTAGTGTAAATATAATTTCATTAATTAAATCAGGATTTCAAAAATAGGGGTTCATGAGATTGTAGTAGTAATACTAAAGCTGAATGTAACTGAATAAAAAATGTGATCATTAAAAATAATGCATGTAAACAATGTTCATTCAAATGTAATGAGAATATAAAAAAAAAGCAAAATAAAAATGTTTAAAATGGAAAAAAATTTTTAGTTAACTGAAACATTTTTAAATGAAATGAAGACATTCATTTTAATGTGCACATGTATTTTTCTAATGTTGGGAATGAATTTCATAATGAGTTTGTAAGTCGATCTGCACTGCTGTTGTTATTTAATGAGGATCTTTGTTATTTATGAATGCATTTCTCTGATCTAAAGATGAAAATTAATTTCTGTCTCTCAGGTCTTTCCCAAACAATTACTGGGATAAATTTGTGAAGCGGAAGGTGAGTTCGAAAGCATTACACATTCAGACAGATGAACGGCTCTGATAAAGACCATCTGAATTAACACTGTGTGTGTATATGTGTGTAGGTGATGGATAAGTATGGAGAGTTTTATGGACATGATCGGATCAGTGAGCTGCTAGGGATGGACAAAGCTGCGCTGGACTTCAGTGACGCCCATGAGAAGAAGAAACCAAAGAGAGACAGTTCACTGGCCGCAGTGTGAGTGTGTGTTTGTGTGTCCATATGTGCTGTTGACCATTCACTAACAGGAACAACAACTGTCTGATTGAATTACACCACAGTACCTACCTTCAATGAAACTGAAACACTGCCCAATATAGTGTTGGAGGTTTCGTGGCTATATTTGGTGGCCAATCTTCACTTATTGCACATTCCAGCAGTAAGAGCAAAGTGTGAAGGTTGACTATGTGCACCCAATGGTTCAGACATTGTACTCATGTATAAGGATGATAATGCACTCATACACACAGCAAGACTGCTGACAGAGAGCTTTGATGAGCATGAAAGTAAAGTTGAACATCTCCCATGGCCTGCAGTCAGCAGATCTGAATATTATTGAGGCACTTTGGGGTGTTTTGGAGGAGCCGGATTCACCAAACATTCTTAAGAAGAAATTTCTTCTTAACTGCCATTTTCTTCTTATTTTCCAAGTTAAGTAAAAAGTTAAGAATATTTTGTATTCCCGAAAATTATTACCTAAGATTGCTCTTCAGACAAAATTGAAGAAGAATTCAAATTAAAAACCATCGTAAATAACTTTTTAAAGTTAGGATAGACCCAGACCTGTCTTAAAAAGTATGAATTATTTAATGGATTTATTGGGTCATTTCAAATGAATTGTTATATTTAAGCACTGCAACAGCTAGCTCCATATAATAGATATTAGGGCTGTTAATAGAGATGTGCAGCAGTTCTCTGAATGATAATGTAAACAATGATCGCTCATGATGTGACCCTATTTTTTGCTGACATCAAAACTCAGTAGCAGCTCTACAAAGACGAGTCAGATTTGAACATTTGTTATTTTATTTAGCCTATAAATACCACATAATCTTGGGCCGTCTTTAGCGCAGATGAACATTAGCGGAAGCGTTCATTCGGATGAGGCGCAAAAACACAACACCAAAATGAATAAAACAGATGGCCGAAGCTTAAGACAGACTCTTTAAAGGAAACTGTTCAAAAACACGCCGCATTACAAACGTGAAGCTGAGCGCCAATCAAGATCATGATGAAAACAGGCTTGTGCTTATTATGATTATTAGGATCATTTGCAGAAACCGCAAAAAGACAATCCTAGTGTGTGAGTTTATCGATGCGTCTTCAGCCATGAATTCACACAAATAAAGATGTGGCATTTTCTTCTTAAGAAAAAATTAAGATGTTCTGAAGAACATATTTGAGAACTTCTTAAAAAAATGTCAAGAATTGCACTTAAGAACATTCTTACGAACTTCTTAGAATTTATCTTAAGAAATTTCTTAATTTATTTCTTAAGAAGATGTTCATGAATCCGGCCCCTGATCGCTGAAGCTTAAGAAATTTCTTAAGATAAATTCTAAGAAGTTCATAAGAATGTTCTTAAGTGCAATTCTTGAAAATTGTTCTCAAATATGTTCTTAAGAACATCTTAATTTTTTCTTAAGGAGAAAATGACATCTTTATTTGTGTAAATACATGTATTATATGGAGCTAGCTGTTGCAGTGCTTAAATATAACAATTAGTTTGAAATAACCCAATCAAGCAATTAAATAATTCATACTTTTTGGGATTTAAGACAGGTCTGGGGCTGTTATTTACGATGGTTTTTAAGAAGATTCTTTTCAAGAATTTGAATTCTTCTTAAATTTTAGGTAAAAAGATAAGAATATTCTTAAGAAGAATTTTCAGGAATACTAAATATTCTTAACTTTTTACTTGGAAAATAAGAAGAAAATGGCAGTTCAGAAGAAATGTAATCTTAAGAATGTTTGGTGAATCCGGCCGCTGATCGCTTGCATGACATAATAATCTCTAATTATAAAAGTATTGCTCATTTGACTAATGAATTTGACCGTTCCCTCTTTTATTTCCAGACTGAACTCCATCGATGTGAAATATCAGATCTGGAAGCTGGGTGTCGTCTTCACTGATAACGTCAGTACCTGCTCCTCATCTCGTGTGTTTGTTTATGTGTAGTTAGTGCTGGTTTACTCAGGTCTGATGTGGTTTGTGTGTCGATGTGTCCTGCAGTCGTTCCTGTATCTGGCCTGGTACATGAGCATGTCCATCCTCGGCCACTACAACAACTTCTTCTTTGCCGCTCACCTGCTGGACATCGCCATGGGCTTCAAGACGCTCAGGACCATCCTGTCCTCCGTCACACACAACGGCAAACAGGTATCGATCGCTAACCGACCTTGTGTCTATCTACAGTCAAACCAACAGTTTTGCTTGAGAAAGCCAACTTACTGATATGCTATTTTCTTCTGAGACTAAAATTATCAACTCTATCTCCTCCTAGAGCTTTAACTCTACAAACTCCAAACTCAGCCCAGATCTTCAGACTGATCTGTAGTTGGTTGCTATATCTTTTCTAACTGATCGGACTAACGGCTTTCCTAAAAATAACGATTAAAACTCTGAAAAATCCCATAGACTTACATTGACGGAATGTTCAAATGAGCCAAGACTTTCAAATTTCAACTGTCAAAACTCCCAGAATCCTTTGAGACTCATCTAGCTTCCCTTCTATGTACTATTTCTAATCCATTCAAACTCATTCAAACTAACTTTAATCATACTAGCTACTTGCTAATCATACTAGAATCATGCTAGCTACTTGCTAATCATACTAGAATCACACTAGAATCATGTTACCTACTTGTTAATCATACTAGAATCATGCTAGCTACTTGCTAATCATGCTAGAATCATCCTAGTAACTTGCTAATCATGCTAAAATCATGCTAGCTACTTGCTAATCATACTAGAATCATGCTAGCTACTTGCTAATCATACTAGAATCATACTAGAATCATGTTACCTACTTGTTAATCATACTAGAATCATGCTAGCTACTTGCTAATCATGCTAGAATCATCCTAGTAACTTGCTAATCATGTAATAACATGCTAGTAACACCCTAGAAACCACCCTAAGTACCTAGCAACTGCATAGCAACCATCCTGGGTACACTAGTAGCACCATAGCAACTGCCCCAGGTACCCTAGCAACTGCATAGCAACACCCTAGCAACCACCTCGGTACCCTAGCAACCGCATAGAAACACCCTAGCAACTGCCCCGATTACCCTAGCAACCGCATAGCAACACCCTAGCAACCGCCCTGGTTACCCTAGCAACCACATAGCAACACCTTAGCAACTACCCCAAATACCTTAGCAACCGCATAGCAACACTCTAGAAATCACCCCGACTACCCTAGCAACCTCCCAGAGTACCCTAGTAACCACATAGCAACACAATAGGAACATGCTAATAACATGCTAGTCATAATCGTAAATTAAGCTTTTAAAACTATGTTAAACTTAAAAAACAAAGCTTTTTTTAAACTTCCTAAACTTTTTAAGCTTTATAAACTTTTAAACTTAAACTTAAAACTTTCAATCTTTTAAACTTTTAAACTTTTAATCTTTTAAACTTTATAAACTTTCTGATCCCGGCTTTCTCAAGCCAACTTAAAGTTTGTCTCGACAAACTTTTTTATCTAGTTTAACATACAATTTTATAGCCGCTCATTTTTCATTCTTGTTCTTTAATACCTTTAAATGTAAAGGGTTTGTTGTGGATTAAGGAGAACTAAATAGGCTATGATGTTTATAAATATTGCATTATATTTATTGGTATTTAATATAGGTATAAATTAATGTCATTGTTTGCAAATATCAGGTTAAAGGGTGTTTCAGAGTAAGATACATTTTTTCCTTCAAGAGTTTCCTTCCTCTTTTTGGCCGGGTTTGGTTTCTCCGTGTGGTAAACTCTAGGGGCAAGGCTTCTAAAGCGGGGTGTTTTTATGGGCGTGATATTTAAATGACAATTGCTTTCAGCCGCCAAATTTATCAACGTGCGATTATTCGCGTGACGGGATCGGCGGCACACGAATGTTTTATGAATCACGCCTGAACTCTGTCCTAAGTTGATTTGCACACTCGTTTCTACGTTAGATTGATAAATGAGGCCCAATATGTTTTTATTTTGTCATCCTCACTTACAGAAATGCACTACTCTTCTGCACCCACTTGTAAAAAAATCATTGAATCATTTTTGGTTTGACTGTATCTTTCTATCTGTCTGTCTGTAAGTTTTTTTTAATTTAGGTGTTTGTTTGTTCAGTGTGTTCAGGGAATATTTTAATAACTCAAAGTTATGTAATAAGCTCTGCTTATGCATTAGAGACACATACAGCTGTATTAAAAATCTTAATATATCATAACTTAGAAATGGAAAAAGCATTGCAAGATAGTTGTAGCACCTGAGGGCCTCACAGTTTGAGATGCTCTGATGAATATTATTGATTACTGCAGGGTTCGTACAAGGTGCTTGAAGTACTTGAATTTGGCTTTTTGAAATTTAAGTCCTGGAAAACCTTGAAAATAGACATTTTTCTGTGAAGGTACTTGAAAAGTGCTTGAATTTTTAAAAGGCAGTAAATATAAAATCATTTTGTTTTCAATAAAAACATCCTTTTCACAGAAAATTAACAATGCCGTTAATGATCTCGTGATATTAAATGTGACAGTGATACTCCTTGAGGTGAAAAGCGGCATCGCATTATCAGTATAAAGTTGAATTTATGGTAAAAAAAAAACACACTTTTGCTTTCGATTTGTTTTATTTCGTTAAGTAACAATTTAAAGCTTTCTAAATATGTATTTATCATGTCTATGAGACATGAATTGAGCTTCTGTTCATTTGTGTGAAGAAAGACGGTAGAAAACGCATCATTTATTTTTTTATTTTATTGTTTTTCTTATTTTGCACACAACTAAAAGTAGTCCCTTTATAGTTCCGAATGATACCTTTGCGAGCAAAAATGACGGATAATTTAAAAAAAATGCTTTTCTTACTTAGATTTGTTGTCTTGTTTCCAGCCAAAATATCTAAAAAATCTTAAATCAAGGAGGATTTTCTAGACAAGTAAAAATTATTGTCTTGTTTTCAGAAAAAAAAGTCAAAATTAAGTGAGTTTTTGCTTAAAACGAGCAAAATAATCTGCCAATGGGGTGAGAAAAATAATCTTATTTCAAGATGAAAGATAGATTATTTTTCTCACCCCATTGGCAGATAATTTTGCTCGTTTCAAGCAAAAACTCACTTAATTTTGACATATTTTGTCTGAAAACAAGACAGTAAGTTTTGCTTGTCTAGAAAATCCTTCTTGATTTAAGAATTTTTAGATATTTTAGCTGGAAACAAGACAAAAAATCTAAGTAAGAAAAGCATTTTTTGCAGTGTGCCGAAAATTGTGATAAGCTGTCGGACTGATGCCAACACAGGAGAATGCGTTTCATATTTTTAAATTAAAAAAAAATAATTGTTGATCGCGATTTAACGTTTAAACCCCGGCTCTAAAGTTGCGTGCTTTTGTTGCATTGCTTTTTTTGTGTGTGTGATTAAAAGACAAATGTTGTGTCATTTAAAATTTCTTAAAAACAATATTAAAATATTGTCAATTCTAGTGAATCAAGTATCTGTATTATTTTGATGTATAGCTTTTATTCTTTAGGTCAATCATATATATTCATGAAAAAAATCACTGTGAATAAGGAAAGTTGGTAACTTCATGGTAGTATCCGTTCAAATGTTAAAATTGCCACACTCTGCACTCTATTAATTCCATTTTTGTTTTATCAGTTTATTTATTCGATTTTGAAAGATAATAATGATATTGTTTGATAAGTGAGATCTCTGAATTTAGTCCTTGAAAACCAAAAAAATAGTACTTGAAAAGTCCTTGAAAGGATTTCATTTTGCAGTTTCTGTACGAACCCTGTTACTGAGAACAGACAGAATTAACTGTGTGTGTGTGTGTGTTTGTGTGTGTGTGTGTGTGTGTGTGTGTGTGTGTGTGTGTGTGTGTTTGTGTGTGTGTGTGTGTGTGTGTGTGTGTGTGTGTGTGTGTGTGTGATGTGTGTGTGTGTGTGTGTGTGTGTGTGTGTGTGTGTGTGTGTTTGTGTGTGTGTGTGTGTGTGATGTGTGTGTGTGTGTGTGTGTGTGTGTGATGTGTGTGTGTGTGTGTGTGTGTGTGTGTGTGTGTGTGTGTGTGTGTGTGTGATGTGTGTGTGTGTGTGTGTGTGTGTGTGTGTGTGTGTGTGTTTGTGTGTGTGTGTGTGATGTGTGTGTGTGTGTGTGTGTGTGTGTGTGTGTGTGTTTGTGTGTTTGTGTGTGTGTGTGTGTGTGTGTGTGTGTGTGTGTGTGTGTGTTTGTGTTTGTGTGTGTGTGTGTGTGTGTGTGTGTGTGTGTGTGTGTGTGTGTTTGTGTGTGTGTGTGTGTGTGTGTGTGTGTGTGTGTGTTTGTGTGTGTGTGTGTGTGTGTGTGTGTGTGTGTGTTTGTGTGTGTGTGTGTGTGTGTGTGTGTGTGTGTGTGTGTGTGTGTGTGTGTGTTTGTGTTTGTGTGTGTGTGTGTGTGTGTGTGTGTGTTTGTGTGTGTGTGTGTGTGTGTGTGTGTGTGTGTGTGTTTGTGTGTGTGTGTGTGTGTGTGTGTGTGTGTGTGTTTGTGTGTGTGTGTGTGTGTGTGTGTGTGTGTCTGTGTGTGTGTGTGTGTGTGTGTGTGTGTGTGTGTGTGTGTTTGTGTGTGTGTGTGTGTGTGTGTGTGTGTGTGTGTGTGTAGCTGGTCCTGACGGTCGGTCTTCTGGCGGTTGTGGTGTATCTCTACACTGTGGTGGCTTTCAACTTCTTCCGTAAGTTCTACAATAAGAGTGAAGATGGAGAATCGCCAGACATGAAGTGTGACGACATGCTAACGGTGAGCTAACAGCTACAGTAAATAGTGTCTAAATGCTGTTTTCTTTCATATCAACATTTTTATAGTTACTGCTGATGAGGTTAAACACTGGTTGGTCTGAGTGCAACAAATCACAACTGAGCCGCTGCAAATCTCTGTTTAAACACATCGGTGTTTCATTTATGCATATAACATGTGTTTTTAAACTCATCTAGTGAGTAATTTCCCGTTCATAAAGACTTCATTCATAAATTGCTTTATTCCTGAATGAATCAGCCGTTTGAACGAATCAAATGAATGAATGATTCAGTAATTAAATCAGCTGTAGTTTCATTTTTAAAGTGTCTTTTCAGTTATTCAAATCATTCAAATTCTTATATTTAAAACATTTTCAACATGAATTAATGAATTTAATTGCACTCATGCCACCTCTGAGCCTCATTAAACATGAAAATACACCTTTTGTGTTCTTCTGTGCCATCTCTGTAGTACAAATTCATTTTGTTAATACTGATTTCATTTGATTGGTAACTTATTCTTATTCTGCCTGTTCTAATGTTGTTTTAATTAGAAATGTAAAAAAAACAACTTATAAATATATATTTCTTACATTTTGATGTAAAAGATGACATACATTTAGATACATAAATGCCGTTAGAAAGGTACAAAGGCAAATTTTTGATCAGATTTTTTTGATTGTTGATTACAATCAAATGCACAAGTGATTGCATTTGAGTGCTGGTCTGTGATTCAGCACAGTCTCTCATGAATCTGCAGGCGATGTTTGCACTAATAGCTCATGGCAAACTCTGAGTCGGCCAGAGCACATATAGTATGAGTAAAAATAACAGAGAAGATCTCTTTCATATCTCAGGTGTCTCTTTAGAGTTTCAGAGGAGATCTCAACAGTGTCTCAGATACCAGACTCTGCAAACATCAATATGATCTCAATATGAATTTAAAGGAGCGCTCCACTTTTTTGAAAATAGGCTCATTTTATAACTCCCCCAGAGTTAAACAGATGAGTTTTACTGTTTTTGAATCCATTCAGCCGATCTCTGGGTCTGGCGTTAGCACTTTTAGCATAGCTTAGCATAAATCACTGAATCTGATTAGACCGTTAGCATCTCGTTCAAAAATGACCAAAGATTTTCAATATTTTCCCTATTTAAAACTTGACTCTTCTGTAGTTACTAAGTGCACTAAGACCGACTGAAAATGAAAAGTTGCAGTTTTCCAGGCTGATATGGATAGGAACTATACTCTCATTCTGGCGTAATAATCAGGGAACTTTGCAGCTGTACCATGAGTGCAGCAGGCGCAATGATATTACACAGCGCCTGAATATAGTCCCCAGCAGGTAACTTCCAATGTGACCAGCACTAAGCCACTAAGGTAATAGTAAAATAGCTGGGGACTATATTCAGGCAAAGTTCCCTTTATTACGCCAGAATGAGAGTATAGTTCCTATCCATACCAGCCTGGAAAACTGCAACTTTTCATTTTCAGTTGGTCTTAGTACACAACTACAGTAAGAGTCCAGTTTTAAATAGGAAAAATGTTGAAAATCTTTGGTCATTTTTGAACGAGATGCTAACGGTCTAATCAGAGTCAGTGATTTATGCTAAGCTATGCTAAAAGTGGAGAACTGGAGATCGGCTGAATGGATTCAAAAACAGTAAAACTCATCTGTTTAACTCTGGGGGAGTTGGAAAATGAGCCTATTTTCAGAAAAAGCGGAGTGTTCCTTTAAGCATTTCTCATCACATGACTGATTTTCAGCTCTAGTGCCTCATTGAGTGTGTTTCTTCTGAAGCACACTGAACCTGGACCAGAAAACCAGTCATAGTGTCAGTTTTTCAAAATTGAGATGCATCATCTGAAAGCTGAATAAAGCTTTCCATCGATGTATGGATTGTTATGATCGGACAATATTTGGCCGAGATACAGCTATTTGAAAATCTGCAATCTGAGGGTGCAAAAAAATCTAAATATTGAGAAAATCACCTTTAAATTGTCCAAATGAAGTTCTTATCAATGCATATTACTAATTCAGTTTTTAATTAAATGTATATATTTCGGGGCTCTACAGTGCAAACATTTCACTCACATTTGCGATTGAAAACTACTGCATGCGACTATGAAAATAGTTTGTGCTGAGGAGAGCTTCAAAGGTTTCTGTGTTTTTGCAACGTTAAGTAATGAATCAGAGACATATCTGACGAATCCTTTCATAAACAAATTGTAGAGAGTGTAAATAAGAGATTTATTGTGCAGTGAGAGCTTCATTGATTATAGTGTAATTTTGCGAGATCGCGATGAGCGAAGATGAGTGACAGCTGTTAATGATTTTAAGGATGAGTTTGTAAATGAGAACAGTTAAATAAACAAGGACTTAATATTAAGCCACTGCAAATCTCTGTTTAAACACATCGGTGTTTCATTTATGCATATAATGTGTTTTTAAACTCATCTAGTGAGTAATTTCCCGTTCATAAAGACTTTATTCATAAATTGCTTTATTCCTGAATAAATCAGCCATTCGAACGAATCAAATGAATGAATGATTCAGTAATTAAATCAGCTGTACTTTCATTTTTAAAGTGTCTTTTCAGTTATTCAAATCATTCAAATTCTTATATTTAAAACATTTTCAACATGAATTTGTGAATTTAATTGCACTCATGCCACCTCTGAGCCTCATTAAACATGAAAATACACCTTTTGTGTTCTTCTGTGCCACCTCTGTAGTGCTAATTCATTTTGTTAATACTGATTTCATTGTAAAAATGTAAAACAAAACGTATATATTTCTTACATTTTGATGTAAAAGATGACATACATTTAATAAAAAAAATGGCATTAGAAAGGTACAAAGTTCCCCTGTAAATCTTGTAATGGGAAGGCAAATTTTTCATCAGATTTTTTTTTTTTATTATTGTTGATTACAATCAAATGCACAAGTGCTCCTAAAAAGAAGAGTAAGCATAGAGCCCTGTATTTACGGTAGGAAATTACCAAAATACCTTCATGGAACATGATCTTTACTTAATATCCTAATGATTTTTGGCCTAATTTTGACCCATTCAATGTATAGTTGGCTATTTCTACAAATATACCTGTGCTACTTAAGACTTAAGATGATCAGAGGACGTTGACCTCAACACTTGACCTTGACCTCTGATATTTAGCGTGTGCTGTGATTTCCTGCGCTGCGTTTAATTGGCTGCGTGTGGTTTAATGTGTTCCTCAGATGAGAACATCGCTGCTGCTGCCATCGCTCATTTGTGACGTTAGTGCCGTTGCTAAGCACAAACGACCGGACGGTCATTAGGACTGTAGCGCATTAACGGCCGGAGCAGTCAGCTAGAACAACAGACTAATTAACCAACTACACAAACCCAGAGAGAGAGAGAGAGACTGGTGTTATTCATCAGATTCATAGAAACTTTTGAGGTTTAAAGATGTGTTTCATGACACGCTCATGTTAATAAATCATCATTTACTCATCGTTATGTTCTTCAGAACTTTCTTTCATATGTAAGATTATATAATAATAATAATAATAATAATAATAATTAGGGCTGTCGAACGATTAATCACATCCAAAATAAAAGTTTGTGTTTACATACTATATGTGTGTTTACTGTGTATTTATTATGTACATATAAATACACACACATACATGTATATATTTAAAAAAAATATTTATATGTATATATTTATACCTGTATACAATTTAGATTATAAATAAATAAAAGTATTTTATATATAAATCTAAAATATTTTTTCTTAATATATACACTACTGTTCAAAAGTTTGGGGTCAGGAAAGAAATCAGTACTTTTATTAATTTAATACATCCTCAGTGAATAAGTGTTAGCATAAATTTACATTGTTAGAAAATATTTATATTTTGAATAAATGCTGTTCTTTTTAACTTCTTATTTAAAGAATCCTGAGAAAAAAAAAAAAAAGAATCACAGGTTACAAAAAAATATTTGGAAGCACACTTGTTTCCAACATTGATCATTTTAATAATAAATCAGTATATTAGAATGATTTCTGAAGGATCATGTGACGCTTAAGACTGGAGTAACAGCTGATGAAAATGCAGCTTGGCATCACAGGAATGAATGATATTTTAAAGTATATTAAAATAAAAAACATTATTTTATATTGTAATAAAAATCTGCAATATTGCTGTTTTTTTCTGTATTTTTGATCAAATAAATGCAGCCTTGATGAGCAGAAGAGACTTCTTTAAAAAATATTACTGATCCCAAACTTTTGAGCGGTAGTGTACACGTGTGTGTGTTTTTATATATACATAATAAATATACACAGTACACTGACATATAGTATGTCAACATAAACTTTTATTTTGGATGCGATTAATCGCTTGACAGCACTAATAATAATAATAACTATTGTTGGATTTTTATCATTTTTAATAAAAGTAAAACAAAACTGCACTGCAAAAAAAATGCTTTTCTTACTTAGATTTTTTTGTCTGGTTTCCAGCCAAGATTTAAAAAAAATTTAAAAATCTTAAATCAAGAAGGATTTTCTACACGAGGAAAAATGTATTGTCTTGTTTTCAGAAAAAAAACTCAAAATTGACTTAAAAAAACCCTTTTAAAAGTTAAATTAAGTGAGTTTTTGTAAAATAATCTTATTTCAAACAAAACAAGAATATTTTGTTTATCCCATTGGCAGATTATTTTGCTGGTTTTAAGTAATAATAAGCAATAATTTTTACTTGTCTAGAAAATCCTTCTTGATTTAAGAATTTATAGATATCTTGGCTGGGAACAAGACAAAACATCTAATTAAGAAAAGCAGTTTTTTCAGAATGGAAATTTTTGTTAAATGCTTCTATTATAATTAGAACAATTTTTATAACAAAAAATGTGATGGATTCCCATCGTGATGAAGAAATCAGGTTTATGAGGCTCTGATTCTTTGGTGACTGTCAGGGAGGTGTTTGACGGACACATGCTGAGAGCCGTATAAGGACACGAGTGTGTGTGTGTGTGTGTGTGTGTGTGAGGGAGCTTTAATCCGCTGTGAAGCAGCCACCCGTGCAATTCCATTTCTCTGTTTCCTTCCTGTTTTTGTCTTCCTGTCAGTGCTGCGCTCCTGTCTGTCTCTGTCTCTGCTCCTAATAAGGGAAGACAGTTTGAGTGAAAGAGAAGCATTTGTCAGAGACGGTGATGGACACTTTAGTCTCACATCCAAACACTTCCAGCTGCGCAGATCCGCAGATCATAGTGTGTGTGTGTTTCCACAGGCATTAAGTGTTTAATTAAAGCAGTAAGTCACTGAATGTGGTGAGTTACAGTGATTTGAGCTTTTACTACATGACATGAAGCTGTATCTGAAACCCAGGGTTCTTATGGTTAAACTAAAACTAAAACCATGACAAAAACATTTTTGTTACTTGAAATAAAATAAATGTTAACTTAAAATATACATTTTTTTATTTAATTAAATAGCTAAGGCAACCCATTTCTGTTTAAGTTGATGTACTAAAATAACTAAAACTAAAGCTGAAATAAAAAGAATAAAAACTTCAGTGTATATGCATATATAAAATAAAAAATAAAAAAAATGCTGAAGGGAATTTCAGTGTTAAAGGCACAATATGTAAGATTTTTTTTGTATGTTTAAGATTTTAAATTAAAATATCCAAAAACTACTTAAACAGTGTTCAGGGTTCCCACAGGTCATGGAATTTTAAGAGGTCTAGTCCAGACATTGAAAGTCAGAAAATGTTATATTTATTTTGTCTGATTTTTGTTTGTTGCTTTAAATTTTTTGTTTCCATTTATCAAAATGTAAATTTTCTATACCGTATTTTGTTTTATCTCATTGTTTCAGGCGTTTGCCCTATTGTTATGGTTAGGTTATGGTTAAAAAAGCATAAAAACCATAAATGAATTTCTGTAGAAATAGTACAGAAAATATCAAAGTGCATTCAACAGGTAAAATCAAGAAGGATTTTCTACACAAGGAAAAATGTATTGTCTTGTTTACAGAGAACAAGATTATTTTGTTTACCCCATTGGCAGATTATTTTGCTTATTATTTATAGCTATCTTGGCTAGAAAAAAGACGAAACATCTAATTAACAGTTAAACGCTTCTGTTATTATTATAACATTTTTTAGAACACAGAATGTGATGATTATGCTTATGAAAACAAAAAAAATAAATTAATTTCTGTAGAAATGGTGCAGAAAAATATCAAAGTGCATTTAACAGGTAAAAGCTCTTGTCCTTCATTAGCAATCACTCCAGCATCCTTGTTCTGCTTCCATGACTTTCAGCCCCATCCTACTTAATACTACAGTGCTATTAAATCTTTAATACATTAGCTCATCCATGAACATGATTTCTGAGTCCCGTCGGATTGCATCGCCTTAGTTTCTTTGTTTGTTTTGAATATGCGCCCTCTAGCAGCAAAAACGTACATATCATGCCTTTAATTTTCCTTTTAATTTTCTTTTATTACTGTGAAGCTGTATTGTCTAAAGCACTGTAGAAATGAATGTCAGAAAATAATAGTTTTATTGTTCTGTAAATTCTGTATATGTGACCCTGGAGCACAAAACCAGTCTTAAGTCACTGGGGTATATTTGTAGCAATAGCCAAACATACATTGTATGGGTCTTTTATGCCAAAAATCATTAGGATATTAAGTAAAGTTCATGTTCCATGAAGATACTTTGTAAATGTCCTACTGTAAATATATCAAAATAAGTAATATGCATTGCTAAGAGCTTCATTTGGACAACTTTAAAGGTGATTTTCTCAATATTTTAATGTTTTTGCACCCTCAGATTGCAGATTTTCAATTAGTTGTATCTCGGCCAAATATTTATTCCAGTTTCAGATGATGTATAAATCTCAATTTCGAAAAAAATTGACGCTTACATTTCAGCTTACATTTCAGTTAATGTTGCTGATATCAACTGTATTATTGTTGTGTGTGTGCAGTGCTATATGTTCCACATGTATGTTGGCGTTCGCGCCGGCGGCGGCATCGGTGACCAGATCGAAGATCCAGCTGGTGACGAGTACGAGATCTATCGCATCATCTTTGACATCACCTTCTTCTTCTTCGTCATCGTCATCCTCCTGGCCATCATTCAGGGTGTGTATCTGTGTGTGTGAAGTGTGTGTGTAAGGTGTGTTTGCTCTATCTCACATGTGTGTGTTTCAGGTCTGATCATCGATGCGTTCGGTGAGTTGAGAGACCAGCAGGAGCAGGTGAAAGAGGACATGGAGGTGAGACACACACTGAATTGTTGATGTGAAGTCTGCTGTGTGTGTGTTTGATTAGCCCTCTATGATACGCTTTATGTTCCAACCTTGAAATATTTTTTCACATACATTTTTATTACATGAAATAGCTTCAAATATACAAATCAAAAAGATTTTTGAGAAAAATAATTTTTGGGGGGTGTTTTTGGCAGCACTGTACCACAATGGAAAATGGCCAAAATGAGTTTTTCTATTAAATTATGCTTTTTCTTTTCAATTCAAATGCACATTTCTTTTAGAAATTGATCCATTAATCCATCTTAGCTAGAAAAGCATTTTTTTGCAGTGTATGGTACGCTTAATGTTCCAACCATGAAATATTTTTTCACATACGTTTTTATTACATGAAATAGCTTCAATTATACAAATCAAAAAAATGCTTTTCTAGCTTTTCTAAATCAAGAAGGAATTTCTAGACAAGTAAAAATTATTGTCTTGTTTTCAGAAAAAAACAAGTCAAAATTAAGTGAGGATTTGCTTAAAACAAGCTAAATAATCTGCCAATGGGGTAAACAAAATACTCTTATTTCAAGCAGAAGACTCACTTAATTTGAACTTCTTTTTTCTGAAAACAAGACATTAATGTGTACTTGTCTAAAAAATAATTCTTGATTTAAGAATTTTTAGATATTTCAGCTGGAAACAAGACAAAAAATCTAAGCTAGAAAAGCATTTTTTTGCAGTGTACCACGATGGAAAATGGCCAAAAGGAGTTTTTCTGTTAAATTATGCTTTTTCTTTTCAATTCAAATGCACATTTCTTTTAGAAATTGATCCATTAATCCATAAATTTTTTTGCAGTGTATGGTACGCTTAATGTTCCAACCATGAAATATTTTACGTTTTTATTACATGAAATAGCTTCAATTATACAAATCAAAAAGATTTTTGAGAAAAATATTTTTTGGGGGATATTTTTGGCAACACTGTACACTGCAAAAAAAAAAAATGCTTTTCTAGCTTTTCTAAATCAAGAAGGAATTTCTAGACAAGTAAAAATTATTGTCTTGTTTTCAGAAAAAAACAAGTCAAAATTAAGTGAGGATTTGCTTGAAACAAGCTGAATAATCTGCCAATGGGGTAAGCAAAATAATCTTATTTCAAGCAGAAGACTCACTTAATTTGAACTTCTTTTTTCTGAAAACAAGACATTAATGTGTACTTGTCTAAAAAATAATTCTTGATTTAAGAATTTTTAGATATTTCAGCTGGAAACAAGACAAAAAATCTAAGCTAGAAAAGCATTTTTTTGCAGTGTACCACGATGGAAAATGGCCAAAAGGAGTTTTTCTGTTAAATTATGCTTTTTCTTTTCAATTCAAATGCACATTTCTTTTAGAAATTGATCCATTAATCCATAAATTTTTTTGCAGTGTATGGTACGCTTAATGTTCCAACCATGAAATATTTTACGTTTTTATTACATGAAATAGCTTCAATTATACAAATCAAAAAGATTTTTGAGAAAAATATTTTTTGGGGGATATTTTTGGCAACACTGTACACTGCAAAAAAAAAAAATGCTTTTCTAGCTTTTCTAAATCAAGAAGGAATTTCTAGACAAGTAAAAATTATTGTCTTGTTTTCAGAAAAAAACAAGTCAAAATTAAGTGAGGATTTGCTTGAAACAAGCTAAATAATCTGCCAATGGGGTAAACAAAATACTCTTATTTCAAGCAGAAGACTCACTTAATTTGAACTTCTTTTTTCTGAAAACAAGACATTAATGTGTACTTGTCTAGAAAATAATTCTTGATTTAAGAATTTTTAGATATTTCGGCTGGAAACAAGACAAAAAAATCTAAGCTAGAAAAGCATTTTTTTGCAGTGTACCACGATGGAAAATGGCCAAAATGAGTTTTTCTATTAAATTATGCTTTTTCTTTTCATTTCAAATGCAGATTTCTTTTAGAAATTGATGCATCCAATCTTAATGTCCATCAAAATCTGCCAAATGCACATGCAGACACACAAACACACTCATCCTCATTGTCATCACATGGAAGAGTCAATGCACTCTTCCTATTGCCCTTTCTGCCAAACATTGCTGTTTTCATTTTCTGAAAAGAATAAATCATTTTCTTATTCATACATAAATGCAACTATACTACAACTCTTCAAATTAATAAATAACTGCTATCAAATTATTGATGTTACTATTTATAAAAACTCCCAATGGGGAAATACATTACTTTAATTCCACTGCGGTACAGTATTTCCATATGGCAACATTGATATTTTTTCATTTTACAGTAAAACTATGTTAGATAATGTTGATTTGTGAATATAAATCTGTCATTTACTAACTAAAGATGATGCAAAAAAAATCCCCCTTGAGAAAAGATGTTCAGAAATGAGGTTAACAGAGCCGGTGACACTGGGAAAAATATTTTGGAGGAACATTCAAATATCATTTTACTTAAAAACAGCACATTACTGACTACCTTAGGGCTGGCCCTTTTAATCAGCATATTCCAATATATTGTATTTTATTCAGAATAACAAAAAAACTGTAGAAATGAATTGTTGCCATGTGGCAACTCCGTATCATAGAGGGTTAAACACATGCATGTTTCTCCTCCTGCAGACAAAGTGCTTCATCTGCGGGATTGGAAACGACTACTTCGACACGGTTCCTCACGGCTTCGAGACGCACACGCTGCAGGAACACAACCTGGCCAACTATCTGTGAGTCCCGCTGCTCCATTAACACTCAAACATGCTCCCACATTCAGCAATGTTAATGATTCTGCCCTCAAGTGATTTACTGAATAAATGAGATGCACGATCAATGCAGCATCCAGATGAGCCGCCTTTGGCAAATAAACAGAAGCTAGCACATTTTTTAAAAAAGTTTCTGGCAAATGTAAACGCTAAAGTTGTGTTTAGTAAGGTCATTTTTGCTCATTCGTATGGTTAAATTGGATCATTGATGATCATCGCCAAAGACGTTGGTTAATAAAATGGGTTTAACCCTCTGGGGTCTGAGGGTGTTTTGGGGGCCTGAAGAAGTTTAAAATAAACATTTCGATAATTAAGTATCAAGTTTGCATGTTTACAGTTTCTGTGATGTTGATTAATGGTCACACACTGCAAAAATGCTTTTCTTACTTAGATTTTTTTGTCTTGTTTCTATCCAAAATATCTATAAAATCTTAAATCAAGAAGGATTTTCTAGACAAGTCAAAATTATTGTCTTGTTTTCAGAAAAAATAAGTAAAAATTATTGTCTTGTTTTCAGAAAAAATTAGGTGAGTTTTTGCTTAAAACAAGCAAAATAATCTGCCAATGGGGTAAGCAAAATAATCTTATTTCAAGATGAGAACTAGATGATTTTGCTTACCCCGCGATTAATTGCGATTAATCGTTTGGCAGCCCTACCAAAAACACAACTTTAAAGGCCTTTTATATTAGAATAAGAAGTTGAAATACATTTTAAAAACGACACTTTTTGTCGTTTCATGTCATCGTGTGACCACTATAATATCGAGAGAGTTTTGCTTGTTTTTGGCACTGTATTTTATGCCTAATCATTTTATTCCTGTTTTAATTAATTTTAAATCTTTTTTTTTTTACTTTTGTGATTACTACTTTTTTTTATGATTATTTTAACTCATCTTATGTTCTTATGATTTTATTATTTATTTTTATAGAAAGCACTTTGAATTACCATTGTGAATGAAATGTGCTATATAAATAAACTTGCATAAACTTGCCTTGCTATGGCGGTATCACAATATTGATAATGTCTTTACATCCCTACTGGTTACTTAAAAAATTTAATCTTGCATTACATCTACCCCTGGTTTCACAGACAGGGCTTAAGTCTAGTCCCAGACTAAAATGTAAGTCTGAGCTGTTGCAAATGAAAGAAACCTGCACTGACTGATCTTAAAATATATCAGTGGCTTTGTTTTGTCTCAAGATGCACATCAGCGTTTATTTCTAAGGCACATTTATAAAAATTACTTTAGTTTCATAATTGAACTATGGCCTAATCCTGGCCCTGTCTGTGAAACCAGGCAAATATGTGTTTCCCTTAACACTGACTGCTGCAAACTGATGTGTGTTTGTGTGTCTCTGCAGATTTTTCTTTATGTATCTCATCAACAAGGATGAAACAGAGCACACAGGCCAGGTATGTCCCATCATCCTCTCTCATTAGATCTCATGTGTTGATGGTTGAGGGAAACGCTGATCATGTCCTGCTCAACACACACTTTTGTTTGTCTTTCAGGAGTCGTACGTTTGGAAAATGTACCAGGAACGTTGCTGGGAATTCTTCCCCGCTGGCGACTGTTTCCGGAAACAGTACGAGGACCAGCTCAATTAACACACACGCACACACACACACACACACACACGGATGGCTCTTACAGTGGCAACGCTTTCAACACACAGTGAACATGAAGTTTCTGGCCACACTTTCCTGCCATCCAACGCTTCTTCATTTCATCAATGAACTCAGACTGATTGAAGAGGAGGGGAGCAGGACGTCCCGAAGGAGGACGAGCGAATGCTGCGCGCTTCTTAAGACTGGGATCCGGTGCCTTATGCAAGATGAAGCCGAGCCGGAGCGAGCGCTGGAACCCCTCAGAACTCCCATCTTGCTTGTTTCTTGCTTTGTTTTCCGTTCTTTTGGCAATGCACCCATGCAACAGCAGAGTTACTCTTTATATAGTCGAAAAAAAGAATCTTTCATTGCATGTTTATTATGCAAGTTTAAGGAAAACATTTGAAACCGATTTAAGCCGATCTATATCACACCTGCGGTTTTCTAGGTTTAAGAACATTTAAGGTGTCTCTGTCCTGTCGCAGTATATCGCGGACTTTCCTCCGTCGTTCGCCGAGAACACGTCCATCGCTGGAGAAAAAAAGCATTCGCGCTAGATTTAGTTTGATGCAGAAGCAATACCCATTCAGGGAGTCCACCCTACACCCTACACCCTAAACGCTACGCCCTTCGACGGCGGAGGAGTCACCGTTTCCACCGCAGAAGCTCGACTCACGCGTAATAACCGCGGGATCGCCGGCGCATCTCCAGACATTTATTTTCCATCCTTCAGGAAACCACTGCACTTTCTTTCATAGCCATGACGAAGACCAGATGCTTTTCTTATTTGTTCTATACGAAACAATGTGAATCATTGCAATAACAACAAATGGGCTAAAAAAAAAACCAGCCGCAACTATGTGAGAGAAATTTTACTCATGTAAAGAATTTTGATAACAAGAAAAAAAACCTCATCGGAAAATAACCTGTCAGACTTTAGTGTACCGTGTAGAGTTGTGCATATAACTGTGTGTGATCTGTAAAGGGAACTCAAAGACTTGCATGATTTTGACAAATAAAGCGATTATTTATTGATGCTTGTAGGTGAGGATGTGCTTACGATGACACAAACGGCCCTCTTCGGGTGATTTGCTCCTGCAGACGTGGAGATAATGACTTGTTTCACAAGCTTTTTGGGATTTGCTCAGTGGGTTGGTGAAAGATTCATCTTTGGCCAAAACATGAAGGTAAAAAGCGCAACTTCTGCTCGTTAACTCATGATCGTCAGCTCATTTCAAGAGTCTTGGCCTCGTTAGCAGAATTAACCCTCAAACTATTTTCAAATTCTGGCTCCGTTTGGACATAAAACACTCAGAAATTAGTATTTTGCAATTATAATATTATATTATGATATTATATTGTATCTGATTAGCAGCTTCTCAGTGCTGAAAAGTTATGTTAAAGTTAAGTTGTGTTATTACTGCATTTTTATTAATTAAAACTAATTGAGAAATTATTTTAAGTTCTATTAAATAAATTCTGATGCAAAATATGTTGGTGTTTTTATCCAAAATTGCTGAGGCGTTTTATTTATATATACCATTATATGGAATTCTACGAAAAATTGGCAAAATGAAATGGAATTGTGCACACACACAAAAAAAAATCTCTAAATTAGCAGTATTACCGTTTTTTAGAGATTAGTAAATTAGTTTGAATTATTAACTCTAAAACAGACACATTTTTAAAACCTACATATTTATTTCTAACAATACAACAATAAAAATATTTTTTTTTGTGCTGAAATATTCACCAATAGACAGACATTCATGTTTATTATCAAAATTCGGTCCAAAAAGTGAGGGAGATATGGCGAAGAGGTGAAATATATTTTACAAAAGTTTTTTGACATTAATATAACTTCATAGACAGTTTATATATATATATATATATATATATATATATATATATATATATATATATATATATATATATATATATATATGACCCTGGGCGACAAAACCAGTCTTAAGTAGCACAAGTATGTTTGTAGCAATACATAGTATGGGTCAAAATTATCGATTTTACTTTTATACCAAAAATCATCAGAATATTAAATAAAGATCATGTTCCATGATGATATTTTGTAAATGTCCTACTGTAAATATATCAAAACTTAATTTTTGATTAGTAATATGCATTGCTAAGATCTTCATTTGGACAACTTTAAAGGTGATTTTCTCAATATTTTAATTTTTTGCACCCTCAGATTCTAGATTTTCAAACAGTTGCATCTCCTATGATAATACATCAATGGAAAGCATACTTATTCAGCTTTCAGATGAAAGATATAAATCCCAATTTCAAAAAAATTGACATTTATGACTGGTTTTGTGGTCCAGGGTCATATATATATATATATATATATATATATATACATTTTGAGGGTCTTAAAGTATTTGTGAAGTTTTATTCCCTTACTAAAAGCTTTGTATGTATGAAATGTGTATGTATGTCTTCCGGGTCAAAATGGACCCGAATGAATTATGAGTGAAGGTTGCATGTGAATCTTTCTTTTATCACACAGGTTGTCGCTCAGAGTTCAGTGTTTTGCAGGAGCTTCTGGCTGTGAATCTACAGCAGTCTGAGCTTTGAAGGAAAAGGTACGCGGTGCACATTAAACACCACAAGACGTCCACGTGACTGCGACGCTCCCAGTATTTCAAAAGACCAGGAGAAATGCTGTTTTCCGTGATTATGAGCCCTTTAAAATGTTGGCTTTCAAAGCGGGCCTCATTGTCTCTAGCGACTGCGAATAAATGTGAAAAACTCTGTTTATCTTCTGAGCTGGGAGTGAATCCAAACAAAGAGCCCACCAGATTCCAAAGAGCGACTTTTGGTGAAGCCGTTTCCAAACACAATCAGCTCGCTGGATGTTTTCCGGGAGGGAAAGCTCCTGCTGGATTTGTTTTGAATGTCCTGTGAAGACTGTAGCTGTAAATCAAGCGTTTATGTTCAGAGCGACCGTAGCTGAATATTGAGAGATTCTCACCTGCGCCGCGGCGCTTCAAAGACACACAGTGAAGGTGTTTTATCTGAATGCAAAGTCCAGACGCGGCCGACAGCATGAGAAATCGCTTTGTATTCAACTAATAATTTTCCTTTCCTCCAGCTAAACTGCAGAAAATCTGTCGCTCAGAGTGTGAAATGAAGCAAAAAGCGTGTCCGTATCTTTTTTTAGAATATTCTGTATGATATCCTATGTGAACGGTTCGTATCTTTGTCAGATCCAGAAGGAAGCAGATGCTTTCATCCTCCTTTTGAACATCTCTAACAGTCTGAGTGTTTCAGATGTGATGCTTAGAGGTCAGAGATGGCTTGGTTTGTAGAGATTAACCATCAGAACTGATCTTGATGCCTCATTTGTGCTTCATTAACCGCAGACGGCTGACCTCTGACCTTTCTAGCACTACACCTTCATTAGCCTTAACGATAAAACTGTCAGCATTTTATTTAGTTCTGACCTGAATAAGATCTTACATAAAAGACATTTACATATAGTCCAGAAGAGAAAACAATAGTTTAATTTATAAAAATGAGCCTGTTCAAAAGTTTACATCCCCTTGATTCTTAATACTGTGTTGTTCCCTGAATGACCCACAGCTGTGTTTTTTGTTTAGTGATAGTTATTCATGAGTCCCTTGTTTGTCCTGAACAGTTAAACTGTCTGCTGTTCTTCAGAAAAATCTTTCAGCTCCCACAAATTCTCTGGTTTTCCAGCATTTTTGTGTATTTGAACCCTTTCCAACAATGACTGTATGATTTTGAGATCCATCTTTTCACACTGAGGACAACTGAGAGACTCATATGCAACTATTACAGAAGGTTCAAACACTCACTGATGCTCCAGAAGGAAAAAACTTGCATTAAGAGCCGGGGGTGAAAACTTTTGAACAGAATGGAAATGTGTACTTTTTGCTCATTTTGCCTAAATATCATATTTTTTTTTTCATTTAGCACTGCCCTTCAGAAGCTACAGAAGATACTTGCATGTTTCCAAGAAGACAAAATTAGTTAAGTTTACTATGATCTTCAAATTTCAAAAGTTTTCACCCCCGGCTCTTAATGCATGTTTTTTCCTTCTGGAGCATCAGTGAGTGTTTGAACCTTCTGTAATAGTTGCATATGAGTCTCTCAGTTGTCCTCAGTGTGAAAAGATGGATCTCAAAATCATACAGTCATCGTTGGAAAGTGTTCAAATACACAAAAATGCTGGAAAACCAAAGAATTTGTGGGAGCTGAAGGATATTTTTGAAAAACAGTGTTCAGGACAAACAAAGGGACTCATGAACAACTACCACTAAACAAAAAGCACAGCTGTGGGTCATTTAGGAACAACACAGTATTAAGAATCAAGGGGATGTAAACTTTTGAACAGGGTCATTTTATAAATTCATCCATTTCCCTTGTGGAATATATGTAAACACCTTTTATGTGAAAAATCTTATGCAGGTCAGTACTAAATAAAAAATAACATTCATTTTGTATGATTGCTCTTATTTGGCTAAAAGAATTAACATTTTGCACATTCTGCAAGGGGTATGTAAACTTTTAAGCACAACTGTATGTGCTGGATTTCTTTCAGGCAGATGAAGTGTTTCTCTGGTGTCTGAAGAGGTTTGGTGAGGAGTGGCGCTCTGAAGCACATGATTGGTTTGATTGTCCACTTGATTAAAGGATGAAAGTCCCTTTGAGCGAGCGTCCGGTGCGTCTTTCTGCAGGTTTAAATCCGTTTGAGCGTTTCTGATCTGCTCCCGTCAGCCATCAGCGGCTTTCATGAGGAACTGAACCGATAACAGAGAACATCCTTATCTCCCTCCAGCTGTCTGTCTCTGTCGTCTTTAGCTGTTTAAATGTGTGTCCAGCTGTCTGTCTGACATTCACTCACTTTACTCTGTCTGTTATCAATGCATTATATTCAGCGTTGGGGGTAACGCTTTACAAGTAACGCAAGTTACGTAATAATATTACTTTTTTCAAGTAACTAGTAAAGTAACGCATTACTTTTTCATTTCCAAGAAAATGTTTACTTTTTGTTTCCTTTATGTATTTAATCCCATTTTATTAACCAATGACTTTGCTGCTGATCTTTGTTGATCCAACTGCAAAAATGCTGTTCTTACTTACATTTTTCGTCTTGTTTCCAGCCAAAATATCTAACAATTCTTAAATCAAGAAGGATTTTCTAGACAAATAAATAATTATTTTCTTGTTTTCAGAAAAAAAGTCCAAATTTAGTGAGTTTTTGCTTAGAACAAGCTAAATAATCTGCCAATGGGGTAAGCAAAAAAATCTTATTTCAAACAGAAAACAAGATTATTTTTCTTGCTTCAAGCAAAAACACTTAATTTTGACTTAATTTTGACAAATAATAATGTTTACTGGTCTAGAAAACCCTTCTTGATTTAAGAATTTTTAGATATTTTGGCTGGAAACAAGACAAAAAATCCAAGTAAGAAAAGCATTTTTTTTTTTGCAGTGTGATGATAAGCAAAACTTACTTTATATTAACTAACATTTGTGTTTTTTTCTCATTGCTGAAGAGTGTTGAACTTTATTTTCCTACAGTTCTACTGTACAGACGTCAATTTAATTTTTTCCTTTAGTCTTAGGCTTATTCACTTCATTTCATTTTGGTGTGAAAGGGCTTTTACATTTGCTAAGAATTTAATGTTTTTAAATTAAAAACAAACAAGCGAGCCCTGCCCAGATTTAAAAAGTAACACAAAAGTAACTAAGTAACGTAATTAGTTACTTTTTAGGGAGTAATGCAATATTGTAATGCATTACTTTTAAAAGTAACTTTCCCCAACACTGATTATATATCTTTTTTTTTTTAATTGAGATTTGAAACTATTTGAAAATCAAATCTGAGAGTGCAAAAAATCTAAATACTGAGAATTGCCTTTAAAGTTGTCCAAATGAAGTTTTTAGCAATGCATATTACTAATCAAAAATGTTTTTATATATTTACGGTAGGAAATTTACAAAATATCCTCATGAAGCATAATCTTAATATCCTAATGATTTTTTTGCATAAAAGAAAAATCTATAATTTTGACCCATACAATGTAATTTTAGCTATTGCTACAAATATACCTGTGCTACTTAAGACTGGTTTTGTGCTCCAGGGTCACATATACCAAATGAAGAGTTCAGATGCAAAACCAGCTGAAAGCCATCTTGGTCAAAAATGAGATAATGATACTGAGATCATGCTCTGGACACATATTATAAATCCATCAAATACTTTTACTTCAAACTCGCTAAAATCCCATCCTCAGCTCAATCAGAAGAACCAGTGCTTACATAGAAACCTATACATCAGAGCCTGATAAAAATGCATTTTTTTAAAGAAAGATATCAGATGGATGTAAAGGCTTTTGCATCTGAACTCTTCATATACTCCTTCTGTCTATCATCTATCTGTAGCTATGGATTAGATGCAGTGTTAGGGTTAATTTTAATTAGATGCTCATGAAGAGGTTAAGATGTCACTGCCATCAAATGCAGATTGAAGTCAAAGTAATTAGTGCATAATTATTTAGACTGCACAGGGCTGATTAGCCAGAATGTCATGGGTTAGTTAGGTCGAGTTGAAAAACAAAAAATGCTTTTCTTACTTAGATTTTTTGTCTTGTTTCCAGCCAAAATATCTAAAAATTCTTAAATCAAGAAGGATTTTCTAGACAAGCAAAAATTGTCTTGTTTTTAGAAAAAATAAGTCTTAATTAAGTGAGTTTTATCTTAAAACAAGCAAAATAATCTGCCAATGGGGTAAGCAAAATAATTTTATTTCAAGATGAAAACTAGATTATTTTGCTCACCCCATTGGCAGATTATGTTGCTTGTTTCAAGCAAAAACTCTCTTGATTTGAACTTATTTTTTCTGAAAACAAGACAATAATTTTTTCTTGTCTAGAAAATCATTCTTGATTTAAGACAAAACAAAACAAGTAAAAAAAGTAAGTAAGAAAAGCATTTTTGCAGTGAATTTCTCTACATAAACCCTCAGTGCTAAGCGATTTGATTCTAATCGCTAAAGAATTACATAAACATCTTCAGATTTCAATCTGTTCATCATTTAGCTTGATGGCTTGTATTGCAGCAGCATAAAGATTCGTTCATCTGTGTTTGATTCTCTCCAGCGCCGCTCAGGAACCGGATCTCACTGATGTTGAACAGATGATTGTTTGTGCGGTTGAATTATTACTGTTATTAACATTTTCATGAGTATCTGGAATCCAAGCAACCCCCTTTCAGTGACACAAACCAGCGGCACTCGACTGTAAAGCGCTTCCTTTATTTCAGAGCTTTGTTCATTATTATCACAATCCGAAATAATAGATTAAGTGAAGAGCAAATTGAGACATTTTTGCTTCTCCTGAGAAAACCGGTGCCTCGTTTGAGCGTTTTTATTTCTCCAGAGTAAAACGTCTGAGAGAAAGTCAAGACTTCAGTGAAACCCAGCTGTAAATGCTGTATCGTTGATTATAAACAGACATCAATCATGGGAAGCGTATTAATGACAAATGCTGAGACTAAATCTGTTAATGAATCTCTAATCAAATATAAACGAGACGCTTTGAATCATTTGAGCGAGTGAAGTGATTCAGTGCTGTGTTCAATTCACTTTGTTTGTTCTTCAGTGAAGAACCACGTCTATTTCTGTGATTTACGTCAGATGTGTTTCACACAAGTGTTTTCTTGCTGTGTCTGTGGTCTACATGATTGCTCAGACCAAGCTCTTGATGTCTGACTCTCTGTTAGCAAAAAACGCTTAAGTCTGTAAACACTTGTTTTTCCTCATCAGTTCATTTGGACAGAACAGAACACACTGTTCACTCACTAGTGTACGAGACTTTGAGGGACATACAAGGAGTTTCTTACATCAGAAACGCTCTTCAGATTCTCACTGATCCTGATGCAGCTCATATTTCACCACAAAACAACAGGCAAGAAACACATTTATAGTCTGCATAGGAAAAAAAACTTTTTTTGCATTGTGATTCTCTTTACATTAAGTGAATTTTATTAAATTCTTGTGACCTTACTATTATGAATAATGAATAAAAAAACTCTCAGGTTGTTCCAAACCTGTATGAGTGTTCTGAAAGCAAAAGAAGATATTTTGAAGAATGTTAGGAACTAAAGAGTTGCCAGTAACCATTGTTCAAATTAAAAAAAAAAAATAATAATAAATATAGCTGCAAGCAGCAACTGCGGGGCCAAGCCCTAGGCAAGAGAAGCATGAGCAGCAATGAGTAATTATAGCCATTTTAGGATGATTTTAGACAAAATGGATGAAAAATCATAAATACAACCTGTAGCCATTGTTCTGATTAAAAAAAAATATATATATATAAAATAATAATAAAAAAACTATTGAAATCAATGGGGTTTTAAGCAAATCAAAAAAGCACGAAACAAAAAACAAAAAAAATGTGTGATTCCATCACTGTCTCACTACAAAGCAGTGAATGGGTGCCATCAGAATATGAGTCCAAACAGCTGATAAAAACATCACAATAATCCACAAGTAATCCACAGCACTCCAGTCCATCAGTTCACATCGTGAGAAGACAAAAGCTGAAACAAATCCATCATCAAGACGTTTTAACATCAAACTTTTGCTTCTGATCAAAATATGAGTTCGTAATCCATAAAAACGCTGTTACAGTTTTTCTCAGTTGCTTTGGCACATTTTTCGAAACAGCCTTAGCATTCTCTAAACTGTGAGTGCAAATGTCACAACTGTCTGCAGGAACTTCAGAACTTTATTGCATGTCAGGAAAATATGGTTACGCACCCAAAACATTTCATTCATGCTTCAAAACCTAGTTATCAGTCAGTAATTTATAAAATATATGATCAAAACATGAAGTATTTTTGTCATTGTGTTAGCCACACTGGTCAAAACGTTTAGTTGTTTTTTCACCATGACAGTCAACCATGGAAATTAAGGTTTTATAAAAAAAATTCTCATATTTGTTGAGAAGAGTCAATAGTATGTAGAAAAAAAAAGTATATGAACATTTGTGTTTATACAGTACATTTATTTTTGTAAGAATGTATTACAGGTAAAGTGAAATCTTGCTTGTCCAGTTACTGTACATTTTATGTTTCTTACCACAAATACACTAAAAATCTAAATAACTAAACTAAATAACTAAAAAAAAAAAAAAAAGATTGAGCTGTGGGCAATCTACATATATATACTCCCAAACTTGATTGGTTAAATGGTAATTGTATTGCAATTAGATGTCATTTGCCAATTTAGCAGATTTCAAACAATGTCAATGTCTGATATTTATGGAACATACATGCATGTATACCGATTTTTCATAATTGAATGGATCGTTTTGAATGTGATGGCTTACACAATAAAAAATGATTGAGAAGTTCTGAAGTGTTTGACAGTTTAAGTGAGAATCCATATCCAAGCCGTATGCAATTAGTTGTTGTGCAAACTGCAGACAATTGTACTTAATTGCAGTTTGCTCAAATGAATAAGAAATTCCAATCTGATGTGAACAAGAAGTTATTTGATCAGAGATCTGTACTTATTGTTTCGGGGGTGAAAAATCATTTGAGAATTGAGCCAAAGCAATTGAGAAAAACTGTAAGTCAAAGATCCACTTTTAGCTCTACCAAACTAACTGAACTCTAATATCAGATGGACTCTTAGATTTATCAGCTTTGAATTCAGTTTGACTTCTTATGTACAGTTGAAGACAAAATTATTAGCCTCTTATAAAATAATTCATTATTTTTCGAATAACTCCCAAGTGTTGTTTAACAGAAAGATGATTTTATCAACACAGCATTTTTAAACATAATACTTCATTCAGGAAGCTTTTAGGGTTTGTAATACAAATAGAAATAAATGTATAACCAAGAATTTTAAAAAAGTCTCCAGGTCAAAATGATTAGCCCTCTGATGTTAATAGTCAATAGTGTCTCCCTTTTGCTTGATAACAGCCTTTAGTCATTTGCTGTAGTTCTCAACAAGTTTCAAGCATGTCTCCTGAGGAATGACAGCCCATTCTTCCTTAGCAAATCTCTCCAGATTTGTTGGTCTTCTGGCACAAACTCTGGACTTTCTATTGAATTCAAGTCTGGGCTTTGTGCAGGCCAGTCAAGGACACTCACTTTGCTCATTTGGAGGGATTTCTTCAGCAGAAGTGAGGTATGCTTTGGGTGGAAGACAAAATGTGGACCCAAACCAAGTTTTCTTGCAGACTGTCTGAGGTTGTCTTTCAAAATCATCTTCTAGTCTTCCTTTTTCATGTTTCCTTCAACCCTGACGAGATTCCCAGCTCCATCCCCACAGCATTATACTGCCACCACCATGTTTCACTGTGGGAACGCTGTTCTTCTTTCTCCAAACATAGGCAACATCTCTATGGCCAAAAAGCTCTAGTTTTGTCTCATGTTTCCAGTCTGCATCACATTCCCCCAGGTTGTCCTTAGCAAACTTCATTCTAGCTTGGAGGTGTCTCTTCTTCAGAAGTGGAGTCTTTCTTGGAGTTCATTCCTGTGCAGGGCTCTAGTGACTGTCTTCGCTGAGACATCAATTCCAGACTCGGCTAGATCATTCACTAGTGTCTTGGCAGTTGTTCTTGGGTCTTTAGAATCCTCTCTCACTAGTTTTCTTTCTTGAAATCTTTGGCTTCCTGCCTCTGCCCGTCTTGTTCTCCACTGTGTTGGTCTCTTTAAACTTCTTGATAATGCATCTCACTGCAGTTCTTGACACTTGAAAGCGCTTTGATAAACGTGTGTATCCTTCTCCATCTTTATGAGCATTAACAATTCTTTCTCTCAAGTCCAAACTAATTTCTTTTGTCTTTGCCATGATGACAGTGCATATTATTTTACTAGTTGTTTCACAAGATGCTAATCCTCAGCTTAAAGAGCAATTTAAAGGCTTAACTAGGTTAATGAGGTTAATTTGGCAAGTCATTGGACAACAGTGGTTTGTTCTATAGTTAATCAAACTAATCATTTCTTAAGGGGGCTAATAATATTGACCTTAGCAGTTTTTTATTTATTTATTTTTTCATTCTTTTATTCAAGCAACTATGAGAAATCAGACTTTCTCCAGAAGAAAAAAAAAAAGGAATTCATTTAAAACATTCTCTTGCTCTGTTAAACATCACTTGGGAAATATTAAAAAAAAAATGTAAAATTTCACAGGGGGGGGCTAATAATTTTGTCTTCAACTGTAGTTATATAATACATTGTGTTTTTATCTTGTTTTCTTCATCAGGACTCATCAGAAAGAGAGTAAGACCTGAGAAAAACATGATGAAGGACACATTGTGTGTGCGAAGTGTGTGTGTGTGTGTGTGTGTGTGTGTGTGTGTGTGTGTGTGTGTGTGTGTGTGTGATGTGACCCCTACTGACTCCATCTCTCTCTCCGTCTGTGGTGTGAGACGGGCCATGAGGGTGACAGGACTGTAATTACTGACACCGCAGTGATCAGAGATTGACCCGCGCTGACCTTTGACCTCCCGCTCAGAGTCTGCTGGAGCACAGAGGTCGAGTCTCGCTCAAGGACGTCAACAAGTGTCCTACAGAAAACTAGTGATGCTACTAACTCAGCAGTGCTACCCAGTGGCTCAGTTATACTGCTGGATGAACTGATTCACTGAATCACTGTGGAGAATCACAATTAGTTCAGTCAATCAGTTTATTTTGACAGTTCATGTATATGAAAACAAAAGACTGAAAAAAAAATTGTTACTTCTAGTAAAATTCAACTTTTTAATAGTATATACAGTGATCATCAGACAAACACTGCTGTGATTGTAAAAGTAGATTATAAAGATATTGACCTGTTAATAGTGTCAGTATTGTTCGTTTTAAGGGGTGTGATGAGACACTTATTCCACGAGACGAGACACGAGACTGGGTTCATGAGAAGAGATTTTTAAACTTTTTAAAAAGAAATCCTCAATTATAAAATATATAGTGAAAAATAGTATTTTATTCAACTGAAAAACAAAAAATATAGGTCATTTTGACATGAACTTGTACTTTATGAAATGAAACTTTTATTTTAATGAATTATATGCAGTAATATACTAATGCTACATGATTCTGGATACATTAAAAAACTAGTTTTTGTAAAAATTGGAGATCACGATTCTCGTGATTCTGAACAAAAAAAAAAAAAAGAAATCTAACAATTTACTAGTGATTCTGACACAACATTCATCCTTTTTTTTTTTTTTTTTTTTTTTTAAATATATTCAATCAAATTAATTTTGTAATTAATAAACACTTAATTTACTATTGGAATCTCCTGAATTAATGATAAATGCATTTTTAAACGTGCATTTAAATGCATTTTACTTTTGTTTTGATCGCTATTATAGACATTAAGTGTTTATACCCAAACTATAAACTTTTATTCTAGTGCTTCTGTTATTTAAATGTTTGTAACACAGAAATAATGATCATTATGTGGTTGAAAGACAGCAATAAGAGTGCATTGGCAACTGAACAGAGATCTTTACATTCTAAATACTTTATTTCTACAGCAACTCGTAAGTGTTCAAGAGACTGTCTCATTGTTTTTTATGTGGAATGTATAATCGTGACCCACTGTTTCACATACTACCGTTCCAGAATTATAAGTAGGATGCGAGTGTTTGCTTCCAGACACATCCTTACACTTATTACTCCTTTATTTCAAATGATAATTAAACTGACCTGAGCTTTCATGAGGTTAAACTCATATTTGCGCTGCTGAATAACACTTTCATTATGCTGCTGTACTTTGGGAATAACTGCTGATGTCAGATGTTCATTCACTCATTAGGCTCTCATTTATCAGGGACAGATAGCTGAAGACGTCAGGCTGATGTCCTGAACGCCGGCACCCATCCAAACGCAGAGAGGTGAGAGTCTGGAGTGGATTCAGAATATTCCTGCAGGATTTGTCCACTGCATTAATGAACAGATATTGCTGTGTCTAATGTGAAGTATACTTATAACAACAACAAATGTGGCTCTTTCATATTGATCTCCATTGATATGAAGATTGGTTTCTTTAAGAGCTAATACATTTTTACAAATTATTACAAAGGGTCAGAAGTATTATAAACCCATAAATAAAAATAAAATAAACATTAACGGAAATAAAATTTCAGCAAGTTGCCAAGGCACCATTTCTCATTTGTTTAGTTTCACTTGATGTACTAAAATAATTAAAACTAAATAAATAAATAAAAAATTACTCAAACTTTAACTAAAATTAAAAATACAAAACTTAATTCAAAATATTAGCAAAAACTGTAATAGTATATATCAATGTTCCTAAAATAACACTGCAAAGAATTGGCAAATAGATAGCTGAAGATGTCCGGCTGATGTCCTGAACGCCGGCACCCATTCAAACGCAGAGAGGTGAGAGTCTGGAGTGGATTCAGGATATTCCTGCAGGATTTGTCCACTGCATTAATGAACAGATATTGCTGTGTCTAATGTGAAGTATACTTAGAATAACAACAAATGTGGCTCTTTCATATTGATCTCCACTGATATGAAGATATGTTTCTTTAAAAGCTTCAGTGTTAAGATGATCTCAGAGGTTTGCTGGAGACCTGCAGATTTGTTTTCAGAGTTTAAAGCAGAAACATGATTAAAGTTTGCATATTAAACACTTATATCTTCTCTTCAGTTTCTATGAGTAGAACGTCAGATATTTTGACATCATTCACTTGTCCTCAGTTCATCACTGTTTTATCCCTGAAAAACAAACAATCGCTTAAAAATTGCTAATAAATGTTTACAAATTATTACAAAGGGTCAGAAGTATTATAAACCCATAAAAACCCATAAATAAAAATAAAATAAAAATAATAAAAATCAAGTACCATTTCTCATGTATGTTTAGTTTAACTGGATGTGCTAAAATAATTAAAACTAAATAAATAAAAAATAAACTTTACTAAAATTCAAAATACAAAACTTCAAAATCTTAACAAAAACTGTAAAAGTATTTATTAATGTTCCTAAAATAACACTGCAAAGAATTGGGAAATAACACACTAAATGTAATGTGAAATTTGGAAGGAGAAAGACTGAAATGATACAACTTAACTTTGAAAAAACAGCTTTTTGACAGTGTAGATGCAACAACAAAAAAATATTAAACTTTAAGGTAGTTTATGTGTGAGTAAAGGATAACGGAATGATCTATTCCTTCAACAAGTACATTTATACATGGACATCTGTTTATGTTAAAATGCAAAAACAGTTCCACTTTTCACTCCTGAATCTCTTCACATTTCTGTGTTGGTCATGTGCGTGTCAAACTGAAGTGATTCCACGCTGACGCTTCCCATATTCGTTGGAGAAATCAATAGAAAATCCTCTTTGACATACAAAAAATTGATCCTCTGGGAGCTGCTAAGTGTCAATAATGGCCTTCAAAAGATTCTAATTGTATGTTTTCCCTATTGAGCTGCTTCTAAATATTCCATGTATTTCAGTGCTCATTGTTTAGGAGAGTTAAAGACCAGCTTTTCTGATGAGCATCTCTACCTGGTTGAAGTCATTGAATGAGAACTGCCACTGATTTCCATCCGTGAGGTTTTCTCTGGCATTTATCCATTGTTCAGGAGAGTGTAATGGAAGGGAAAGCCGTAGTCCTGGATGCTCTTGTCATCCGTCTGACCCAAAATTAACCACAATTAACCAGCCTGTCCAGCTGACATTTTTAATTGGCTCAATGGAGCCGGTCAGTCCACCATGAAGAAACAAAAAGAAAAAAACTCAAAGAATGAAGCTCGATCAAGAAACAACGCCAGTCCATAATCCATAATAACGCTTCCTCCAGTGAAAAAAAATCTCTTGTAGTCTCTCACATATTTGTTTAGAGCTGTTTTTTCTTGTAAACACTGCTTGATCTCTGCAGATTTCTCTCCTGATTCAAACCAGACCACTTTTTCACTGGAGAAAGCGTTATTATGCATGATGAACTCGAGCTTTTGTCTTCTCAAGATGTTAACTGATGGACTGGAGTGGTGTGGATTATTGTGATGTTTTTATCAGCCGTTTGGACTCTCATTCTGACGGCACCCATTCACTGCAGAGGATCCATTGGTGAGACAGTGATGGAATGGCACATTTCTACAAATCTGATTAAGAAATGAAATTATCTACATCTTGGATGACATAAAGATGAGCACATTTGCATTTTTGGACTGTCATTCTGACGGCACCCATTCACTGCAGAGGATCGATTGGTGAGACAGTGATGGAATCACACATTTCTACAAATCTGATTAAGAAATGAAATTATCTACATCTTGGATGACATAAAGATGAGCACATTTGCATTTTTGGACTGTCATTCTGACGGCACCCATTCACTGCAGAGGATCCATTGGTGAGACAGTGATGGAATCACACATTTCTACAAATCTGATTAAGAAATGAAATTATCTACATCTTGGATAACATGAAGATGAGCACATTTGTGTTTTTTGGACTCTCATTCTGACGGCACCCATTCACTGCAGAGGATCCATTGTAGTGAGACAGTGATGGAATCACATTTCTACAAATCTGATTAAGAAATGAAATTATCTACATCTTGGATGACATGAAGATGAGCACATTTGTGTTGTTTGGACTCTCATTCTGACGGCACCCATTCACTGCAGAGGATCCATTGTAGTGAGACAGTGATGGAATGGCACATTTCTACAAATCTGATTAAGAAATGAAATTATCTACATCTTGGATGACATGAAGATGAGCACATTTGTGTTTTTTGGACTCTCATTCTGACGGCACCCATTCACTGCAGTGGATCCATTGGGGAGACAGTGATGGAATGGCACATTTCTACAAATCTGATTAAGAAATGAAATTATCTACATCTTGGATGACATGAAGATGAGCACATTTGTGTTTTTTGGACTCTCATTCTGACGGCACCCATTCACTGCAGAGGATCCATTGGTGAGACAGTGATGGAATGGCACATTTCTACAAATCTGATTAAGAAATGAAATTATCTACATCTTGGATGACATGAAGATGAGCACATTTGTGTTTTTTGGACTCTCATTCTGACGGCACCCATTCACTGCAGAGGATCCATTGGTGAGACAGTGATGGAATGGCACATTTCTACAAATCTGATTAAGAAATGAAATTATTTACATCTTGGATGACATGAAGATGAGCACATTTGTGTTTTTTGGACTCTCATTCTGACGGCACCCATTCACTGCAGAGGATCCACTGGGGAGACAGTGATGGAATAGCACATTTCTACAAATCTGATTAAGAAATGAAATTATCTACATCTTGGATGACATGAAGATGAGCACATTTGTGTTTTTTGGACTCTCATTCTGACGGCACCCATTCACTGCAGAGGATCCATTGGTGAGACAGTGATGGAATGGCACATTTCTACAAATCTGATTAAGAAATGAAATTATCTACATCTTGGATGACATGAAGATGAGCACATTTCTGTTTTTTGGACTCTCATTCTGACGGCACCCATTCACTGCAGAGGATCCATTGGTGAGACAGTGATGGAATGGCACATTTCTACAAATCTGATTAAGAAATGAAATTATCTACATCTTGGATGACATGAAGATGAGCACATTTGTGTTTTTTGGACTCTCATTCTGACGGCACCCATTCACTGCAGAGGATCCATTGGTGAGACAGTGATGGAATGGCACATTTCTACAAATCTGATTAAGAAATGAAATTATCTACATCTTGGATGACATGAAGATGAGCACATTTGTGTTTTTTGGACTCTCATTCTGACGGCACCCATTCACTGCAGAGGATCCATTGGTGAGACAGTGATGGAATGGCACATTTCTACAAATCTGATTAAGAAATGAAATTATCTACATCTTGGATGACATGAAGATGAGCACATTTGTGTTTTTTGGACTCTCATTCTGACGGCACCCATTCACTGCAGAGGATCCATTGGTGAGACAGTGATGGAATAGCACATTGCTACAAATCTGATTAAGAAATGAAATTATCTACATCTTGGATGACATGAAGATGAGCACATTTGTGTTGTTTGGACTCTCATTCTGACGGCACCCATTCACTGCAGAGGATCCATTGGGGAGACAGTGATGGAATGGCACATTTCTACAAATCTGATTAAGAAATGAAATTATCTACATCTTGGATGACATGAAGATGAGCACATTTGTGTTTTTTGGACTCTCATTCTGACGGCACCCATTCACTGCAGAGGATCCATTGGGGAGTCAGTGATGGAATAGCACATTTCTACAAATCTGATTAAGAAATGAAATTATCTACATCTTGGATGACATGAAGATGAGCACATTTTGTGTTTTTTGGACTCTCATTCTGACGGCACCCATTCACTGCAGAGGATCCATTGTAGTGAGACAGTGATGGAATGGCACATTTCTACAAATCTGATTAAGAAATGAAATAATCTACATCTTGGATGACATGAAGATGAGCACATTTGTGTTTTTTTGGACTCTCATTCTGACGGCACCCATTCACTGCAGAGGATCCATTGGTGAGACAGTGATGGAATGGCACATTTCTAAAAATCTGATGAAGAAATAAACTCATCCTAATCTTGGATGAGGACATTTACAGCATGTTCTTTTACTTCCTTTCAATTTTTCCAAACCTGTATGAGTTTTTCTTGTGCAGAACACAAAAGATTTGCTTAAAAACGCATTGATTTCAATATTATCATTAGGGGCCAAGCACCTATTGAAATCGTTGCCGTTCTTATTTAGGGGCCAAGCACTGAAAGTGCAATGGCACCTTTTGTATCCGTTAGTGTTCTTTTTCTTCCACTCTGGAAGTCTATGGCAGCCCATAGAACCGCTTGCGGGAAAGTTGTGAAATTTGGCACACTGATAGAGAGTCATTATGACGGCACCCATTCACTGCAGAGGATCCATTGGTGAGACAGTGATGGAATCACGCATTTCTACAAACCTGATGCAGAAACAACCCTGAGGGTGAGTACATTTTCATTTTTGTGCAAACTAAAATGAGCTTTTCAGTGTCCAAATGTTTCTGAATGCATTTTCTAACATGCATTTTCATGTCAAGAAGCATTGCTGAGAGTATGACCGTCTTCTACCAGTCTTTTACTTTTCTGGTAAACGTGTCTTGTCACACATATGACCAACAGGAGTTTCCCTGCAATCACACACTTGAGATGATCGTGCTGCTCTGATTACTAGTGTTCACACACTTGAGATGATCAGTAGAGCTGAATGATGTTCCTTCAGAATAACATTCACTAAGCTATCCTCCTCCTGCTTTTATATTACAAAACTAGTTTCTTCAACTCTGATCCATTGAGACGGACAGACAGCAATGTATGAACCACACTCACAGTTCATCTCAGTAGAGCTTGATGTTGACGTGTTGCTTATCTAATGTGCTATACACGAATAAGCATCACAAATATTAGGTCAAACAGTCCATTTTTAATTAGATCCACAATTCAGGTTTATTTGTTTGTATAGCACTTTTCATGATACAAACCGTTGCAATGCAGCTTTACAGAAATTTTAAGTTTCTACAGTATATTTAGTAGGAGCTAACTAGTGGTGCTGTCAAAAAATCAGTTAATACTGACTTAATCAAACAGATGATGAACACTATTAACAGTAATGATTATATGTTGCAATCAAACTTATAGCACAGTTTGGTAGTGCTGCATGTTGTTTCAGGGTTGGCATCATCTCTTCTCAGGTGTTGTGGATCCAAACTGAAGCTTGTGTAATTCCTAGTTAACAGAGAAACAGATAGAGAAATAATTAGCGTAGCTGCTGTTCAACCCAAGATAAAGGATGTTGATGTGCATTTGATCAGATGTAACTGAAGTACAAGGTGATGAGATGCATTATGTGAATGCTTGGCTAAAGATGTGTCTTTAATCTAGATTTAAACAGAGAGAGTGTGTCTGAACCCTGAACATTATCAGGAAGGCTATTCCAGAGTTTGGGAGCCAAATGTGAAAAAGCTCTACCTCCTTTAGTGGACTTTGCTATTCTAGGTGCTACCAAGAGTCTAGAGTTTTGTGGTCTTAGGGAGCGTGATGATTGTATTGTGGTAGAAGGCTAGTTAGGTACGCAGGAGCTGAACCATTAAGTGCCTTATAATCAGTGTTGGGGGTAACGCATTACAAGTAACGCAAGTTACGTAATAATATTACTTTTTTCAAGTAACTAGTAAAGTAACGCATTACTTTTTAATTTCCAAGAAAATATTTGAGTTACTTTTTCAAAAAAGTAATGCCAGTTACTTTTTGTTTCCTTTATGTATTTAATCCCATTTTATTAACCAATGACTGCTGACCTTTGTTGATCCAATTCAACCGTACACTGCAAAAATACTTTACTTACTTAGATTTTTTGTCTTGTTTCCAGCAAAAAAAAAAATAAAATAAAAAAAGGATTTTCTAGACAAGTATATAATTATTTTCTTGTTTTCAGAAAAAACAAGTCAAAATGAAGTGAGTTTTTGATTAGAACAAGCAAAATAATCTGCCAATGGGGTAAGAAAAGCTTTTTTTTTTTTGCAGTGTATATGAAGAGTTCAGATGCAAAACCAGCTAAAAGCCATCTGGGTCAAAAATGAGGTAATTAGAGGCTTTTGCATCTGATCTCTTCATATATACTAAATACATTTCCTTTTTATGGGTTGTTCCGTTATTCACAGCTGGATGATTTTGCTGCTGATGATTTTGTTGGATTTGTTTACATCTGACATGTAGAATCTTCTATTACATGACAGTCAGTGACAGTTCTGCTGTATGTAATCATCAGATGACCATCAACATTACACCGAGTGTGGTTTAAATCTCTGATGAGAAACATGAGATGCTCTGGAGACAGTTCTCATAGACTGTGATTAAAGATCATGTGCCACTGATGCAAACGACTCATAATTCATAATCAGCCTGAGAATTTGAAGAGCATCCAGTGAGATCTGAACACCCTTCAGGTCCAGAAATGAGAAAAAGTTGTGCGTGTGTGTGTGTGTGTGTGTGTGTGTGTGTGTTTGCGTGTGCGTGCGTGCGTGCGTGTGTGTGTTTGTTTGCGTTTGTGTGCGTGCGTGCGTTTGCGTGCGTGCGTGTGTGTTTGTGTGTGTTTGTTTGCGTTTGTGTGCGTGCGTGCGTTTGCGTGTGCCTGTGTGTTTGCGTGCGTGCGTGTGTGTTTGCGTGCGTGTGTGTGTTTGTGTGTGTTTGTTTGCGTTTGTGTGCGTGCGTGCGTTTGCGTGTGCCTGTGTGCGTTTGCGTGTGCCTGTGTGTTTGCGTGTGCGTGTTTGCGTTTGTGTGTGTGTTTGCCTTTGCGTTTGCGTGCGTGCGTGCGTGTGTGTTTGTGTGTGTATATTGTTAGAAAACGTTTGTGTGTGTGTGTGTGTGTGTGTGTGTGTGTTTGTTTGCGTTTGTGTGCGTGTTTGCGTGTGCGTGCGTGTGTTTGGGTTTGCGTGTGTGTTTGCGTGCGTGTGTGTGTTTGTGTGTGTTTGTTTGCGTTTGTGTGCGTGCGTGCGTTTGCGTGTGCCTGTGTGTTTGTGTGCGTGTTTGCGTGTGCGCATGCGTGTGTTTGCGTGTTTGTTTGCGTTTGCGTGCGTGCGTGTGTGTGTTTGGGTTTGTGTTTGCGTGCGTGCGTGTGTGTTTGCATGTGCGTGTTTGCGTGTTTGCGTGTGCGTGTGTGTGTATGAGTGAGCCACAGGTGCAGTTCCAGCTCCAGTATCATCTACACAGTGAGTATCAGGCCAATTACACACAAACACATCACACTATATATGATGCAGTATATCTATCATGTTGCAGAAATGAAAACTTGATACTTTTATGGCCTTTTGTTTTTTTTCTTTCTCCTGAGACATGTAGCACTTCAACTCTGTAAGCTGTAAAATGCAGAAAGTTGGTTTGTCAAATTAAAACTTAATGAAAATGAATCCGCCATCATCTGCACACTCAGTCTGAGCCGCAGGTGAGACGCTCGTTAGCTGATAATTCATTCGTTCCGTCTCCACCTGCTTTCATCCTCATAACGAGCGATTATCAATCATCACTAAAATATGTTCATGTTCCCACAGGAGATGTTATTGCTCAGATGTTTCTTTATGAAATGCTGAGAAATAAAACCAACCTGAATGAGTCAATGTTAGTGCTGCATCTAAAATTAAATTAAAATCCTTAAAAAAATTACTTAATCAAAAATAATAACGTAAAAAAAATTAAACTTTTTTTCAGCCAGTGTCATGGCATCATTTCTCATCTTTTTAGTATAACTTAATGTACAAATATAACGAAAACTGAATAAAAAGGAATAAAGTTGAAAACAGCAAATTTACTAATACTTCAAAATTGAAACAAATATAACAACTATGAAAATAAAAACTGCTTTAAAATGTGTGACCCTGGAGCACAAAACCAGTCTTAAGTCGCTGGGGTATATTTGTAGCAATAGCCAAACATACATTGTATGGGTCAAAATTGTGGATTTTTCATTTATGTCAAAAATCATTAGGATATTAAGTAAAGATCATGTTCCATGAAGATATTTTGTACATTTCCAACCGTAAATATGTCAAAATGTAAGTTTTGATTAGTAATATGCATTGCTAAGAACTTAATTTGGACAACTTTAAAGGTGATTTTCGCAATATTTTGATTTTTTTGCACCCTCAGATTGCAGATTTTAAAATAGTTGTATCTCGGCTAAACATTGTCATATCATAACAAAGCTTATTTATTCAGCTTTCAGATGATGTATAAATCTCAATTTCGAGAAATTTACCCTTATGACTGTTTTTGTGCTCCAGGGTCACATATAATAAAGTATTAAATATAAAAAAAAATTATTTATGATACTAACATGTTTTTGTTCATATTAAGATCTCTGACTGTGGTATCTTGTCAAATCTGTGCACAATGTGAGACATTCTTGAGATCCATTCTCAAGGACATACAATTACTAGAGTGTTTTCTCAGGAGAAATATTAGAGACGCAGGAGACGTTAGCAAAATTCTCTATTTAATCTTATTGTCCTACAGGAACAACTAGAATACTAAAGAGATAAAGAGAGACACTGTGATTTCTCATGATATTCTGTATTTCACACTGAATCCCCTTAGAAACATTAATACAGTTCCTTCGGCATTAAAGCAGACATGTGTGCGATGCTGGTGTCATTTGGAAAATAATAAGTGTGTAATTCATAAAGTCAGTCATTAGGCGAGTGTCGTCCGTCGTGTTCAGTGCTTCATGAACGGCTCTCTGAGGAGCTCAGAAATGAGTGGGTCGTCTCACTCGCGGGTCGTTTGATGATCTGATGTGATTTTAGAGTTTAGACTAATCAGGAATATTACCCGCGTGTGTGTATCTGATGCCTGAGAGTCGCTGTGGAATGTGAATACTGATGAGATCGTCTCACTAATCAGCACAGCAATCAAACGTCAATCACGCAGACGCTTATCGTGCAATAAAGAGCATGAAGATCAAATTCAAGCGTTGCACAGAACGTCTCCTGACACTTAAACCAGAATGTAGGAATATCAGTGGATCAGATAAACTGAGTTCAGAGAAAAGATCTGATCAATCACATCATAATCAGAAGTCTGACTTGAGCATCCAGATACTTTCTACAGTTGCTGTATCACACAAAAACATGCATTTACACAGATGAACAGTGTTGGGGAACGTTACTTTTAAAAGTAATGAGTTACTCCCTAAAAAAGTAACTAATTACGCTACTTAGTTATGTTTTATGGAAAGTAATGTGTTACAATATTGCGTTACTCCCTAAAAAAGTAACTAATTACGTTACTTAGTTACTTTTTATGGAAAGTAATGCGTTACAATATTGCGTTACTCCCTAAAAAAGTAACTAATTACGTTTCGCTACTTAGTTACTTTTTGTGGAAAGTAATGCGTTACAATATTGCGTTACTACCAAAAAAAGTAACTAATTATGTTAGTTGGTTACTTTTTATGGAAAGTAATGCGTTACAATATTGCGTTACTCCCTAAAAAAGTAACTAATTACGTTACTTGGTTACTTTTTATGGAAAGTAATGCATTACAATATTGCGTTACTCCCTAAAAAAGTAACTAATTACGTTACTTGGTTACTTTTTATGGAAAGTAATGCATTACAATATTGCGTTACTCCCTAAAAAAGTAACTAATTACGTTACTTGGTTACTTTTTATGGAAAGTAATGCGTTACAATATTGCGTTACTCCCTAAAAAAGTAACTAATTACGTTAGTTGGTTACTTTTTATGGAAAGTAATGCGTTACAATATTGCGTTACTCCCTAAAAAAGTAACTAATTACGTTAGTTGGTTACTTTTTATGGAAAGTAATGCGTTACAATATTGCGTTACTCCCAAAAAAAGTAACTAATTACGTTACTTGGTTACTTTTTATGGAAAGTAATGCATTACAATATTGCGTTACTCCCTAAAAAAGTAACTAATTACGTTACTTGGTTACTTTTTATGGAAAGTAATGTGTTACAATATTGCGTTACTCCCTAAAAAAGGAACTAATTATGTTACGCTACTTTTTATGGAAAGTAATGCGTTACAATATTGCGTTACTACCAAAAAAAGTAACTAATTACGTTACTTGGTTACTTTTTATGGAAAGTAATGCGTTACAATATTGCGTTACTCCCTAAAAAAGGAACTAATTACGTTACTTAGTTACTTTTTATGGAAAGTAATGCGTTACAATATTGCGTTACTACCAAAAAAAGTAACTAATTACGTTACTTAGTTACTTTTTATGGAAAGTAATGCGCTACATTACTTTTGTGTTACTTTCAAATCTGGGCAGGGTTTGCTTGTTTGTTTTTAATATAAAAAAGTCTGATTCTTAGCAAATGTAAAAGTCCTGTCACACCAAAATGAAATGAAGTGAATAAGCCTAAGGCTAAAGGAAAATTAAATTGATTGTAGAACTGTAGGAAAAGAAAGTTCAACACTCTTCAGCAATAAAAAAAAAAAAACACAAATGTTAGTTAATATAAAGTAAGTTTTGCTTATTAGTACACTGCAAAAAATGCTTTTCTTACTTAGATTTTTTGTCTTGTTTCCAGCCAAAATATCTAAAAATTCTTAGATCAAGAAGGATTTTCTAGACAAGTAAAAATAGTCTTGTTTTTCTCTGAAAACAAGTCAAAATGAAGTGTTTTTGCTTCAATCAAGCCCAATAATCTCCCAATAGGGTAAGTAAAATAATCTTGAGCAAAAAGTCACTTAATTTTGACTTAACATTTTTTTACTTGTCTAGAAAAATCCTTCTTCATTTAAGAATTGTTAGATATTTTGGCTGGAAACGACAAAAAATGTAAGTAAGAAAAGCAGTGTACGGTTGAATTGGATCAAAGGTCAGCAGCAGAGTCACTGGTTAATAAAATGGGATTAAATACATAACGGAAACAAAAAGTAACTCAGATATTTTCTTGGAAGCTAAAAAGTAATGTGTTACTTTACTAGTTACTTGAAAAAAATAATATTATTACGTAACTTGCGTTACTTGTAATGCAGCACTGCAGATGAAGCACATGTGCTGTAAATATATTCACACAAGGATAAAAAACATGATTTCTGTGCTCTTAAGATGTAGAAAGTCATTGCACAGGCAATTACAAAAGTGCAAATATCTACTGCAAATGAGCAATGCAACAAAAGCAGACCATTACAGACATGACAGAAAACAATCACAATACGTTTCACTGCTGTTTAGCACAATATCAGACATCAGCAGGAGATCTGACAGCTCCATTCATGCTGCCATTCAACCGCGCTTAAATCTACATCACATCACAACAGGAGGCGTCTGTGTGTTTCAGAAAAACAGCCTCTTTAACTCAAAAAAAAAAAAAAAATCATCATCAACAGCCTGCAACTCAACACAGACTCTCAAACCAAAATCAAACTCATTCCACTTCAGTAAAATAGGATTTTCAATGAGGGAAAAATTAACAAAGACAAAAATATAACTTTTGGTGAATCCTGATGAACACATGTGAAAGTTTTATCCCTTTTATTTATAGTATATAATGCTTTGCACAAAGTATATTGTTTCAAAACAGCTTTACAGAAAACCAGCAGTATCTTAAATTCCACAAGTCATCAGAATGTAGTCAGATGTTGTATTAGACTTATATTTATTCAATTAAAAAGGTTTTTCCTCCAAACATACATGTATCAGTTTTGATGCACTAACCACATTGCAAAAAATGCTTTTCTTAGATTTTTTGTCGTTTCCAGCCAAAATATGTAAAAATTCTTAAGTCAAGAAGTATTTGCGAGACAAGTAAAAAATATTGTCTTGTTTTCAGAAAAAATAAGTCAAAATTAAGTGAGTTTTTGCTTAAAACAAGCAACATAATCTGCCAATGGGGTAAGCAAAATAATCTTCTTTCAAGCAGAAAACTAGATTATTTAAGCAAAGCAAGCAAAAACATCTAGTTTTGTCTATTTTTTTTTTTTTTTTTTTGAAAACAAGACAATAATTTTGACTTGTCTAGAAAATCCTTCTTGATTTAAGAATTTGTAGATATTTTGGCTGAAAACAAGACAAAAAATCTAAGAAAAGCATTTTTTTTTGCAGTGCAAGTCATAATAAATATTCCAAAATATCTAAATATTCTTTAATCAAGAAGGATTTTTTAGACAAGTAAAAATTATTGTCTTGTTTTCAGAAAAATTAAGTGAGTTTTTGCTTAGAACAAGTTAAATAATCTGCCAATGGGGTAAGCAAAATAACCTTATTTCAAGCATAAAACAAGATTATTTTGCTTGCCCCATTGGGAGATTATTGCTTGTTTCGGGCAAAAACTTAATTTTGACTTATTTTTTGACAATCGTTTGTATTTGTCTAGAAAATCTTTCTTGATTGAAGAATTTTTAAGCAAGAAAACATTTTAAACATTTTGAAACAAGACAAAAATCTAAGTAAGCAAAGCATTTTTTTTGCAGTTTTATTATTTAACTTTTTGTAAATGAGTGGAACAAGTGAAAATCTGGATTAGGAATAAAACAATCCTCAGAATCATTTGTTTATGTTTAAATGGTCTGAGAATTAAACAAAGATTCAGACAGGAATCCTGTGTTTTTTCAGGTTTTCTACCATTCAAGACTTCTTCACCTTGAAATGCACTGCAAAAAATGCTTTTTTTGCTTAGATTTTTTTGTCTTGTTTCCAGCCAAAATATCTACCAATTCTTAAATCAAGAACAAATTTCTAGACAAGTAAAAATGATTGTCTTGTTTTCAGAAAAAATAAGTAAAAATTAAGTGAGTTTTTGCTTAGAACAAGCAAAATAATCTGCCAATGGGGTAAGCAAAAATAATCTTATAAATAATCTTATTTCAAACCGAAAACAAGATTATTTTGCTTGTTCTTGTTAATTTTGACATATTTTTTTCTGAAAACAAGACAATATTTTTTACTTGTCTCAAAAATCCTTCTTGAATTAAGAATTTTTAGATATTTTGGCTGGAAACAAGACAAAAAATCTAAGTAAGAAAAGCATTTTTTGCAGTGTGGTCATCAAAAGGAAAAATCCATCATATTTAGTGATAAAGAGTGACTTACTACAGCAAAACCAACACCATTTTTGAAACGAGCAGCTCAAAATGAGTTCGAAACAAGCACTGGGTTTCATTCAGCTCATGATGCAGGGAAGTGTAGAGCTTACATTGTAATCGGTGAGATTTTAGACGGGTGCATCATCACCTACAAGATCAGGAGAAATACTGAACAGTTATTTAGATAAACACTTTTTTCTAATCAATCGTTCACAGTGACAAATAAGCCAAGTAAAAACTGAAATGAGTTTAATAAGCCGAAGTGAGCTCATTCTCATCAAACCCACATGAATGTTTCAGATCACATTTCAGGCTTCCATATAATAAACAGATCGGAGGCTGCTCGTGAACCCTATCGCAAGTCATGAGACTTTAAAATTAGCACAGTCGCAACAAATCAAGAAATCTGCGTGTCCATATTTGGCCGTTTCCTCACCGCTGCCTCGTCTGCTGGACTTTCACCAGATTAGACCGAGAGTTTGTGCTTGATGAGACTAAATAAGGGTCCGAGCGAAACTCCGTGAAGGGCTTAAACAATAGCGGATGTGGTTATTGAGGCGTCCTGCGAGATTAAGACCGTCCACATCAGACACGCGGCCTTCTGAACGTGATAAACCATCATCTGAGACACTGACGCTTTGGAGTCTGTCCTAAAACAACATCGTGGCGCTCATCAAATCTCAGTGTTATTGATGTGATGGCATGCAAACTCTGATCTTTCACAGGTTTAGATTCCTGCATGCTGATATGTTTTTTAAGATTGCAAAGTTGTTTTTAATGGTTTTTAGGTGGTTGCTTGATGATCCAGATCAGAAGAAACTATGAAGTCAATCCCAGTTTCTATCTGAGAGAGTCAGTGATTTCTTCAAATGTATTCCATGACTTTTAACTCTCTACTCTGCAAAAAATGCTTTTCTATCTTAGATTTTTTGTCTTGTTTCTAGACAAAATATCTAAAAATTCTTACATCAAGAAGGATTTTCTAGACAAGTATTAAATTGTCTTGTTTTCAGAAAAAAGAAGTTCAAATTAAGTGAGTTTTTGCTTGAAACAAGCAAAATAATCTGCCAATGGGGTAAGAAAAATAATCTTATTTCAAGCAGAAGACTAGATTATTTTGCTTACCCCATTGGCAGATTATTTTGCTTGTTTCAAGCAAAAACTCACTTAATTTGAACTTCTTTTTTCTGAAAACAAGACATTAATGTGTTCTTGTCTAGAAAATAATTCTTGATTTAAGAATTTTCAGATATTTTGCCTGGAGACAAGACAAAAAATCTAAGATAGAAAAGCATTTTTTGCAGTGTGTAAACAAAATAATCTAGTCTTCTGCTTGAAATAAGATTATTTTTCTTACCCCATTGGCAAACTATTTTGCGTGTTTCAAGCAAAAACTCACTTAATTTTAACTTCTTTTTTCTGAAAACAAGACAATAATTTTTACTTGTCTAGAAAATCCTTCTTGATTTAAGATTTTTTTTATATATTTTGGCTGGAAACAAGACAAAAAATCTTAGCTAGAAAAGCATTTTTTTGCAGTGTATGGTACGCATTATGTTCCAACCATGAAATATTTTTTCACATACGTTTTTATTACATGAAATAGCTTCAATTATACAAATCAAAAAGATTTTTTGAGAAAAATATTTTTTTGGGGGGTATTTTTGGCAACACTGTACACTGCAAAAAAAAAAGAAAAAAAGAAAAGCTTTTCTAGCTAAGATTTTTTGTCTTGTTTCCAGCCAAAATATCTAAAAATTCTTAAATCAAGAAGGATTTTCTAGACAAGTAAAAATTATTGTCTTGTTTTCCGAAAAAACAAGTCAAAATTAATGGGGTAAGCAAAATAATCTTATTTCAAGCAGAAGACTAGATTATTTTGCTTACTCCATTGGCAGATTATTTTGCTTGTTTCAAGCAAAAACTCACTTAATTTGAACTTCTTTTTTCTGAAAACAAGACATTAATGTGTACTTAAGAATTTTTAGATATTTCGGCTGGAAACAAGACAAAAAAATCTAAGCTAGAAAAACATTTTTTTGCAGTGTACCACAATGGAAAATGGCCAAAATGAGTTTTTCTATTAAATTATGCTTTTTCTTTTTGATTCAAATGCACATTTCATTTAGAAATTGATGCATCCAATCTTAATGTCCATCAAAATCTGCCAAATGCACATGCAGACACATAAACTCCCTCATCCTCATTGTCATCACATGGAAGAGTCAATGCACTCTTCCTATTGCCCTTTCTGTCAAATATTGCTGTTTTCATTTTCTGAAAAGAATAAATAATTTTCTTATTCATACATAAATGCAACTATACTACAACTCTTCAAATGAATAAATAACTGCTATTATTGATGTTACTATTTATAAAAACTCCCAATGGGGAAATACATTACTTCAATTCCACTGTGGTACAGTATTGCCATAAGCCAACATTGATATTTTTTCATTTTACAGTAAAACTATGTTAGATAATGTTGATTTGTGAATATAAATCTGTCATTTACTAACTAAAGATGATGCAAAAAAATCCCACTTGAGAAGAGACGTTCAGAAATGAGGTTAACAGAGCCATTTCTGGAGCACTTCAACCGGTGTCCTCTATGTGAGGGTGACAGAGAAAAAAAAGTGTTTTGGAGGAACATTCAAATATCATTTAGTTAAAAACAGCACATTACTTACTACATTAGGGCTGGCCCTTTTAATCAGCATATTCCAATATATTGTATTTTATGCAGAATAACAAGAAAAACAGTAGAAATTAATTGTTGGCATGTGGCAACTCCGTATCATAGAGGTTTAAATCTTACTGAGTTTGATTGATGCTCAAACCTAGTTTAGGTTAGTTCGTTTGTTCAGTGTTTGAGTGGATGATTGATGAGGTAAGGCTGGTTCACGGTGGTCTTGGATTATAACTGTTAATCAAAAGCTTAATAAATCATCTGATAAACCCTTATGGCTAAATCAGCAATATTAAAAACTCCAGAGCAGAATGTCAGAAAAACAGCTGAGTTGACATCTGGTTTGTATTCACAGGCGCCGCGATCTCCTTTACAGATGCTGCTGAAACTCACAGACCGTCAAACATCAAATGAATCCATATCTGTTATTGCTGAGATGAAGAAACCCCTCAAATCATGAGCTGTATGCTGTATTTTCATATTATTTCACTGGCCTTGCCTTCAGGCCGGAAACCCGTTTTAGATTGAGAACAATGTTTCAGTATGTCCACATAATCAGATGATTGATGATAAATGGCTTTCGAATGCCGTTCCACTATAGATGCGTCTGATAAAGCGGGATGGGGTTAATCAGCACGTCCTGTCACTGGTGTGTGTGTGTGTGTGTGTGTGTGTGCTGTTCAGAGGTTTGTTTGAATGAATTTGCCCTCTTTAGTTTCAGAGTCCATATAAGCAGAAGCATGGCGGGTCTGACAGAGAGCTCCGCTGCTGATGAATGGCTTTCATGTCATCGTTTGTTATGATAGAGGGAATAAATAATGAGCTCAGTAATGTGGACACGTCTCACTTCAGACAGAAGCCGCTCCACTGCTCCAGGCCACGCTTTACAGCATCCAGCAAATGTTCGGATGCAAACGGTTTGTGAAAAATAAAGAGTGTTTGCCGTGTCAAAGCTTTACAAGGAACAGAAATCGACATCTATCATTTTCTATCTATCTATCTAATCCAAATCAATCATTTCATCCAATTCATTCTTCTATCTATTTAGTCCATCCAACCACCCATTTGTCCATCCATCTATCTGTCCGTCCATCCATTTATCCATCTATCCATTAGTCCGTCCATCCAACCATGTGTCAGTTAGTCCGTCCATCAATTCATCCATCCATCTGTCCATTCATCCATCTATTCAATTATCTATCTATTCAGTCTATCTATCCACCCACCCATCCATCCATCTATCTGTTCATCAATCTGTCTATCCACCCATTCATCCAACCATCTGTCTGTCCATCCATTCAAAAATCCATCTATTCAGTCCACTCATCCACTCATTTGTTCATCCATCCATCAGTCCGTTCCTCCATCCTTTCATTCATCCATCAATTCGTTCATCCATCTGTCCATTCATCCATCTGTCTGTCCATCCATCCACCAATTCATCAAACTACCCTTTCATTAGTGCAGTCATCCATCCAGCCATCCATCTATTTAGTCGATCCATCCATCCACCCACCCACCCACCTATACATCCATCCATCCATCCATCCATCCATCATCCATTCATCCATCCATCCATATATTCAGTCCATCCATCCACCCACCCACCTATACATCCATCCATCCATCCATCCATCATCCATTCATCCACCCATCCACCTATCCATCCATCCATTCATCCACCCATCCACCTATACATCCATCCATCCATCTATTCAGTCCATCCATCCACCTATACATCCATCCATCTATTCAGTCCATCCACCCACCTATACATCCATCCATCCATCCATCATCCATTCATCCATCCATCCATATATTCAGTCCATCCATCCACCCACCCACCTATACATCCATCCATCCATCCATCCATCATCCATTCATCCACCCATCCACCTATCCATCCATCCATCATCCATTCATCCACCCATCCACCTATACATCCATCCATCCATCTATTCAGTCCATCCATCCACCTATACATCCATCCATCTATTCAGTCCATCCACCCACCTATACATCCATCCATCCATCCATCCATCCATCATCCATTCATCCACCCATCCACCTATACATCCATCCATCCATCCATCTATTCAGTCCATCCATCCACCTATACATCCATCCATCCATTCATCCACCCATCCATCTATGCATCCATCCATCCATCCATCTGTTCAGTCCGTCCGTCCATCCATCCATCCATCCATCCACCCACTTATGCATCCATCTATGCATTCATCCATCCATCCATCTGTTGAATCCATCCATCCATCCACCTATCCACCCATCCACCTATACATCCATCCATCCATCCATCCACCCACTTATGCATCCATCTATGCATTCATCCATCCATCCATCTGTTGAATCCATCCATCCATCCACCTATCCACCCATCCACCTATACATCCATCCATCCATCCACCAATTCATCAATCTATCCTTACATTAGTGCAGTCATCCATCTATTCAGTCCATCCATCCATCCATCTGTTCAGTCCGTCCATCCATCCATCCATCCACCCACCACCTATACATCCATAAATCCATCTATCCGTCCACCATTTCATCAATCTATCCTTACATTAGTGCAGTCATCCATCCATCCACCCATCCATTCATCCATCCACCCACCTATACATCCATGCATCCATCTATGCATTCGTCCATCCATCTGTTCAGTCCATCCATCCACCCTCAAACTACTCCATGTTTAATAATATGATATTGTTGTTTAATAAATCCAGCAGAAATATAAGTATCTTTCTTCAGTGAAGTATTAAAGGTCACGATCAGCAGGGTTTGATATGTCAGATATGTTTTCTGCACCGCCAGTGTATTGTGTTTGTTTGCACAGTAAAGCTGCAGCATCTGCTCACAGACGCCTGGGATTCTCTCATCATGCACCAGACATAAACACTTCTGCTGAACAATTATGAAATAATAAAAAGAAATGATTTTTCCTGCTGAAATTTCATCCCTTCATTCAAACGTTTCAGCGCACATTAATTATTCAGCCGCATTCCTGTTTTGTTTTCATTGTTACAGCTTTTCATTGCTATTCATGGGATGGAGATTTTGGCCTTGGTTCAACACATCTGGACACAAAAGATCTCATAACAATCTACATGCTGGTGAGAAAAAAGACATGAATTGCCAAATGCCATGAAATGCTTCTGTTGAGAAAAATATTTTCTCTGTGTGTTTGTTATATTTTAATGAGTGTAATACTATTTAACTTTTCACTTGGATTTAGTGCTTCATTGTGCTGGAACTGCAGACTAGAGGTCTGCATTCCCGCGGTTCTCCCGCAGGACCCGCGAGACCCGACTAGATTTCTTGCGACGCCGGAATAAATTTCCAAATGAAACGCGGTAGCGGTCGTTAACTCTGGTGTAATTTGAACGGAATCGGGCGGTCTAACAATATCCCGTTACCGACGTCCTTTCTGAACAGAATTTCTGCGCTTCACACATTGTTATCGTATATCCTAAGTGTAAATGTATCTGGGTGTTGAACGTTTTTTATTTTTAAGGTATTGCACACAATAGGCTGAAACTTGCCACAAAGCACCGGCAAAAATAAATAACAATGAACGTGTCGGGGATAATAGTAAGGAGATATTTGAATTATTTAGTGTATTCTGAGTCAGCGTCGCAAAGATCCTGACTGGCAATCTTCTTTTTGGATGCGCCTTTATAGAGAGAAATCTTTACGGATTATTGCATAATGAAAGAGCTATTGTTTTCGATTTGTTTTATTTTGTTAAGTAACAATTTAAAGCTTTCTAAATATGTATTTATCATGTCTGTGCATCATGTTTGTTTTCTTTATTTTATAAAATACTGTTCGTAACGTTTTGTTGATTTTGCACACAAATAAAAGTAGACCCTTTTCAGTTCTGAATTATATCTTACCTTTTTGAGCAAAAATGTCGGATCATTTTAAATTGTTTCCACTGAAAAAAATGCAAGTGATCGTGCTGGCGTCTCCTGCAAAGCGGCTTTACCTTTCACTCTCCGCACAAATGACTGTATATGCGCCTAATAGCGCACATTTATCTAGGTTTAACGTTTAACTTTTTTTATACTTGAACTGTTCTATATCTATAGATTTTATTTTAGTCAAGTCGTGATGATTTGAGAAGGCAAATTGACCGAACCGACTATGAACAATCTTCCGCTGACCGCTGTTTGTTACTTTAAAAAAACAAAAACTTATATTTAACGAACAAAACATGCTTCAAACTTTTTCTAAATGAACTTTATAAAAAAATGAAACGAAATATAATCACTTTGCCATTGCATACAAAACTGAACTATTTTTTATAGGGGATCTAGTTACAAGCTGACGGTTTTGTTCTTTTGCTTATAATGGTAAATGACAGATGTCATGATTTGTTTTTCTCTCAGAAAAATGTTACATTTTTATTTTGAATAAAAATAACAAATAGTCTACAATTTTTGTACCTACATTTATTTTCTTCTGCAACACATTTTCCTTAAAGATGTTAAAAGCATCTTGACAATAAAAAATAAAAATTGTACAGCCTACAATTTTATTTGTTCTCTCTCTTTTGGTAGTATTTAAATGTGAGATTCTGGATCTGAATTTAGCGGGAAGAAAATTATTTTAAGCGGGTGCGGAATAAAACCTCGCGGGAGCGGGACTAAAAAAACATCCCGTGCAGACCTACTGCAGACGATCAGTGGATGGACTATGAGACTATAAGCAGAGACTATTCATCATTTACACAGAGCATACAGTAGAGTGAGTTCAGATTGGTGAATATTTACAGCAGTTCTTGAGCAGCTCTAGATGTTTGCTTTACTGCATCAATCAAATTCATCAACCATAACATTCGAGTCAAGAGTGACAGCGGTGTATCAGATGAAGTGTGTGTGTGTGTGTGTGTGTGTGTGTGTCCAGCTTCTTGGTTCAATACCCTAATTTCCAATGTCACAGACCTGTCACTATGACAACCGTGAGAGACAACTGACTGCAGTCACACACACACACACACACACACACACACATTTGTGGAAGTTGATCTTGATGGAATCGCAGCACTTCTGGATGAGGTTGAGAAGTTAATGTTTCTCTCTGCCATGCAGTCTGAGGTAGAAATGGCCTACACAGTTCAAGCATTTAGCACAGCTACAAATCAAGTTACAAAACTGAACAGTTGCGCCGGCTTTAGCAAATGACTTCTTATTTACGTCAGCGTGAAATGAAAACGGACTCTACTGACTCTTAATTCACGCTCCTGGTCTTGCGGTGAATGATCCATCAGTATTTTTGTCTTTTTAATTTCTTTTTCAGAATGTAATAACTCACTAAACCCCAATGCAGAGGCGCTTTCAGCATCCAATCAATTCATAATGGAGAAAATCAGGTCTTTAATATCCTGTTTCACTCTGAAGGATATGGAAGTGAAATAAGTTGTTAATGTCAGTTGTTAATGTTAATGCCAGCTTATGTTTAAAGACAGATTGTGTGGTTAGATGCAGATGTAAAATACTGTATTCCAGCAGTGATTGTTGTTTTTTGATTTCAGGAAGGTGTTGGCCTCCTGTAGGTGGCAGTATATGGTTTCTGAGAGTGTTTGGACATTTCTAACTGAGATTTATCAGATATATTTACATATTGACTGCAAAGCAAAATTGGCTGATAAAAATGACTTTGTGGTGAAGTAAATAACAGAAAAACAAATGTAATTTTTACATTAAATAATTTAGTTCAGGCAAGAATAATAAAAAAAGTAAATTCAATATGTCTTCAATTTAAGCTTGTAGAATTTAAAATTTGAACTATATTTTACTTGGAATCGTTTGTTATTTTTACAAAGATTGTTTAAGTAAATATCAAAGTCATGATCCCATTGTTTCCATCATGCACTTGGTCACAAATAATTAATAAGGTTATTTTTTTGCTGTTTTTGCGATGTATTTACACTGTTTAATGGCGGTCTTTGTTGTTAGGTTAAATAACTTGCTGTTTTGTAACATCTAGAGTTCATTTACTACTCAAAATGACCCATTCATACTCAAACTATTTACTGATTGTTAGCGTCATTGTGTATCGTGTGTTAAGGTCTCTGTTTATCTGGTTTGTAACTACATTGTGTTAACATATAACCTTAGAAACAATAAGGAGACGTCTACTTGCTTACGTACGTACGTAAAAATGCTTTCAATGGCAGATTTTTCAATGCTATAATGTTTGAGTAAAGGTTACAAACCATGGCTGAGTGCATTGTACTTGAGAACTGCAGAATAAAATTAAAATAATGAAATAGAAATTCTAACTCTAACATGTTAAATTTATTTCCTTTGCTAATTTTACTAAACAAAGTAGATTTTACTTAATTCCATACTTAAATTTTACTTTAAAAATGTGTGTGGAAAAACTTGCAAAATAAAAATTAAGTAAATTTTACTTATTGTTTTCCTCAGTCTTGTCAGATACCTGGAAATCAGCGTTGTTCTGCTCACCACATCAACGTCCCTTCTGCTCACAAAGGGTGCATTTATTTGTTCAAAAACACAGTATAAAATATAAAATATCACTACAATGTAAAATATCTGTTTTCTATGTGAATGTCTGTTAAACTGCAATTTATTCCTGCGATCAAAGCTGAGCTTAAAAAGTCTTTAGCGTCACACGACTCTTCAGAAATCATTCTAATACACTGATTTGCTGCTCAAAAACATTTCTGATTATTATCAATGTTAAAAACAGTCGTCCTGCACAGTATTTGTGTGGAAACCGTCATGCATTTTATTTTTAACGACTCACAGATGAATAGAAAGCTCACAAAAACAGCATTTGTTTGAAATATAAAGCTTTTCTAACATTATAAATGTCTTTTTGATTAATTTAATGCATCCCTGATGAATGCAATGTTTTTTAACCACATTTCTGCAGTCTATGTAGGTGTCTTGCCAGGTTTTGAGACGCATTCTGTACTTTATTCTGTATTTTGATGTGAAATAATTAGTTCTGGTTAGTTCAGATCTACTCGCTCTCATCCTCGCGTCGCGTCTTCAGCGTTTTGTATCGCGTCGCGCCGGACGCTTCACTCACACACACACACACACACACACACACACACACACGCGCGCGCGCGCGCGCACGCACGCACACACTCTTACTGTACGTCACCGACACCGAATCCCGCCCCGAAGCGCGAATCCATCATCAGATGCGGTCGGATCTCGGACGCTGACGGAGTGATGAGGAGCAGAAGAAGATGATGAAGATGATGAATGTGGTGTTTGAGGAGCACTGAGCGCTTCAGGTGGATCTAAATGACAGCAGACTACAGCTGGACTTCAGTTTGGACTCAGCAAAGGTTCGTAAGTTTTGAGTTGCGATGCACTAAATCATTATTCTTCTTTTCGAGTTTTATTTTTAATTTTTAATAATATTATTAAACCGAATTTAGTCCAGACATGAACTGATGTGATTATTACTTTTGTAATAATTTAACGTTTTTGCTTTCAAAAAGTGATAAATGAGTAATTATATCCATGCATCATCTTTATATTGAATATGCTTTTATTGTGTTTAATATTTTTTACTCTGGTGTTGAATCAAGGTTAAAGAATAAATGCTCTTGCTTAAATTCTGCAGATTTTTTTGAGCTGGTTAAAGTGTTGTTGTTTTTTTCTTCTGTGAGCTGGATTTGGCTGTTTCTGGTGGTTTTGTGTTATTGGTGGTGGTTTGGTAGAGGTTTGGCTTTGGTGAGTTTGCGTTTCTGTCAGCCGAAGGAGAATTATTGTGTGTGTATGGGAGCTGTCCTTCTCTCTCTCTCTAATTCAATTCACTTAAGCTTTATTGGCATGGCCATAGGATAGCCAAAGCACTGCAACATTCATTTATATACAGAGTGCACTGAAATAATAATAATAATAAAAAAAAGATTTAATTGATAAGCCATTTGTCAGTTTGATGGTTCCATTCAGAGTTGATTGCTTTGGAGATCAAATTCAGATTTTCAGTTTCATTGTGAGGGTTTCAGAGTCTCTGTTTCTCTTTTGGCTTTTTTAGTGTTTTTTACTGCCCTCAATCTGTTCTGCGCACATTCCCTCAGTCCCTCAACACACACACACACACACACACACTGATTCTTGCATATGTGGTTTAAGGGGACTCTCCAAATGTGCAATGGTTTTTCTACTGTCCAAACTGTATTTTCTATATCCCTACACCTAAACCTACTTCTCAGAGGAAATTTTTGCATTTAAACAAATAGCATTTAATCTTTAGTTTTTAAGCTTTTTGCTTTATTGGGACACAGGAAGTGTAAACCTCATAAACCATGTTTACATTGTAGTATCCATGTCATTATACACATTTGTGTCCTTATAATCCATATATACCAACCACAAAACACACACACACTCACTCAAACACGCTGATACACACATATGCATATGAAATATACACTACCGTTCAAAAGTTTGGGGTCAGTGAATTTTTTTATTTTTATTTAATACTTTTATTCACCAAGGATATGTTAAATTAATAAAAAACAAAAAATGATAGCATAGATTTACATTGTTGTATTTTGAATAAATGCTTTTTTAACTTGTTATTCTTCAAACAATCCTGAAAAAAAGAATCACAGGTTCCAAAAAATATTCGGCAGCACAACATTGATAACTCTAATAATAAATCAGTATATCAGAGTGATTTCTGAAGGATCATGTGACGCTTAAGACTATAGTAACGGCTGATGGAAATTCAGCTTTGCATCAAAGGAATAAATTATATTTTGAAGTATATTGAAGTAAAAAACATTATTTTATATTGTAATAACATTTTGCAATATTACAGTTTATTTTCTGTATTTTTGATCTAATAAATTCTGCCTTGATGAGCAGAAGAGACTTCTTTAAAAAACATTAAAATCTTACTGATCCCAAACTTTTGAACGGCAGTGTATGTACATATATTAAATTTTCTTTATATGAAATGAATTGTCATATAAACTATAGTAAAATATATGAAACCTTTCATAAATTGGAACAATTTCATATATTAACATAAATGTCTAACCTATACAAATATGTATGTTTATGTATGTGTAATACAGTTTTGGACATATATGTCATGTACATGTACTGTAAATGTGACCCTGGATCACAAAACCAGTCATAAGGGTCATTTATTTGAAATTGAGATTTATGCATCATCTGAAAGCTGAATAAATGTATAATTAAAAGATTCCACTGATGTATGGTTTGTTAGAATAGAAAAATATTTGGTCGAAAAACAGCTATTTCTAAAAAATCTAAATACTGAGAAAATCACCTTTAAAGTTGTCCAAATGAAGTTTTTAGCAATGCATATTACTAATCAAAAATATATTTACAGTAGTAAATATATAATTATAAAATATCCTCATGGAACATGATCTTTACTTAATACCCCAATGATTTTTGGCATAAAAGAAAAATAATTTTGACCCACACTATGTATTTTTGCCTATTGCTACAAATATATCCGTGCTACTTTAGACTGGTTTTGTGCTCCAGGATCATAAACGGTAGTATCACTAATGATATAGAGCACAGAGCAGTATGTCATATATTACATTTCCATATGGACACACACTGGTTTGACTTTGACTGAGTGTTGTGTTTGTTAAATGAGTGTGTCTTGTGTTTGTATGGACTGTAAGCGTCCGCAGCGGTAATGAAGGCAGTGATTGATTGACGTTTCTAATGCGAGTGACTTGTGCATCAGTGCAGCTGCAGCTTTGCAGCGAAACGCATACATGCTCATCTGCTCTTCTGCTCAAATTCGCTCATCCTCTTTTAACTAGTGCTTAAAAGCATCCCAGGATGCACCTCATGCACTCAAAACACAATATCAAATATTAATCAGACATAAAAAAAAAACTATTGCAAAGGTTTCATCACTTATTATTATTCTAACTTGTTATTCAAATTTACTCGCCTCCTTGTCATCCAAGATGTTCATGTCTTTCTTTCTTCAGTCGTAAAAAAATGTGTTTTTTGAGGAAAGCATTTCAGGAATGTTCTCCAAATAGTGGACTTCTATGGTGCCCAGAGTTTGAACTTACAAAATGCAGTTTAAATGCAGCTTCAAAGGACTCTAAACAATCCCTGCCAAGGAAGAAGGGTCTTATCTAGTGAAACAATCTGTCATTTGCCTAAATAAATAATATTTACACACTTTTTAACCACAAATGCTCATAACAAATGCTGTGTTCTAGTTCAAGGTATGTTAAAAAGCTCCCTTCTCATTTTCTCCTCCAACTTCAAAACTGCTGTTTTAGCTTTTTTTGTAAAAAGCGTTTGGCCTTCTTTGTGCGTTCTCACTTTATAAACACTGGGTCAGTACTTCATTGATGTACGACAATTTTGAATTTGGAGGAGAAAATGCGATTTTTCGCTAGACAAGACCAGCATTCGAGGTTAAATATGTATAAATATTCATTTATTTAAGAAAATGGCTGATTGTTTCACTAGATAAGACCCTTATTCCTTGGCTGGGATTGTTTAGAGCCCTTTCTTTACCACTTTACCACTAAAAGTAGCATAAAAATGGAAAACGTAAAAATAAAAACTGATTCAAAAATGAAGAACAACACGCAGATCACTGTATTTCCATAGTGACTCTCCAAACTGATTTACTGTTGTTGTTATTAGGGCTGCCACTTCATTCATCATTTTAATCATTGATCAATTGCAATTAACCACATGCATCAATATTAGTGGAAAAATCCTCCAAATGAAGATCAAAAGGAGATTGATGTGTCAGATGAGTAGATGACTGAATAAAGTTTAGTGTGTGTGTGTGCACTGCAAAAAATGCTTTTCAAGCTTAGATTTTTTGTCTTGTTTCCAGCCGAAATATCTAAAAATTCTAAAATCAATAATTATTTTCTAGACAAGTAAATGTTAATGTCTTGTTTTCAGAAAAAAGAAGTTCAAATTAAGTGAGTTTTTGCTTGAAACAAAATAATCTGCCAATGGGGTAAACAAAATAATCTAGTCTTCTGCTTGAAATAAGATTATTTTGACTTCTTTTTTTTCTGAAAACAAGACAATAATTTTTACTTGTCTAGAAAATCCTTCTTGATTTAAGAATTTTTAGATATTTTGTCTAGAAACAAGACAAAAATCGTAGCTAGAAAAGCATTTTTTGCAGTGTGGTCCTGGTAAACCCTACATTATGGGACAAAATATCCCCACAAAGATGGCAATATCTAAAATCCTTGTCCTTGTGGGGACATTTGTTGGTCCTTATGAGAAAACAAGCTTCTAAATCACACAGAATTAGGTTTTTTTGAAAATCTAAAATTGCAGAAAGTGTTCTGCACTGCAAAAAATGCTTTTCTAGCTTAGATTTTGTCTTGTTTCCAGCCGAAATATCTAAAAAATTCTTAAATCAAGAATTATTTTCTAGACAAGTACATGTTAATGTCTTGTTTTCAGAAAAAAATAAGTTCAAATTAAGTGAGTTTTTGCTTGAAACAAGCAAAATAATCTGCCAATGGGGTAAACAAAATAATCTAGTCTTCTGCTTGAAATAAGATTATTTATCTTACCCCATTGGCATATTATTTTGCTTGTTTCAAGCAAAATCTCACTTAATTTTGACTTGTTTTTTCTGAAAACAAGACAATAGTTTTTACTTGTCTAGAAAATCCTTCTTGATTTAAGAATTTTTAGATATTTTGTCTAGAAACAAGACAAAAATCTTAGCTAGAAAATCATTTTTTGCAGTGTGGTCCTGGTAAACCCTACATTATGGGGACAAAATATCCCCACAAAGATGGCAATATCCAAAATCCTTGTCCTCGTGGGAGCATTTGTTGGTCCTTATGAGAAAACAAGCTTCTAAATCACACAGAATTAGTTTTTTTGAAAATCTAAAAATGCAGAAAGTCTTCTGTGAGAGGTAGGATTAGATCTAGGGCAATAGAAGATATCAAAAGTATAAAAGTATTTAATAAAAACCATTATGCCTATGGAATATCCCCACACTGCAAAAAATGCTTTTCTAGCTTAGATTTTTTGTCTTGTTTCCAGCCGAAATATCTAAAAATTCTTAAATCAAGAATTATTTTCTAGACAAGTACACATTAATGTCTTGTTTTCAGAAAAAGAAGTTCAAATTAAGTGAGTTTTTGATTGAAACAAGCAAAATAATCCGCCAATGGGGTAAGAAAAATAATTTAGTCTTCTGCTTGAAATAAGATTATTTTGCTTACCCCATTGGCAGATTATATTGTTTGTTTCAAGCAAAAACTCACTTAATTTGAACTTCTTTTTTCTGAAAACAAGACATTAACGTGTACTTGTCTAGAAAATAATTATTGATTTAAGAATTTTTAGATATTTTGTCTAGAAACAAGACAAAAAATCTTAACTAGACAAGCATCAGTTTTTTTGAAAATCTAAAAATGCAGAAAGTCTTTCTGTAAGAGGTAGGATTAGATCTAGGGCAATAGAAAATATCAAAAGTGTTTAATAAAAACCATTACGCCTATGGAATATCCCTATAAAACATGGAAACCCAATGTGTGCGTGTGTGGATGTCTTTTCATCAGCAGGTGTGTAAATAAAGTGCGTGCATGAATCTTCTTTAATGTGTCTGTGTAACTCTTCCAGTGCCAAAAGCTCTTCAGGTCCAACTGTTAAATCAAATATTAGCTCAGCTCTTCATCCGCGTGTCCTAGTAAATCCATCTGCCTGTTTATTCATCAGTCGGAGCCTCTGAGCGCTCCTTTCTGACACCTGTTGAGCAGAAACATGCCAGCACACGCACATCATCGGTGTCAAGCATCACAGAAGAGTTCTGGGCTTTTTTCGGATTTCTGTCGCTGAGATTTTCACGGTGGTCTATTATTATCGATAATTTGATTTAATTCTGCCCCTAAATGGATTAATCTCGCGTAGAAGCTAAACATACCGGCTCTTCCTGTCTCTTTCTCTTCCTGTGTGTGTTTTACTGATCTCCTCTTCATATCGTCACATAAGCCGGACGTGTTTCTGCAGCCGCAGATTTGATTTTGGATCAGTCATGTGTCGGTGTATATTCACCTCACAGAGAAGCCTGAAAAAGTCTTGATGTCAGATGCTGTCTGTGCAACAGGCTGATTTTTATGTCGCGATATTTTTATAAAAATATATTTGAGATGTTTTTCAGCACATTTGAGATGAGGGTCAGGTTGAGTGCATTGCATTGTGGGATGCACACAGTTATTCTCTCATGGATATTCCATGCAAACTGTGGAGAGCGATATGAGTTTGTCAGTGCACTGCAAAAAATGCTTTTCTAGCTAAGATTTTTTGTCTTGTTTCCAGCCAAAATATCTAAAAATTCTTAAATCAAGAAGGATTTTCTAGACAAGTAAAAATTATTGTCTTGTTTTCAGAAAAAACAAGTCAAAATTAAGTGAGGTTTTGCTTGAAACAAGCATAATCTGCCAATGGGGTAAGAAAAATAATCTTATTTCAAGCAGAAGACTAGATTATTTCGCTTACCCCATTGGCAGATTATTTTGCTAGTTTCAAGCAAAAACTCACTTCATTTGAACTTCTTTTTTCTGAAAACAATACATTATTGCAGTGTGTGAGTGTGTGATGTGGATCAGGTTCATCAGTGTTGGGGGTAACGCAAGTTACGTAATAATATGACTTTTTTCAAGTAACTAGTAAAGTAACGCATTACTTTTTCATTTCCAAAAAAAAAAAAAGTATCGCCAGTTACTTTTTGTTTCCTTTATGTATTTAATCCCATTTTATTAAACAATGACTTTGCTGCTGACCTTTGATCCAATTCAACCGTACACTGCAAAAATACTGTTCTTACTTTGATTTTTTGTCGCGTTTCCAGCCAAAATATCAAAAAATTTCTTAAATCAAGAAGGATTTTCTAGACAAGTAAAAAAAATTGTTGTCAAAATTAAGTGAGTTTTTGCTTAGAACAAGCTAAATAATCTGCCAATGGGGTAAGAAAAAAAAATATTTCAAACAGAAAACAAGATTATTTTGCTTACCCCATTGGGAGATTATTTTGCTTTCAAGCAAAAACACACTTAATTTTGACTTGTTTTCGTAAAAAACAAGACAATTTTTACTTGTCTAGAAAATCCTTCTTGATTTAATAATTTTTAGATATTTTGGCTGGAAACGACAAAAAATCTAAGTAAGAAATGCATTTTTTCCAGAGTACTAATAAACAAAACTTACTTTAGATGAACTAACATTTGTGTTTTTTCTCTCATTGCTGAAGAGTGTTGAACTTTCTTTTCCTACAGTTCTACTGTACAGACGTCAATTTAATTTTCCTTCAGCCTTAGCCTTATTCACTTCATTTCATTTTGGTGTGAAAGGGCTTTTACATTTGCTAAGAATCAAACTTTTTATATTAAAAACAAACAAGCCCTGCCCAGATTTAAAAAGTAACGCAAAAGTAATGTAATGCACTACTTTCCATAAAAAGTAACTAAGTAACGTAATTAGTGACTTTTTTTAGGGAGTAACACAATATTGTAACGCATTACTTTTAAAAGTAACTTTCCCCAACACTGGTTGTGATTGAAGGTCAGTGTTTTTCATTGAGTGTCTCACAGGTGTTTGGGAAGCGGATCTTCTGATGTGGATGAATCAGAGATCTGTGAAAGCTGTACTGCACACGATCAATACAAGTCTTTCTTCTGTTCTGTCTCTGTCAGATTTACACTAACAGTAATTGTATTGGGCCAGATAGTTGAGTTTAGAACAATTATAGGTTTGTAAACATTCATGCATCGTGGTTGCAGAAAACCTGGGAGAGATGGCCTTTATGGCTGGAGAATTACACAGATATGGTAATAGCTTATAGATTACATTGATTAGACGTCATTTTCAAAATGTTACAAGAGCTTGTCAGCCAGCAATAAGCAATGTTTTTCAACAAAATTGACGTTAGATAGTGGGACCCTGTTGAAAAAAAAAAAACAGCATATGCTAGTTAGGTAGGTTTTGATGCTGGGATGCTGGTTTTAGCTGGTTTAAGATGGTACTTAGCTTAGGACCAGCTCATGATCAGCTAAGGACCAGCTTAAACCAGCATCCCAGCATCAAAACCTACCTATATGCGGATAGTCTTACAGATCTGAAACACACATTTTTGTGTGTGTGTGTGGCAGAAAATTATGTTTTTCAAGTGGCAGTCTATGAAGCCATGAAGTACAAGAATAAAAAAAGGTAAATTTGATTTTACATTTCAAAATTTTGACTTTATTTTCACGATTCCGAGATTATATTTCACAATTCTAATAAGGAAAAACAACAACTCAGCTCTTCTGACTCTTTTCCATCAGAATTGACTCACTATTATTGAGTTAAATTGAGTTCTAAAGTCTGAATCAGGAGATATGAACTTGCGTTTGCGAGAAAAAAAGTCAGAATTGTGAAATAAAATAAATAAATTATATGTAAAAATGTTATCATTCATCATTTTAATCGTTGATTAATTGCAATTAACCACATGCATCAATATTAGCTGAAAAATCCTCCAAATGAAGATCAAAAGGAGATTGATGTGTCAAATGAGTAGATGACTGAATAAAGTTTAGTGAGGTGTGTAAATAAAGTGCGTGCATGAATCTTTCTTTAATGTGGCTGTATAACGATAAACAACTCCTCGGCTCTTCTGGCTTTTTTCCCTAAGAATTGATTCACTATTTTTGAGTTAAATTGAGTTCTAAAGTCTGAAAAAGGAGATATGAACTTGCATTTGCGAGGAAAAAAAGTCAAAATTGTGAAATCAAATAAATAAATATGTAAAAATGTTAATAGAAATAGGTTTAAATAATATTTGATGCTGTAAGTGTAGGGCTAATACAATACATCCCCTATAGACCTATTGTTTAAATCAAATTGATGCTTTAAAAGTAGAGTAATCAGCAGATTTCGTCCATAGTATGTCTGTTTAAACGTCTGCGTTTAGCTTCAAATGGCGTCTTTGATGACAGTGTTCAATAAATACGACTGGAAATTCCAATTTTGACATCTAAAGGCACAAAATATTTTTTTTCTCTTAATAAATGGATTTTGCCCATTAACCTGCCAGTGTTTTTCTGTAACCAATATGCACACTGCAAAAAATGCTTTTCTTACTTAGATTTTTTGTCTTGTCTCCAGCCAAAATATCTAAAAATTCTTAAATCAAGAGGGATTTTCTAAGCAAAAATGATTGTCTTGTTTTCAGAAAAAAAGGTGTCAAAATTAAGTAAGTTTTTGCTTAAAACAAGCAAAATAATCTGCCAATGGAGTAAGCAAAATAATCTTATTTCAAGCAGAAAGCTAGATTATTTTGCTTACCCCTTTGGCTTGTTTTAAGCAAAAACTCACTTAATTTTGACTTCTTTTTTCTGAAAACAAGACAATAATTACTTATAAATACTTGTCTAGAAAATCCTTCTTGATATAAGAATTTTTTGATATTTTAGCTGGAAACAAGACATAAGAAATTAAGACAAGCATTTTTTGCAGTGCGCACGCAGCTGCAAGTGACATAACTGTGATGTCTACTCTGAAATCTATATAGTTTTTCTTATTAAACTCTGAAGGAACATAAATAGACAGATTTCCAATGTTTCTAAGGGAATGCATGAGCTTTAGTTTGAATGCGGTGTAAGTCTGATGCATGCGGATGTGGATGTGTTTGTGCGAGGGCCGGTTTTGGACTCTTTCTCCTGTAAATGAGCTCTGCCATCCGACCGGCGTGAGTCTAAAAGCTCTTCTGATGTTATTTTAATGCGGTCGTATTTAGAAACATCTCCAACACTTACTGAGACACTTCACTCTCTGTATGCAGCTCTCTCTTCACTGCACTGCAAACACAAGAAATCAGAGGATGGAAAACCTGCAGAGCTGATGCTGGTCTTGGATAATCAATGCTTTAGAGTCAAGTTTGTTTGTTTCACCAAAATGGGGTGAAAGTGAATCAGGTGTTTGTAGAGCCCAACATCTGATTTTGATATGATGACCTGATATTATGTCAATTAAAGGGTTAGTTTGATGTCACTGACACATGATGTGGTTAAATATGGTGCTTTATTTCATCCAGGTTTTGGAAAGATGGGTGAAATATCATCTTCATATTATCTGCTAGTAGATCTACATGTAAAGTGGAGTTAGTAGTTGATCAGAGCACAGCAGCACATCTTCATAATCCCAGAGCAGATCATCAGAGCAGGTGGAGAGAATCATCACTGCAATTATTCCTCATCATTTCATCTCTGAGCAGGAAGACAGCTTTCAGTTTCTCTCATTACTGTCAGACGCCCATCTCTCTCTCTCTCTCTCTCTTTCTCAGCCTCCTTGCTCATCTTTAGGCTCTGCTCTGCTTATATTACACACAGTTCACCTCAAAATGCACTTCTGTCATCGTTCCCTGCTGACTTTGCTCATTCAGTTCAAGCGATTCACTAGCAGAAAAAGCAGATCAAATTAAAAGAGCTATTCATTTTCAAATTCACTTGTAATGAGTTTAAAAAGCACTTATAGTGATGGGTGAAACTGAGCTTTTCGAAACTAAGAATGAGTTAAACCACTGATTCACCAAAAATGATTCACTGTTTTGAGTGCAACTCCAATTGGAATCAGATTTCGGGACTTCGGATCACAAATCATTTGATTCAGATCGGGACTTATGTAGGGGTTCACGAATCATTTGATTCAGATCGGGACCTCGAATTGCAAATCATTTGATTCGTATCAAGACTTCAGTACATAGAAATGCTTTGGTGCAGGTTCGCAAATCATTTGATTCAGATCGGGACTTATGTGCGGGTTCACGAATCATTTGATTCAGATGAGGACCCCGAATCGCAAATCATTTGATTCAGATCAAGACTTCAGTGCATAGAAGTGCTTTTGTGCAGGTTCGCGAATCATTTGATTATGATCGGGACTTTGTACGGGTTCATAATTCATTTGATTCAGATCGAGACTTCAGTGCAGAGATATGCTTTGGAGCAGTTTTGTGAATCATTTGATTCAGATCAGGACTTATGTGCAGGTTCATGAATCATTTGATTCAGATCGGGACCCCGAATCGCAAATCATTTGATTCAGATCAAGTCTTAAGTGCGTAGAAATGCTTCGGTGCAGGTTTGTGATTCATTTGATTGTGCTCGGGACTTTGGATCGCAAATCGCTAATCATTTGATTCTGATCAGGACTTCGGTGCAGGTTCGCAAATAATTTCATTCAGATTGGGACTTCTAATTGTGAATCATTTGATTCAGTTCGGGACTTCTAATTGTGAATCATTTGATTCAGATCGGGACTTCTAATTGTGAATCATTTGATTCAGATCAGGACTTAGGTACGGGTTCGTGAATCATTTGATTCAGAGCAGGACTTAGGTACGGGTTTGTGAATCGTTTGATTTAGATCAGGACTTCTAATTGTGAAGCATTTGATTCAGATCAGGACTTCTAATTGCGAATCATTTGATTCAGATCAGGACTTCTAATTGTGAAGCATTTGATTCAGATCAGGACTTCTAATTGCGAATCATTTGATTCAGATCAGGACTTCTAATTGTGAAGCATTTGATTCAGATCAGGACTTCTAATTGCGAATCATTTGATTCAGATCAGGACTTCTAATTGTGAAGCATTTGATTCAGATCAGGACTTCTAATTGTGAAGCATTTGATTCAGATCAGGACTTCTAATTGCGAATCATTTGATTCAGATCAGGACTTCTAATTGTGAAGCATTTGATTCAGATCAGGACTTCTAATTGCGAATCATTTGATTCAGATCAGGACTTCTAATTGTGAATCATTTGATTCAGATCAGGACTTAGGTACGGGTTCGTGAATCATTTGATTCAGATTGGGACATGAGATCGCGGATCACAAATCTTTTGATTCAGATCAGGATTTCAGATTGCGAATCATTTGATTCAGTTAAGGCTTTGGAGTGTGCTCGATTTTTTTTTTTTTTTAATTTGTAAAAATTAAACAGTAGAAAACATTAAAATGAAAAACTGAAAACCAGTGGAAGGAGATTTAAAGGGAGAGTTCAAATAAAAAAAAATCTAATTCTGTCATCATGGATCAGCCTCATGTTGTTTCTTTTCAAAAGAAGATACTTTGAGAAATGCCTAAGTGTTTCTGTCCATATAATGAAAGTCAACGGGGTCCAAAAAGTATCTCCATTAGTGTTTCACTGATAAAAGTAAGTCATAGAGGTTTGGAACGACGTTGACAGAAGGGTCATTTCTAGGTGAGCTAGTGCTTTAAATGTGTTTAATTGGCATGAAAGTGCCGTTACTGTAAGCAGATGCTGGCTTGGTGTCCATCATGATGTTCATTGCTGAGTTTGTGTTGAATTCTGAGCTGCATTCCTCTCTTTATCTTGCGGCGACACACGTTCTGTCCGTTCTGGAGCGTTTCCCGCGGTTGGTGAGCGCTGGAGGAGCTGATCTGGAGTCTTGGCAGCGATCAGATGTTGTGTTCAGTGGCGCGTGTCGTTAGGATATACATTCATTAGCGTGAGCGGGATCTGGATTTGATTATCTGCTGACAGATAAAGCTGCGTTACAGAACATGACATGATTTGCCCTGAACTGCAGGCCAGAGAGCAGAAGCTGCACAGATTTAGCCATTTATAGGGAGGTTTGGGAAGCGTTCGCTCGCCGGCCCACAGACGAGCGCTTTCTCTCACGACATCAACACATATTGATTACTAATCAAGTCTATCGATCGTAATGGGATTGTATATTACTATGCGGTTGCCAGGGTGCAGTGATGTAATCAGATTTCAAATATTGATTATTCATATCTAGATGATATTACATTTTAAAATGCTCATAATCAGATTACAGTAATTTTTTGGATTATGTGATTACATATTATTCATAAAATGGCAGGAAATTATTCAGCATTTATTGATTCTCCCTAATTCTGTTTAACATTTCCTTTCCAATTTAGCTTTGACTATATTCACAATATAAAATGGCCATGTGAATATCATAGAAATTAAATATTTTATACATTTTATTGAATTAAATATTTACATTTGTAGTGTTTTTGTTTTATTTAGATTTTTTTTTAAATTACAGTTTTATATTTAAAATGTGTGTTGTTCTGTCAATATCTGTAACGTTTTTTTGTATCTTTTTATTGAATTTTCTTCTGGGAAAGATAATATAAACACAAAAAGCAACTGTGCAAATTAACAACCCACCCGGGTTCAAATTAAATTAAAATTATATAATATATAATAATAATATTTAAGTACTCTCTCTCTCTCTCTTTAAACATTTCATTTCCAAAAATCCTACTGTGTGTCATAACATTTAGCTTTGACTGTATTCATATATAAAATGGCCACGTGAATATCATGAAAATTAAATATTTTATCAATTTTACTGAATTAAATATTTAGATTTTTTAGTGTATTATTTTGATTGTTTTTGTTTTAATTTATTTTTTGCTTTTTTTTGCATTTTTTTAAATTATAGTTTTATATTTAAAATGTGTGTGTTGTTCTGTCAATATTTTAAAATTTGTTTGTATCTTTTTATTGAATTTTCTTCTGGGAACAGTAATATAAACATAAAAAGCAACTGTGCAAATTTACAAACCACCCGGGTTAAAAATAAAATAATAAAATAAAATTAAAATGAAATAATAACCAGAAAAATACTACCTGCATAAGCTACTTTGCAAATATACACTACAATTTAAGTACTCTCTCTCTCTCTTTTAACATTTCTTTTCCAAAAATCCTACTGTGTGTCATAACATTTAGCTTTGACTGTATTCACAATATAGAATGGCCATGTGAATATCATAGAAATTAAATATTTCAATTTTTAGTGTATTATTTTGATTGTTATTGTTTTATTTATTATTATTATTTTTTATTTTTGCATTTTTTTAATAACAGTTTTATATTTAAAATGTGTGTGTTGTTCTGTGAATATTTTTACATTTTTATTGTATTTTGTATTGCATTTTCTTCTGGGAACCGTAATATAAACATAAAAAGCAACTGTGCAAGTTTAGAACTCACCTCGGGTTAAAAATAAAATAATAAAATAAAATAAAAATAAATCAATTTTGAATTAATTTTTTTTTTTTTAGTGTTTTATTTAGATTTTTATTTTTATTTTTTATTACAGTTTTATATTTAAAATGTGTGTGTTGTTCTGTGAATATTTTTTATATTTTTGCATTTTTATTGTATTTTTTATTGAATTCTTCTTCTTCTGGGAATGGTAATATAAACATAAAAAGCAACTGTGCAAATTTAGATCCCACCCCGTGTTAAAAATAAAATAATAAAATTCAATAAAAATTAAATCATTAAATAATAACCATAAAATGAATAATAAATAAAAATAAATAAAACAATAGAACACTTAATAAAATACAATGTAGACCTTTAAAAAAGATAAATAATAATAATAATAATACAAATAAAATAATTAATGATAACAGATAAATAACAATAAAATATTTTTTTTACAAAGATTTTAGAAAAGATGGCACAACATTGAATTTTTATTGTATTTTCTACAGAATTTTTCTAGCAACATAAACATAAAAAGCAACGGTGCAAATTTAGAACCCACCCCAAGTTAAAAATAAAATAATAAAATAAAATAAAAATAAAAAATACTAAAATACAATGTAGACCTTTAAAAAAGATAATAAATAAACAAAAATAATAAAACAAAATTAATAATAATACATTAATAAATAACCATAATTTTTTTTATTAAGATTTTAGAAAAGATGGCACAACATTGAATTTTTATTGTATTTTCTACAGAATTTTTCTAGCAACATAAACATAAAAAGCAACGGTGCAAATTTAGAACCCACCCCAAGTTAAAAATAAAATAATAAAATAAAATAAAAATAAAAAATACTAAAATACAATGTAGACCTTTAAAAAAGATAATAAATAAACAAAAATAATAAAACAAAATTAATAATAATACATTAATAATTAACCATAATTTTTTTTATTAAGATTTTAGAAAAGATGGCACAACATTGAATTTTTATTGCATTTTTTACAGAATTGTTCTAGCAACATAAACATAAAAAGCAACGGTGCAAATTTAGAACCCACCCCAAGTTAAAAATAAAATAATAAAATAAAATAAAAATAAAAAATACTAAAATACAATGTAGACCTTTAAAAAAGATAATAAATAAACAAAAATAATAAAAAAATAAATTAATTAATGATAATAGATAAATAAATAACATTGAAATATATTTTTTTACAAAGATTTTAGAAAAGATGGCACAACATCAAATATTTATTGTATTTTCAACAGAATTTTTCTTTTTTTTTTGTAAAAACAACAGGATTTTTTTTATAGTGCACCAACCTGTAGATTAGGTTAGTATACTAAGTACAGTTTTCAAAATGTAATCAGTAACAGTAATGGTAATCTTCCAGCTCTGTCAGTGTGTTCTGGGAGGTTGAACTGTATTTGAGGTGATTTACTGTATAAGGCAATGTAACATTTCTGCCGTTTTGTTTCAGGAGGGCATCTGAAATGAAATGCTGTCAGAAACAGGCTGGTTAAGGAAATGTTTTGTTAACAGCTTTTCAGTGGCCATAGCTTTTCCGTGAGTAATCCTCTTCTTTCACATTGATTTAAACACAAGCATCACAGTAGTTTAGGATTTCTCTTTTCCTGTCGGGCATTTGTTTATTCATTCATACTCACTTTATGTCTGATCTGAGCATCTCTGAGTGACTGTTCAAGTGTAAATGAAGTGTACTGTAAGCTAAAGTGTTTGAAACATGAGTTGAACTAAACAGTTGGTTGATGTGTAGCGGCGGATCAGTCATTCATGAGCCGTACAGCAGAAGCTGAGCGCCGTCCAAAGCCGTTCATCTGTCAAAGACTGTACCCATGCGTGTGGCCAAATTGCCAATCCATCCGTCCTTCTGCCAGAACGTGCGCGATATCACATTGGTGATGTTTTGTGTGCATTAGCAAACTATTTCTAATGCAGGATTCCCAGCCGTTATCTGTTACCAAAGAAAAATAGAACCACAATACAGACTAACAGGTCTTTTCTGCTGCGTTATCTGTTCACTATGCAAATCACAGTAGTCAATTTTGTTTTTATCGCAATTGGGTGAAATTTTAAATCATTTCACTTAGTTTTAATGGATGTTCATTTGTTTCCTGGTGGGCACTAATTTCTATTCGAGTGTTAAAATTGATAAATGATAAAAGTCGGAACTCATTCCATTTTGAGATACGGGACGATAATGTGGCAAAACAGTAAATTAATATCAAAGCTAATATCGAAGAACAGAGATTCAAAAATAATCTCCCAAAGTTATGTAGTCCAGATAATTGAGTAACGGAATTTAAATGACTATTAATGTTCAACACATTAACACTTCATCCAAGCAACGTAAAATAAACCAAATAATAAATAAATCAATAAATAAATATAACACAAATTAAATCACATTTTTCAAAAGTTCCGATAATTTTAAGGCACTTTTTTTTTTTCAAATGTTTTATGGATTAAATAAAAAATTAAAATAGTTTTTAAATGCTGTGAAACAAGGAGAAACTTTAACTTTGACTATTAAAGTTGACATAAAGTTTTACTAAAATAGTTTTTCAAGCAGCATATAATAAACTAAATAATATGAAAAAAAAAACTAAAAAAAAAAATACTATAACACAAATTAAATTACATTTTGTTGACAAAAGTTCAGAGAATTTTAAGGCATTTTTTGTTTTCAAATGTTTTATGGATTTAAATAAAATGTAAAAATCATTTTTAAATGGCATGAAACAAGGAGAAACTTTGACTATTAAAGCTGACATAAAGTTTTACTAAATTTGCTGGAAATGAACTTTTTTCTTTTCTTTTCTTTTTTTTTTTTTCTCCCACATTTTTTTCACTTTATTAAACTTTCAAATAACAAACAGACATTGTCATCTTCCAATGTTAAACACATTCAACACTTCATCCAAGCAGCATATAATAAACTAAAAAAAATAAAATAAAATAATACTATAACACAAATTAAATGACGTTTTGTTTTCAAATGTTTTATGGATTTAAATAAAATTTTAAAATAATTTTAAATGACATGAAACAAGGAGAAACTTTGACTATTAAAGCTGACATAAAGTTTTATTAAATTCGCTGGAAATTAAAAATTTTTTTTGTGTCCCGCAGTTTTTTTTTCCCCCACTTTATTAAACTTTCAAATAACAAACAGGCGTTGTCATCTTCCAAAGTTAAACACATTTAACACATCATCCAAGCAGCATAAAATAAACTAAATAAAATAAAAAATTAAATTAAATAATACTATAACACAAATTAAATGACGTTTTGTTGACAAAAGTTCAGAGAATTTTAAGGCACTTTTTTTTTCAAATGTTTTATGGATTTAAATAAAAAATTAAAATAGTTTTTAAATGATGTGAAACAAGGAGAAACTTTAACTTTGACTATTATTAAATTATTTCCACTTTATGTGTAGCTTCTGCAAAGATGAATTTTGTTGATACTGATTTAATTTGTTCAGTAACAGCCTAAATGTATGATTATTATTACAACTGACAGATTAAACGTAAGGATTAGACTCAAAAGACGATGCACACTTTTGGGAAAAATGGCTTTATAAAGGTAAAAATGCCCATAAAAGGTAAAAATCAATTTAAACTTAGGAAAAGAATAATTTTTATTACACACACACACACTCTCTCTCTCAAGCAAAGGTGCCTTTTAAAATATTTATTCAAATAAATACTTTTAAATAATTTGAGCTTGGTTTAATAGCATATAAATTAAGCTGTAAAATAAATAGTTTATCCCTTTAAATGCAATGGATTTTTAAAGATATCAACAAAACACATGCAAACAACTTTAAAAGTGATTTTCTCAGGTTTTCAATTGAAAAAGAGGGCAGATGACCATAACTTAAATGGCTATATCTTTAAAACCATTCAAGGGATTGACTAGGATATCATTTTAATGCTTATGGTCTCCTCTTTCCATTGATATCAAAATCTCAATTCTGAAATTGTGACTCATTTTGCTGGATCAGGTCTCAAATAAATAATGCTTCCATTAAATATGACTTTTGTAAAATCCACTAACAAAAGCCGTTTCTGCAATGACATCACCCCACAGGAAGTGACGTCATTTTGGAGGGAAATCAGCAGCATCTGACGAATTCTAGGATGTTTTTCTGGTTTTGATCAGCTTGATCATCATTTCAAAATGTGAAAATGAACTGGAAGTGGACGTCCTCGTGTAAGTAAACTGTCAATTACTCGCTGCGACTAAATTCAGCTCTTTATCATCTTCATGTTTATCTTTTTGTCGTTGCGTAAATAATCAAGTTAATAACTTTCAAGCACATTTCTGGAAGTCTGAGATGCTTTTGATAGGAATGCTTTAAAGTGCAGCGCGCATTTGTTTGTAGTGATTGAAAGGTTTCGCATGAAAGCAAAGACTAATGAATACGGACAGGAGTTTAAATGCCGTTTACTCGAGTTTAAATGCTGTTTAATGCAAAACACACTTTAGCAAATGAACACAGCATATGTGATACTTAAAATCTTTAAAAAGTTTTAAAAGTTTTAAAAGTTTAAAAGTTTTACAATTAAAAACTAAGACAAATCATGTGAAAAGCATAGCATACGGAGCTAAATATATCATGCAAACATCAAAATATGTTCATTTACAAATGCACTGCTCATTTCAACTAAAAAACTGCAGAGAGATGTATAGGTAGGGGCACATTTTTCCATTTCCATTTTTCCACTTTTTAGCCATTTATTTTGGTGCAGTTCCTAAAAGTCCAACCCTATGTAGTTTTTAATGGAGTGTTTTGGATGTGATTTACAGAACAAATGAGGTCTTGAACAAGATGGTTCACCTAAAATCAACATCTTCTCATCATCAGGTGTCTCTTTTACATGCAATGAAAGCTGATAGAAACAGTGACTCCAATCAAAAGTATATAAATAAATAAATATCTTAAGTTGCTGGGGTATATTAGTTGCAATAATCAAAAATACATTGCATGAGTCAAAATGATTGATTCCTCTTTTAAATGTTTTAAATGTTGTTTAATAGCATATGTGATACTTAAAATCTAAAGTCTTACAATTAAAAGCTCAGACAAATCATGTGAAAAGCCACAGGACGGCTGTGATTTGACTGAATTTTACCACAAGTTTACCACATTTTTCCTGGGTTAGATATAAAAGTGTCAGAATCTCTTTCTTGCAGTGACTAATACAGTCATTCAAGCCATTCATTCACTTTAAAGATCCACAATTCAGTCACTTGGTGGGATGTCTTCAGTAGTTTTTAATGGAGTGTTTTGGATGTGATTTACAGAACAAATGAGGTCTTGAACAAGATGGTTCACCTAAAATCAACATCTTCTCATCATCAGGTGTCTCTTTTACATGCAATAAAAGCTGATAGAAACAGTGACTCCAATCAAAAGTATATAAATAAATAAATGTCTTAAGTCGCTGGGGTATATTTGTTGCAATAGTCAAAAATACATTGCATGAGTCAAAATGATTGATTTTTCTTTTAAATGTTTCAAATGCTGTTTAATGCAAAACACACATTAGCAAATGAACAGCATATGTGATACTTAAAATCTGTAGTCTTACAATTAAAAACTCAGACAAATCATGTGAAAAGCATAGCATACAGAGCTAAATATATCATGCAAACATCAAAATATGTTCATTTACAAATGTACTGCTCATTTCAACTCAAAAACTGCAGTGAGATGTATAGGTAAGGGCACATTTTTCCATTTTTTAGCCACTAAAAGTCCAACCCTATGTCTGGAATTTAATTTTAAAGATCCACAATTCAGTCAGTTGGTGGGATGTCTTCAGTAGTTTTTAATGGAGTGTTTTGGATGTGATTTACAGAACAAATGAGGTCTTGAACAAGATGGTTCACCTAAAATCAACATCTTCTCATCATCAGGTGTCTCTTTTACATGCAATAAAAGCTGATAGAAACAGTGACTCCAATCAAAAGTATATAAATAAATAAATGTCTTAAGTCACTGGGGTATATTTATTGGTCAAAAATAGTCAAAAATACATTGCATGAGTCAAAATGATTTATTTTTCTTTTAAATGTTTTAAATGCTGTTTAATGCAAATGAACACAGCATATGTGATACTTAAAGTCTAAAGTCTCACAATTAAAAACTAAGACAAATCGTGTGAAAAGCCACAGGGCGGCTGTGATTTGATTGAATTTTACAAGTTTACCACATTTTTCCTGGGTTAGATATAAAAGTGTCAGATTCTCTTTCTTGCAGTGACTAATACAGTCATTCTAGCCATTTATTTTGGTGCAGTTCCTAAAAGTCCAACCCTATGTCTGGAATTTCATTTTAAAGATCCGCAATTCAGTCAGTTGGTGGGATGTCTTCAGTAGTTTTTAATGGAGTGTTTTGGATGTGATTTACAGAACAAATGAGGTCTTGAACAAGATGGTTCACCTAAAATCAACATCTTCTCATCATCAGGTGTCTCTTTTACATGCAATGAAAGCTGATAGAAACAGTGACTCCAATCAAAAGTATATAAATAAATGTGAGTCACAAAACCAGTCTTAAGTCGCTGGGGTATATTTGTTGCAATAGTCAAAAATACATTGCATGAGTCAAAATGATTGATTTTTCTTTGAAATGTTTCAAATGCTGTTTAATGCAAAACACACATTAGCAAATGAACACAGCATATATGATACTTAAAATCTGTAGTCTTACAATTAAAAACTCAGACAAATCGTGTGAAAAGCCACAGGGCGGCTGTGATTTGACTGAATTTTACCACAAGTTTACCACATTTTTCCTGGGTTAGATATAAAAGTGTCAGAATCTCTTTCTTGCAGTGACTAATACAGTCATTCAAGCCATTCATTCATTTTAAAGATCCACAATTCAGTCAGTTGGTGGGATGTCTTCAGTAGTTTTTAATGGAGTGTTTTGGATGTGATTTACAGAACAAATGAGGTCTTGAACAAGATGGTTCACCTAAAATCAACATCTTCTCATCATCAGGTGTCTCTTTTACATGCAATGAAAGCTGATAGAAACAGTGACTCCATTCAAAAGTATATAAATAAATAAATGTCTTAAGTCGCTGGGGTATATTTGTTGCAATAGTCAAAAATACATTGCATGAGTCAAAATGATTGATTTTTCTTTTAAATGTTTCAAATGCTGTTTAATGCAAAACACACATTAGAAAATGAACATAGCATATGTGATACTTACAATCTAAAGTTTTACAATTAAAAACTAAGACAAATCATGTGAAAAGCATAGCATATGGAGCTAAATATATCATGCAAACATCAAAATATGTTCATTTACAAATGTACTGCTCATTTCAACTAAAAAACTGCAGTGAGATGTATAGGTAAGGGCACATTTTTCCATTTTTTAGCCACTAAAAGTCCAACCCTATGTCTGGAATTTAATTTTAAAGATCCACAATTCAGTCACTTGGTGGGATGTCTTCAGTAGTTTTTAATGGAGTGTTTTGGATGTGATTTACAGAACAAATGAGGTCTTGAACAAGATGGTTCACCTAAAATCAACATCTTCTCATCATCAGGTGTCTCTTTTACATGCAATAAAAGCTGATAGAAACAGTGACTCCAATCAAAAGTATATAAATAAATGTGAGTCACAAAACCAGTCTTAAGTCGCTGGGGTATATTTGTTGCAATAGTCAAAAATACATTGCATGAGTCAAAATGATTGATTTTTCTTTGAAATGTTTTAAATGCTGTTTATAGCATAGCATATGTGATACTTAAAATCTAAACTTTTTAAATAAAAAAACTCATGCAAAAATCCAGGACGGCTGCAATTTGATTGAATTTTAGCATCAGTGCCTAAACAAAATAGTGTCGTCAAACACAGCAAATCAAAATCCAAAGATAATCAGGGGCTTTATGTGATTTATGGTGTGTTTATTCTAAATTATGGGATGGAATGTGATTAAAATAGGCAAAAAGTGATTTCGGCGGTGCTTGAGAAAACATTTGATTTAGAGTTTAAGTGTTGAGCGTCAATTAAACACAGAGCACAGTAATACTGATATTTATTTTGATAAATCTCTGGACGGCTTTAGAAGTTTATCTCATGTGTTTCAGTCCGTTTCTGTGAGTAAACAGAAGGAAACTTCAGGACGTCGAGAGCTGATTGAACATCTTTAATCGCTTTATTCTCTGCCTTCAGCTCTGATGATTAACATTAATATGATCGGCGCTGTAATGTACTGTAACGTGTCTTTAGTTAACCAACCGAGAACGTCTTCAAAAGCATTTAACACCATTAGCTGATTTAATGATGTTCAGAGAGATTCTATGTAGAATTTTTTTTTAAATAAAATCCTTAATGCTTTGATTTAGATGAATAAACTCCAGAACAGTTTATCTTTTAATCTGCTTCAGTAATAATCAGTGATTTCAGGAGTTAAATTCATCAGCTGTCCTTCTTTGATATTCTGCGTCTGCCTTTAAAGGTGTTTGATAATTTGAGTTTATAGAGTCTTCATCTGAATTCAGGTCCTGCTCTGTAAATTCACATTTTTTCTGAATCTTTTATTCTCTTTCTTCATTGTTCTTCATCTTTGTGCAGGCTCTGCTTGTTTTAACTCTGAACCTGCGTCAAATGTCTGTGATTTAACTCACTGAACCCAGAACAAAGAATCCAGGGCTGTATAAAAGAGGCTTTCTATCTTCAGACGGCAGCTAACCGTCTTATCTGCACGCGTTTGTTATATTTAATTACTTTCTGCCAGAGTCATTATTTTCCAAAATACAAATGCATTATTTTCTCAAACTCAATGAACTCCTGAAATGCAAATGAATTCAGGTAATGATACGCTGGTGTCTGCCGGTGGCGTTAATGGAGATGCGAGGGGAAATATTTTCAGCAAAATCCAATGAAAGATCATTGCCACAGTCTGCTCGGACAGCTTTATGCAATTACATAAAGTCAGAATGCACAGGTTTATACCTTGGCAGGGAGACAAAGTTTTTTTTTTTTTTCAGTGGAATAACTTTGAGGGTTTTATAGTAGATTATGTGGCTTTGTTTTATTTCATTCACATTGGTTACATCAAATATAGCAACCCAGGAATGGTGACATTTCTGCAAAATTATATTATGTTGCTTGTTGCACATTTTGTGACACTGTGAGCACTTCACATCACAAGTCCGACACTGCACCGGGTGCGCTTCTGAGCAAGTTTACCACATCAGAAAAACCAAGCATACGGAGCTAGATATATCATGCAAACTTCAAAATATGTTCATTTACAAATGCACTGCTCATTTCAACTGAAAACTGCAATGAGTTGTATAGGTAGGGGCACATTTTTCCTGGGTTAGATATAAAAGTGTCAGATTCTCATTCTTGCAATGACTGATACAATCATTCAAGCCATTTATTTTGGTACAGTTCCTAAAATGCTCCTGAGTCCAACCCTGTGTCTGGAATTTAATTTTAAAGATCCACAATTCAGTCTCAGTGGAGACTTGGTGGGATTTCTTCAGTAGTTTTTAATGGAGTGTTTTGAATGTGATTTACAGAACAAATGTGACCCTGGACCACAAAACCAGTCATAAGTGTCAGTTTTTCGAAAATTGAGATTTATACATCTTCTGAAAGTTGAATAAATTAGTTTTCCATTGATGTATGGTTTGTTAGGATAGGACAATATTTGGCTGAGATACTCCTGTTTGAACATCTGGAATCAGAAGGTGCAAAAAAATAAAAATATTGAGAAAATCGCCTTTAAAGTTGTCCAAATTAAGTTCTTAGCAATGCATATTACTTAACAAAAATTAAGTTTTTATATATTTACGGTAGGAAATTTACAAAATATCTTCATGGAACATGATCTTTACTTAATATCCTAATTATTTTTGGCATAAAAGAAAAATCAATAATTTTGACCCATACTATGTATTTTTGGCTATTGCTACAAATATACCCCAGCGACTTAAGACTGGTTTTGTGGTCCAGGGTCACAAATGAGGTCTCAAACAAGATGGTTCACCTAAAATCAACATTCTCTCATCATCAGGTGTCTCTTTTACATGCAATAAAAGCTGATAGAAACGGTGACTCCAATCAAAAGTATATAAATAAATTCTTAAGTGGCAATAGCCAAAAATACACTGTATGGGTCAAAATGATTGATTTTTCTTTTATGCCAAAAATCATTAGGATATTAAGTAAAGATCATGTTCCATGAAGATATTTTGTACATTTCCTACCCATAAATATAACAAAACTTAATGTTTGATTAGTAATATGCATTGCTAAGAACTTCATTTGGACAACTTTAAAGGCAATTTTCTCAAAATTTAGATGTTTTTGCACCCTCAGATTACAGATTTTCAAATAGTTGTATCTCGGCCAAATATTGTCCTATCATAACAAACCATACATAGCTTTCAGATGATGTATAAATCTCAATTTTGAAAAAGTGATGCTTATGACTGGTTTTGTGGACCAGGGTCACAAATAATAAACTTGACTATAAATAAACTTGACTTAAGTTAAAATATGGTTTTATTTTGTTTAGTATTTTTGACATTTTTAAACAGCCCTTGCCTTAATTATGGAGAAGAGAAAGTGTTCTGGAGATTCAGTAGATCTTCACCTGTGTTTACCTGAAGAATGAGCATCATATGTGACTCTGAAGCACAAAACCAGTCTTAAGTATCACAGGTTTATTTGTAGCAATTGCCAAAAATACATTGTATGGGTCAAAATTATAAATTTTTCTGTTATGCCAGAAATTATTAGGATATGAAGTAAAGAGCATGTTCCAATGAAGATATTTTGTAAATGTCCTACTAAAAATATTTTAAAACTTAATGTTTGATTAGTAATATGCATTGATAAGGACTTCATTTGGACAACTTTAAAGGTGATTTTTCTCTAAAATTTAGATTTTTTTGCACCCTCAGATTACAGATTTTCAAATAGTTGTATCTTGGCCTTATATTGTCCTATCCATATATGAAAAGAAACCTTATTTATTCAGCTTTCAGATGAAGTATAAATCTCAATTTCGAAAAAATTTACTCTTATGACTGGTTTCGTGCTCCAGGGTCACTAATAATAAACTTGACTGCAAATAAACTTGACTTAAGTTAAAATATGGTTTTATTTCATTTAGTATTTTTGACATTTTTAAACAGCCCTTGCCTTAATTATGGAGAAGAGAAAGTGTTCTGGAGATTCAGTAGATCTTCACCTGTGTTTACCTGAAGAAAGAGCATCATATGTGACTCTGAACCACAAAACCAGTTTAAGTAGCACATTTTTATTTGTAGCAAACTGTCAAAATTATACATTTTTCTAAAATTCTTAGGCCAGAAATCATTAGGATATTAAGTAAAGAGCATGTTCCAATGAAGATATTTTGTAAATGTCCTACCATAAATATATCAAAACATAATGTTTGATTAGTAATATGCATTGCTAAGAACTTCATTTTACAAATTTAAAAGTGATATTCTCAATAGATTTTTTTGCACCCTCAGATTCCAGTTGTATCTCGGCTAAATATTGTCCTATCCTAATGAAAAGCTTAAGCAGATGATGTACAAATATGTCTGGTTTTATGGTCCAGAGTCACATGTGAGGGTGAATCAGTGAGGACAGTAACTTCATTCTTGTGTAGAGCTTCTTAGGAACTTGTTTACTATAATAACAGATGAATCCTATATTATATTGATCTGGATCTGTGTCTCAACGGAGTAAATGTTTACAAACGGATTGATTTGAAGCTTCTGGTTGGTTAATTTGTCTCAGTGGGAGTGAAAGTCTGTTGATCTGAAACGGCGTCGGTTGATTTGTCTCGTTCTGCTTTCGCAGGACATTTGAAATGGAAACTTTCTCAGAGAAGCGCTTTATGTCGCGTCACGTTTCCCACGAGATCAGGTCGGTTTATCCGTCCGTCGCTCATCCGTGTTTTCTCATGTCAGTGTTTTATTAGCCGGCGTGAGAAGCAGCAAACATAATCTGGTGATTCCTGACATGAGAACATCATGTTCTCTAACTGCAGCTGAAAAATGAATCTTTTAGTATCTGAAACACAAAGCGGAGACCTCAGATACACCAGAACAAATGTAGGACTGCAATTGTGTTTGGTGGACATCCTACTGTAGATATTATGTATATTTACATTTACATTTAGTTATTTAGCAGACGCTTTTATCCAACGAGGACAAGCCCTAAAAAACTGCCGTAATTTATTTACATTTTCTCATACCAAGTAGAATTCGCATCCATTAACATATTTATTGACATATCACTTACTGAAATGAAATTATAGTTTAGCTTAATTTGGAGTATTTTCTTATCGCACAATGCTCATTTCATAATATTATGCCTGATATGTGTTTTAATATGTGTCTCTGTATAATATCGGTCTTTAAATGCAAGATATTTAAAGTGTGCCTGAAGTATACTTGCAATAGTTTGACTTTAACACAATCAAATATGCAGCAGCTATATCTTTAGTTGGATTTAAGCACTTCCACACAATTATTTAAAAAATAAATAGTTAAAATTAGTTGTTCCGATTTAGCGCACTTTAGGTATACAGTTTAGTACACCAAAAGTACAATTGCAGGGTGTTTTTATTATTAATAACATTTAAATATGCAAATGTATTTGTAAAATACTTAGCACTAAATAAATGTATATGTTCTGGGTGCTGAACCTCACTGACCAGTCATTTATTTGTTTCCATTACATGTGTATAAAAGACCAACTAGTGCTGCGCAATTATGGATAAATGGAGAATAACTACTTTATTTTTTTAAATCGATATCACTATTCTACCATGATTCTGGAAAAAAAACAACAACAGACAACTAAACAAAATAACATGTAATTTACTAGTTTCTACTAAAATTGCTACAGTCTATTTATAAAATATATTCAATATTTAAAAAAAATAATAATACAAAATATTCAAGGCTTATTAAGAAGTCACTTGTTTCATTCCTGAATGAATCAACGTCTTTTTATTTGAAGCGTCGTCACTTTCAAAAAGGTGATTTATTTTATTTTGTTCGCTACTGTAGACAACAGTGTTTATATCCGAACTATACACTTCTATTCCAGTACTTCTGTGATTATATGAATGTTTGCAACACAGAAACAGCGACACGAAAGGCTGTGTAAAGATGTTTCATATGCATTAAACTGTTCTCTCTGAGCAGCGCAAACACAGATTTGAATTTCACGTTGTGATTCAAGGCTTTAATAGACAGCTGAAACCTGCCATTTAGGAACAAGATTGCATGGGTAATTGAATATGTTCACGATCTGGCTATTTATTAAATATCGGAAAACATCAAACGAGGGCTTTAAAGCTGTCTTAATGAAATGAAATGTAAGGTAAGCGGTAAACCACCTAAATAAAGATTGCTTTTCGTCATGGACAATTTGATTTCTAGTACTTGGAGAGCAAGCAAAATAAATAAATAAATAAATAAATAAATAAAAAAATATATATATACACTACCGTTCAAAAATTTGGGGTCAGTAAATGTTTATTCATTCTTTTTTTTGAAAGAAATGAATAAATGTTTACATGAATAAAAAGTGACATAATAGATTTACATTGCTAGAAAAGATTTATAGTTTGAATAAATGTTGTTCTTGAAAGAAAAAAAATACAGGTTCAAAAAAAAAAAAACATTGGCGGCACAACTGTTTCCAAAACTGATAATTCTACTAATAATTGAGAATATCAGAATGATTTCTGAGAGATCATGTGACACTTAAGCCTGGGAAACTGAGTAACAGCTGATGAAAAATCAGCATTGCATCACAGGAATAAATTATATTTTAAAGTATATGAAAATAAAAACCATTATTTTCTATTGTAATAACATTTTGTAATATTACAGTTTATTTTCTATATTTTTGATAAAATAAATGCAGTCTTGACTTAATAAAAAAATGGCAAGTCTTACTGACCCCAAACTTTTGAACAGTAGTGTGGATATATATATATATATATATATAAAACATATTTATTCATAGTTTATTTTCTATATTTTTGATAAAATAAATGCAGTCTTGACTTCATTAAAAAATTGCAAGTCTTACTGACCCCAAACTTTTGAACGGTAGTGTATATATATATATATATATAAAACATATTTATTTGTGACCCTGGAGCACAAAACCAGTCTTAAGTCGCTGGGGTTTATTTGTAGCAATAGCCAAAAATACATTATATGGGTCAAAATGATTGATTTTTCTTTTATGCCAAAAATCATCAGGATATTAAGTAAAGATCAAGATATTTTGTGAATTTCTTACCGTAAATGTATCAAAACTTCATTTTTGATAAGTAATATGCATTGCTAAGAACTTGATTTTGACAACGTTAAAGGCGATTTTCTCACTATTTTTATTTTTTTGCACTTTCATATTTCAAATAGTTGTCGAATATTGTCTGATCCTAACAAACCATACATCAATTGAAAGCTTATGTATTCACATACTTTCAGATGATATATAAATCTCAATTTAAAAAAAATGACACTTATGACTGGTTTTGTGGTCGAGGGTGAATGTGAATGGTCCATCTTCAAAAAGATCAGGGGCTTTTGGCAAAACATCAGGGGCTTAGATTAGTCTCAGATTAGCTTAGTGCAGTATACATACATATATATTTACTTGTTTGGTTGGTTGATTTATTAATTGACGTGATCCTGGTTTGTGGTTTGATCTTGATGATGTTTGCTGATGGATTGTTTAATTATCAGTATGATGTGACATTATGAATGGCTTGTGTTTGTGTAATGGATCCTAATGGCTTGTTTGTAAATGGAAGGGCAGATTCTCTCTGATCTCCATTAGAAACACTCATTTATGTGTTTACTGAGAGGACAGTGTTTTTGTGAGGGTTCGGGTCGTTTTTGTATGTGCTGTAATTTTACTGAACTCTTTGCGTCTGACATGTTTCTACAGTGAAAAAAAAAAATCCGTCAAATTTAGGGTAGAAAACTGACAGCTGTGGTTGCCAGAATTTCACCATAAAAGCAACGTTTTTACAGTTTACAGTTAAATTTAATATGATTAACTGATATAATTGTAATGTACTAACTTATTGAAGTACTAAAATTAGTTTTATACCTTTGTAATACACTGATAGTCACATGATAAACTAAAGCCCATCACAAGTAGCCTTTAAATATGAACATATATAGAAGGTCATTCACACAAACACTAAACACCATTATGATAACACACATGAAACTGAAATAATGCAATAAACATTCGTTTAATAACATTAGATGTAGGATACAAACCTGCACAGAAAAAAACTAAAAAAAAAAGAATTATTTCAACAACAAAAAAATAAAAACATCAAATAAAAAAAATGTAATGCAGGGAATTCTATTCACTGTAAATTTTACAGTATTTTACCGTTAACCATTTAACAGGTTTTTACTGTAGAATTTTTACAGTATTTTACTGTTAAATTCACAGGCATTTTTTACAGTGTAGATCTAGTGGTAGTTTAACGCTTAACTCTCATGAATGAATTAAATTGGACCTCAGAATCAAAATCGTATTATTATGAAACGTAATTTTATGTGTTTATATTTTTATTTATAAAATGTAAATGTAAAAGTAGTATTTTTTTGTATTTGGCATGAATTGTAAAAGTAAACAAAAAAACTTTCTAAATGCAAAATATTAGATACACTGTTATTTAAAAATTTGAAGGTGAAATGCAACCATTTTATTTTCCTTTTTTGAGAGAGATTCACTCATATTTTAGTTCAGTACACTTATTTTTTTTCTATGAAACAATTTTCACTCAGAAATTGCTTGTAAAAAAAGAGATGGCAAGTAACGTGATGAACTGAACATGTCATTTTGAAGCAGAAAGACTTGAAATAGCATTTTCTTGTAAAAATCATATTTACTTTGTGTGAAGTGAATTATCAGCTCATGTTCACGTCTGAAGGATCTGGTCCGCGTCTGAAGGCTGATTTGATGACTCTGGCTTTAATTAGTATAGCCTGTATTAGTGATGTCAGCAGTTCTTTACAGGCTATGCTAATCTATGCCAGAATCATCAATGCAATGGATCTGACTTTCCTCTGAAGAAACGCTCCAACATTTCACCGGGATTCAGGCCGTTTGTGATTATGAGCATTTGTTGGGCATAAACCTGCTTTTACAGCACATCCAGCTCATGTTTAACAGTTACTTGTGTGTGTTAAATCTTTTGTAAACAAAGAAACACAGTATGTGTGTAAATATAAGTGTGTTTATGCATTGTGAATGTACATTGAGCTATAAAAGTGAATGATTGGTTTTCAACTGAATCTTCTGAATCTTCTTTGTTACAAAACAAAAATGTGATATTTTTGCTTGTTCGTGGATTTGTGTTTTGTAATCATTTAACTGTTAAATAAAGCAAAACCATTATGTAAAAGTGTATACAATGCAAAAATATTTTTCAAAGATTGTTATTGAACTATTGGAGTTCTACCAGAAAATACTATTTAATTCTTTCTGCATCAAAATTGCATTGCTTTTTAACTTAATTGTCAAATTTACTAGCAATTTCTAAGTAAAATATATATATATATATATTTATTTAATTATATTTATTTATATATTTATATTATATTTATTATATTCATACACTACCAGTCAAAAGTTTGGACACGCTCTCTCATTTAATGTTTTTTAAAGAAGTTTCTTATGCTTATCAAGGCTGTTTTCTTGATCAAAAATACAGAAAAAAAAGTAATATTCTGAAATATTATTACGATGTAAATCAATGTTCTTCTATATTAATATACATTAAAATTTAATTTATATCTGTAATTAAAGTTGAATTTTTAGCATCATTACTCCAGTCTTCAGTGTCACATGATCCTTCAGAAATCATTCTAATATACTGATTTATTATCAGCGCTGGAAACTTTTTGTAACCTGTGATATTTTTTCAGGATTTTTTGATCAATGAAAGTTTAAAAAAGAACAGTATTTAAAATAGAAATGTTTTCTAACAATATACTCTACTGTTCAAAAGTTTGGGGTCAGTTTGGGGTTTTTTTGAAAGAAATTAATACTTTTATTCAGCAAGGATGTGTTCAATTAACAAAAAGTGATAGCATAGATTTACATTGTTAGAAAAGATTTATATTTTGAATAAATGCTGTTCTTTTGAACTTATTATTCATCAAAGAATACTGAAAAAATATTTACACATAAGACTGTAGTAATAGCTGATGAATATATATATATATTTTGGAACCTGTGATATGTATATATATATATATATATATATATATATATATATATTTTAGGATTCTTTGATGAATAAAAAGCTAAAAAGAACAGCATTTATTAAATGTAAAAATGTAATGTAAATGTATTCTATCACGTTTTATTAATGTAACACATCCTTGGTGAATAAAATTATTAATTTCTTTAAAAAAAAAAATTAAAAAAACTTTTTACTTTTCTATTTTAAATGAATGTTTTTTTTTCTGCTTTTTTTTTTTTACTTTTTTTTTTCATCAAATAATCCTGAAAAAAGTATCACAGGTTCCAAAAAATATTAAGCAGCAACTGTTTGCAACATTTATAATAAATCAGTATATTATAATGATTTCTGAAGGATCATGTGACACTGAAGACTGGAGTAAGGATGCAGAAAATTCAGCTTTGCATCACAGAAATAAATTACATTTTAAAATATATTCACATAGAAAACATTTATTTTAAATGTAAATAATATTTCAGAATATTACCATTTTTTCAGTATTTTTGATCAGCATTGATGAGCATAAGAAACGTCTTTAAAAACAATGAAAAATCTTACTGATCCCAAACTTTTTGTGCAACATTTTGAATGAATTTATTATGAATTCCTTTGTGAAAGCCTGTCTCATGATGTGACAACATGCCCCTGTATCTTTTGGTTCTTTGTTAATAGCAGTGGCGATCTTGCTTTTGTTCTGTAAGTTTCTGTAAGGGTTTGACAGCAGCTGGGCTGTGATGAATGTCCTGTGGTGTGGACTCTGGCGGTCTGTGGGTGTTTGTGCTCAGATTAATGCTGTTGTTCTCGACGTGTGTCTCACGGGACGCTGGAGGATTTCCAGTTCATTCAGATGGCAAACAGCAGTGTCTTTCCTTGAACCAGACACAAGCGCTCGAATGAAAGCAGCAGATATTCTGCTTGACCAGCGAAGCCTTCGCTCAAATCCGCAGCCCTTTGATTTATGCAAAACAGAACAAACCCTGAGGATTTCCGTTCGCTTCCCCTCGAGCTGAACCGCTTTACACTGCATTCCTATCCAAGAACAGACCTTACACTGAATCTGTAGATCTAGAATAATAGTTCAAATGATTGCTTTAATTCATCGTTAGCCTATAGTTATTGTGACCAGAGCATTTTATTTTGTTATTTTAGTATTATTGAGATACTATTGTAGTTTTTGTTTAAATTAGTGTTTATTTTTATGTAAATAAATAATAAATAAGTAAATAAATAAATAAATAATGCATATATATTTAACAAAAATAAGAGTTGCATATATCTGATTTTAAATAGACTTTAAATAGAATTCCATTGGAACTGCATTACAATAAATAGATTTATTTTACTTTATTATATTTAATTTTTTCAGTGGGGACAATTTATTATTATTAGTATTATTAGTAGTATTTGTATTAGGGTTAGTTTTTGTTTAAATTAGTTTTTATTTTTATATAAATAAATATGTAATAAATAAATAAATAAATAAATAAATATTTAACAAGTAAGAGTTGCATATTTCTTCATTATTTTTAGTATTTTGTTTAGTATTATTGACATACTATTGTAGTTGTTTAAATTAGTTTTTTATTTTATGTAAATAAATATTAAATAAATTATATATATATATATATATATATATATATATATATAAATAAGAGTTGCACATTTCTGCTTTTAAATAGACTTTCATTGAACCTGCATTACTATAAATAATTTAATTTTAATTTTTGTTTTTATTTAATTATTATTGAGATACTGCTTTTAGTTTTTGTTTTAATATAAATAATACTAAATAAATAAATATTTAAAAAAATTAAAGTTGCATAGTTCTGCTTTTAAATTAACTTCCATTATATTTTTAATTTTTCAGTGGGGACAGTTTTAGTTATTTCAGTGTTAAGATACTACTCTACTTTTGTAAAAAAAAAAAAAAACTTTTATTTTTATTAAAATATTAAATAAATATTTAACAAAAATATTTTTAAGTAAACTTCCATGTTATTTTTAAATATTTATATTTATAGAATATTTGAAAAAAATAAGAGTTGCATATTTCTGCTTTTAAATAGACTTCCATTGTAAATGCATTTCTACTTTTTATGTTTTCTATTTTCCTTTTAATTAATAAAAAATAATCTCTATATTATTTTATTAATTTTATTTTAGTTTTAGTTATTTTAGTACATCAATGAAAATGAGAAATATATGCTTGGCAACTTGCTAAAATATAATAAATGTAGGCTTTTTCATATTTTGTTTTAGTTTGTTAATGTTGATATTTTATTCCAAGATACAAAAAAAAACAATGTTTTTCTCTCTTTTTTAAGGTTTTAATTTTAATTTTCGTTAAACATTTATACTGTATATGAGTTTTCCAGTTTTTCTACTTCATAATTTCATGTTTAATTCAATACATTCAATGCTGTTTCTTTGTAAAAATTTATTAGCAATTTCTGAGTATAAATCGCTTGACCATCACTTGTTTTTCGGTGCATGATCCACAGTGTATTTTTAGTTTACAGCGTGTTGTAATGTGATTTCTACAGCATTTTTCTAGCTGTTTCTTCCAGTCTAGAGTGAACAAATTCTCTGTAGATGGCTCTGGTTCCCATTCTCTTTCCTATTTGATATAAATGTGGTTTTACATGCACATAGTGAACAATAATAATATAATCAAGCACCACTAATAGTTTAATTTGTTCAGAATGCGAGGCCTGACTTTGGGTGTCAGTATTTTGTTTGTGTGGGATCATTATTAGCTGTTTGTGCTCCAGTAAGTCGACCCGTTCCAGCTCGAGAGGCTCACAGAAATGAAAGATTTACAGCAGGGTTTGTGGGAGACAACCAGAGGATTTCCAGCTCAGATGAGTGCAGACGGACACAAGTGTTAGTCGAGGTCAGACGCTCAGAATCCAGTCATTAGCATTTACAAACATGCAAATCAGCACCAGAATGGATTTAGTTGAAGTATACAGAACATGCGTTACATTTACTGATTTACATTTAGTCGGAGAATCGGCTGTATTTGTCTGTCTGACAGTGGCTCTGGATTCATGTGTGAATTATTAAAACTGAACTCTATTTTAATGGTCAGTGGAGTGTGTTAGGTCTAGTTCGTGTTTGGAGTTTGTTTGTGTCTTTCAATGCTTTTCAACTGGTATCATACAGAATAAACTAAATGTCCATTTGTTTGAGTTCATATAATCATGATCTGGACCAGAGTTATGATAGTTAAGTAAAACTAAAAATAAAACCATAAGTGTTTTTGTTTCTTGAAATAAACATAAATAAAAAATAAAATATATATAAAAAACTAGAAATACTTTATTTCAGCTAGTTGCTAAAACAACAGTTCTCATATTAATTTAGTTTAACGTAATGTACAAAAAATTACTTTAATAAAATGTAAAAAATAAATTACACTACTGATTATGTTAATTATTAATTAATATTAGCTAGGAAAATATGTAGATGTATTGAAAAAAGTATATTAAAAACAAAAGTAATTAAAATTATATATATATATATATATATATATATATACCATTCAAAAGTTTGGGACATTAAACGTTTTTTTAAATGATTTTATTTTGCATTTCTTCTGCTCATCAAGGCTGCATTTATTTGATTAAAAAATCCAGAAAAAACAGTAATATTGTGAAATATTATTTCAATGTAAAATAACTTTTTTCTATGTGAATATATTTTAAAATGTAATTTATTTCTGTGATGCAAAGCTGAATTTTCAGCATCATTACTCCATTATTCAGTGTCACATGAGTTGTACTGCTTAAAATTTAGTTGGAACTTAAAGGTTTAAAAGAACAGCATTTACTTAAAATAGAAATCTTTTGTAACTATATAAACTAAATTTACTTAATTATTTATTTATTTATTTTTGAAAGAAATTAATACTTTTATTCAGAAAGGATGTGGAAAAATTGATTCAAAGTGATAGATTTACATTGTTAGAAAAGTTTTGATATTTTGAATAAACTATGTTCTTTTAAAATTTTTATTCATCAAAGAATCTTGAAAAAAGTATCACAGGTTCCAAAAATTATTAAGCAGCACAACTGTTTCCAACATTGATAATACAAGTAATAAAACATGTTTGTTAAAATTATTTCTGAAGGATCATGTGACACTGAAGACTGGAGTAATGATGCTGAAAATTCAACTTTGCATCAAAGAAATAAATTAGATTTAAAATATATTAAAATAGAAAATCACTATTTTAAACTGGAATATTATTTCACAATATTACAATTTTTTTCTGTATTTTTAATCAAGTAAATGCAGCCTTGATGAGCATAAGAAACACACACACAAAAAAAATAATTTAAAAAAATGTCCCAAACTTTTCAACAGTATGTACATGTATATATATACAGGTTTTAGTTTTTAGTTTAGTCTTTTTTTAATACATCTACATATTTTCCTACCTAATATTAAATAATAATTAACATAATCAAAGAATTAAAATAATTCTTTAAAACACATTACTGATTATAACTTTTGAACCGTGTGTGTGTGTGTATATATATATATATATATATATGACATAGACAGTAGGAAAACCAACCATTTAAAATGTCCATAAAAGTGTCTGGTGTAGTTTTGTTGATGAAAAACTACCATTGACGGATGTCTTTCTGCTGTAGAGTATGACTAAAGACATTTAGTCAAGTGTTTTTCTCTCCATCAGGTTATTTATCTGTCATAGCTGTATTCTGTTATATGGTTAGTTTTATTATCTGCTCTCAGTGTTGTTTTTCCCTGCTGTCCAGAGCAGACCTAAGAGCCTTTTCTGTCTCGACCCATCTGCTGTTTGAGGCGAGTGATGAAACTAAACACAATTTATTGAGCGTCAGAATCTGATGTGTGTGTGGTCAGGACTGATCAGAGTCTGAGAGAAATGCAGAGGTTCAGCGGTTTGTTCAGCATCTCTGCATCTGTCCAGTGATTGAAGACGATGGAGAGCAGAGATCACTCACTCGTGAACCCAGAACAGCTTCAGACGCTCCCCCATGTCTCCAGACACCTGAAAAATTCATTGCTTTAATATTCTCATAGCGAGGAACACGTACATAACACACACATTCTCCTCAGCAGTGCTATATCTCTGATGGGCTCTGGCTGTAATTCTGTCTCAGCAGCTTCATGGCTGGTCACTGACTGTTCAGAATGAAATACTAACCTGATTCTCAGTGCAAACTCACTGTAAATACTCAACACACACAGATAATGGTACAAAAGCACTCACTGGAATGGTACCTTTTTAAAAGGTACAAATACGCAGTGTAGGGGAAGTTACTTTTAAAAGTAATGCATTACAATATTGCGTTACTCCCTAAAAACATAACTAATTACGTTACTTAGGTACTTTTTATGGAAAGTAATGCATTACAATATTGCGTTACTCCCTAAAAAAGTAACGAATTACGTTACTTAGTTACTTTTCATAGAAAGTAATGCGTTACAATACTTTTGCGTTACTTCCTAAAAAAGTAACGAATTAGTGCACAGAACAGACTCGATGACGGCTGAGTAGAACTGTTTTAGCAACTCCTGTGGTAGGTTGAGCTTCCTCAGCTGGCGAAGTACCAGAAATACCTATAAGAAATACCTTTGTTGGGCCTTTTTTACAATGGAGTCGATGGGAGTCAATCTGACCGCCATCAATTCGTGGCAATGAATGAAGAGGAATCATATCGATCGCAAGTTCAGTATGGAGTACCTCAAGGCTCAGTACTAGGACCATTACTTTTTACGCTTTATATGTTACCCTTAGGAGATATCATCAGGAAACACGGTGTTAGCTTTCACTGTTACGCTGATGATACTCAGCTCTATATTTCTTCAAGGCCTGGCGAAACATACAAAGTTGAAAACTAACGGAATGCATAGTTGATATAAAAAACTGGATGACAAGTAATTTCTTACTGCTAAATTCTGAAAAAACTGAGGTGTTAATTATTGGGCCTAAAACCTTGGCAAGTAATAATTTAAAACATGGTCTAATACTTGATGGCTGCTCTGGAAATTCATCATCAGTTAGAAACCTAGGTGTGTTATTTGATAGCAATCTTTCCTTCGAAACCACATTTCTAGCACTTGCAAAACAGCATTTTTCCATCTTAAAAACATAGCGAAATTATGACCTATGCTCTCAATGTCAAATGCAGAAATGTTAATCCATGCGTTCATGACCTCCAGGATAGATTATTGTAATGCTTTATTGGGTGGTTGTTGGTGTTCTGCACGCTTAATAAACAAACTCTGTTCCAAAATGTAGCAGCTAGAGTTCTTACTAGAACCAGAAAGTATGAGCATATTAGCCCACGTCTGTCAACACTTGGTTTGGAGGAGTGTAGGATCCTCAGGAACAGGATCCTCACATAAGATGTCCAGATGTTGCAGAATTAAGCTCAATGCCATGTTTATGGCATCATCCATGGATCTGTTTGCTTGGTAAGCAAACTGCTGGGGGTCCAGTAAGGGTCCAGTGATGTTCTTCAGATACATAAATAAATATCAGATACCGTTTCACTATGGTAATTTAGGCTTTTCTTGTTTCAAATTCTGAAAGCATCATGAAAATGATTAAAATGTCTGTAAATGTCTAGTTTAACTTTATGTACTAAAATAACTCAATTTACCTCAATCTCTATTTATCTTTGTGAATATTGTAGTGTAGTGGATGTTAAACACACAGACAGTGAACATCATGATGTCTGTATTTGTGCAGTGATTGTAAGTGAATGATCCGCAGCCGTTATCGTCCCGAACCAGAGCTTTAATCTTATTCCCATCTCACCTGTGTGCCAAAACGCAGCTTTTAAAACCCTTTGAATGTGTAGAGATGCTTCAGATAACGGGACGATTAATGCATATTTGAAGAGCCGAGTGAATCTCCTGAAAGACATCAGAATATTCCAGCCACAGAATCACTGAGTCTGCCTCTGTGCTTCTGAACAGCTGATGTGCTTTTGCACAAATGCTCACAACAGATGTTGAGCTGACTATTATATGAGTGTAATGTGAATTACACAGAGCCCAGTGAATGTGTCATGTATGATGATGATCTGAATGATCTGCTGTTTTTCAGTGATTAACGGAGCTGAACAGACATCAGCGCATGAGATCCAGCCGAGTCACCCATGAGCTTTAATCAGGAGATACGGTGAGAAAACACACGCCACAGATCTTTAGCATCTCAAAAACACCACTAAATGACCATTTGAGTCCACAGACTTATATACGATGGCTTATAGGAGATCTTCATTAGAGCACCATACGACTTGGTACAACTTTGGTAGTGCTTGTTTGTATGGAAAACTCCTAGAAATAAAGTCATATGGGTTTGAAATGATCAGTGTTGGGGGAAACGCATTACAAGTAACGCAAGTTACGTAATAATATTACTTTTTTCAAGTAACTGGTAAAGTAACGCATTACTTTTTTATTTCCAAGAAAATATCTGAGTTACTTTTTGTTTCCTTTATGTATTTACTCTCATTTTGTTAACCAATGACTTTGCTGCTGACCTTTGATCCAATTCAACCGTACACTGCAAAAATACTGTTCTTACTTACATTTTTTGTCTTGTTTCCAGCCAAAATATAAAAAAAAAATTAAATCAAGAAGTAAATAATTATTAAATAATCTGCCAATGGGGTAAGAAAAAAATATCTTATTTCAAACAGAAAACAAGATTATTTTGCTTGTTACAAGCAAAAACACTTATTTTATTTTTTTTTAGAAAAACGAGACAATTGTTATTTACTTGTCTGGAAAATCTTTCTTGATTTAAGATTTTTTAGATATTTTGGCTGGAAACCAGACACAAAATCTAAGCAAGAAAAGCATTTTTTGCAGTGTACTAATAAGCAAAACTTACTTTAGATGAACTAACATTTGTGCTTTTTTCTCATTGCTGAAGAGTGTTGAACTTTCTTTTCCTACAGTTCTACTGTACAGACGTCAATTTAATTTTCCTTTAGCCTTAGTCTTATTCACTTCATTTCATTTTGGTGTGAAAGGGCTTTTACATTTGATAAGAATCAGACTTTTTATATTAAAAACAAACAAGCAAACCCTGCCCAGATTTAAAAATTAACGCAAAAGTAATGTAACGCATTACTTTCTATAAAAAGTAACTAAGTAGCATGATTAGTTACTTTTTTAGCAAGTAACGCAATATTGTAACACATTACTTTGAAAAGTAACTTTCCCCAACACTGGAAATTATATGATGACACCTATAAAATATTTTAATAGCAGACCACATCAGATTCAAACTCATGCATTTAAATGATCAAAAGATTTTTAGTAACTTGCTAATCATGCTAAAAACATGCTAGCAACTTGCTAATCATGCTAGAAACATTCTAGTCATGTTAAAATCATGCTAGCAACATGCTAGTAACTTGCTAATCATGCTAGAACCATGCTAACGAAATGCTAGCAGCTTGTTAATCATGTTAGAAACATGATAACAACTTGCTAATCATGCTATAATCATGCTAGCAACTTGCTAATCATGCGAGGAACATGCTAGCAACATGCTAGTAAATTGCTAATCATGCTAACAACATGCTAGTAACTTGCTAACAATGCTAGAAACATGTTAGCAAATTGCTAATCATGCTAGAAACATCCTAATGACATGCTCATCATGACAGAAACATGCTATAAACTTGCTAATAATGTTAGAATCATGATATCAACTTGTTGATCACACTAGAAACATGTTAGAAACATGCTAACAACTTGCTAATCATGCTATAATCATGCTAGCAACATGCTAATCATGCTAGTAAATTGCTAACCATGCTGACAACATGCTAGTATATTGCTAATCATTCTAGAAACATGCTAACAACATATGAATGCTAGCAGCATTCTAGGAAATTGGTTAATCATGCTAACAACATGCTAGTAATATGATAATCTATCTGTAATATATCATCTATCTAGCTATCTGACTGTATTGTATGTAAAACATTTATGCTTTAAGCTTTAAAACTACTTTAAACTTCAAACATTTACAAACTTAAAGTTTGTCTTGACTAACTTTTTTTATCTAGTTAATATCAGTTTTATTGTTATTAGTCTGATCTACTGAAAAAATTCTCAAACAATTGCAAAGAAATAGCAAGTAAAAAAAAAAATGAAATGTACAATTTTGAAATACCTGTAGAGAGACTAAAATACTCTAATAATCTTTTTTAGTTTCCAAAAATTAAATGAAGTAAATAGTTCTAAATTATAATTATTGCTTGTTTAAAAAATGTAAATGTCAGTCGAGGTGTTTATGAACCACATGAATTCATAACACATTTCTGTATTTCACAGTGTGTGTTTGTTCGGTGATGGTGAAGGGGTGTAATTGAGCAGGTGGAGTGCTTTTTTTCTAAGAGGTTTGACATCCATCATGACCTGCATTACGCTGCGAAGATTATTATTATTAGAGCGGCAGAATTAACGATCGCGTCTGTCCTGCTGCTAATGCTGCACCAGAGGATAGATGAGAGAGAGTCATCAATGAGTGCATGTTTATTATATTCCATATGTAGCCTGTAAATCATCTGAAGGAATCTCTCATATCGATGTTTCTCATGCATAACGTCAGTGGAAGTAAATGGTGTTTGAGGCGGAGGACAGACTCTCAGTTCATGTGCAAATCACAATTATTTCTGTATCTGCGAGGGCTGCCAAAATCAACATGTTTCTTTGATATTTTAGTGTTTCTGCACGAGCTCAGTTGGCTGAAGTCATTTAGCAAACTGTTTACTCGCCTAATGAAGGAAAAAAGAGCTCTGATACTTGCTAATCATGCTAACAACATGCTAGTAACTTGCTAATCATGCTGGAAACATACTAGCAACTTGTTAATCATGTTAGAAACATGTTAGTAACATGTTAATCATGCTAGTCATGCTAACAACATGCTAGTGACATGCTAAACATGCTAGCAACATGTTAGTAACATGCTAATTATGCTACAATCATGCTAGCGACATGCTAGCAGCATGCTAATCATGCTAGAATCATACCAGTAACATGTTAATCAGGCTAGTAAAATGGTAAACATGCTAGCAACATGCTAGTAACTTGCTAATCATGCTAAAAACATACTAGCAACTTGCGAATCATGCTAGAATCATGCTAGTAACATGCTAATCATGCTAGAATCATAATGGCAACATGCTAATTATACTAGTAAAATGTTAAACATGCTGGCAACATGCTAGTAACTTGTTAATCATGTTAGAATTATACTAGAAAAATGCTAGTAACATGCTAATCATGCTAGAACCATGCTAGTAACATGCTAACAATTCTAGCAACATGCTAGTAACTTGTTAATCATGCTAAAATCATACTAGTAATTTGCTAATCATGCTAACAACATGCTAGTAAACTTGCTTGCTGATCATGCTAACAACATGTTAGTGGCTTGATAATAATGTTAACAACATGTTATTCACATGATAATATGCTAGAATCATGCTAACATCATGTTAGTAACTGGATAATCAATGCTAGAATTATGCTAACAATATGCTAGTAACATGCTAATCATGCTAAAATAGTGTTTGTAGCGTGCTAATCATGCTGTCAACATGCTAGTAACTTGGTAATCATTCTAGAATTATGTTAGCAACATGCTAGTAACTTGCTAATCATGTTAGAATTATACTAGAAACATGCTAGTAACATGCTAGAATCATGCTAACAACATGCTAGTAACATGTTAATTATGCTAGAATCATGCTAGTAACATTCTAACCATTCTAGCAACATGCTAGTAACTTGCTAATCATGTTAGAAATGTACTAGCAACTTGCTAATAATGCTAGAATCATGATTGTAGCTTGCTAATCATGCTGTCAACATGCTAGTAACTTGTTAATCAGGCTAGAATTATGTTAGCAACATGCTAATAAGTTGCTAATCATGTTAAAATTAAGTTATAAACATGCTAATCATGCTAGAGTTTGGAACTTGCTAATCATTCTAGAATCATGCTAGCAAATGCTAGTGGCTTGACTATCAATGCTAGAATCATGGTAGCAACATGCTAGTAATTTGCTAATCATGCTAACAACATGCTAGTGACTGTTATTCTTGCTAGAAACGTACTAACAACATGCTAGACATGCTAATCGTGCTAGAAACATGTTAACAACATGCTAGCAACTTGCTAATCATGCTAACAACATACTAGTGATACATTATCATCTATCTATCAACATTAAGCTTTTAAAACTACTTTAAACTTCAAAAACGTAAAACTTTTTAAACTTTATAAACTTTGTCAACATTTTTTCAAACCTTATAAACTTTTTAAACATTCTGTTCCGGCTTTCTCAAGCCAACTTAAAGTTTCTCTCGACAAACTATTTTATCTAGTTTCTCATTGTGGTTTCTCAGTAGAACAGAATGTTTGACAGTTTGCCATGATCTTCATGAGTAATAGCTGATCAGATAAATAAATCATCTTTCCAAAGACCGTCAGTGTTTATATGATAGTAACCAACATCACAAATAAACACTTCACATATTTTCATTCTGTCTCCTCGCTGACAGGGGAAACAATGTCTTTTATAAATAAATAAAAGGGGCAAATAATAAAATATCTTTAGTTATGAAAGTTGTTTTTGTTAAGCTGTTCTTTGAAATAGACCCGGTCTTGATCTTCAGGAGGTCTAGCCGCAGTTTTGAGGAAATGGACTTTATAGAATTCGCTACATTATTACATTACTTCTACAAGCGTGATCTTGTAGTGATGCTTGATTTGATAAACCAGCTGTCAGTCAAACACATCATGATTAAATCCCGCCTCCAGCATGACAGCCTGATCGTTTTAATGGAGATCTCCGCTCTGAAAGAGTGTTTGCTCACTAACGCAAGACTGCATTTATTTGATCAGAAATACTGTATAAAATAGTGAAAAATTATTTTAATGTAAAACAGCTGTTTTCTATGTGAATATCTGCTGAACTGTAATTGATTTCTGTGATCGAAGGTAAATTTTCAGCATCATTACTCAAGTCTTCAGTGTCACATGATCCTTCAGAAATCATTCTTAAATGCTGATTTGCTGCTCAACAAACATTTGTGATTATCATCAATGTTGAAAACAGTTGTTCTGCACAATATTTTTGTAGTAACTGTGATTCATTTAATTAGTGACATTATAAATGTCTTTACTGCCATTTTGGATCAATTTAATGCATCTTTGGTGAATAAAACCGTATATATTTTACCTCAGAACAGTAGTGAAGCTTCATGAATGATGGAATCGAGACTCTAAATACTGTATATCTGAATACTGTACAGTAAACTAAAACATTTACACTAATAACTAATATATTTATACTAATACTCAGTATATGTCAATAGTAATGAATTGTGTCATATGTTTTTATTTGAGAATGTCAAGGATGTAGTACATTTCTTACAGTACATTTTTTAAATTCATTAATTTGTTCAATCATGCATTCAAATTTATTTCATAATTCATTCATGGATCAGAAATTTTTGCTGAAGCTTTAAAAAAAATATTTTTTTTCCCCCCTTTTTTTGAGACAGTGATTGAGGAGAGATTCTGTCACGGGCAGATTGTTGATTTATGAATGATATTTTAGAATAATGACTGTGACATTATTCCTCTTATTACATGGCTATTTAAATAATAACATGACGTATTGATATTAATTCATGGAGCTGAAATATTAATCTGAGTGTGTTCTGGGTTTGAGTGGGTTTAGACTGAAACACAGCAGATGGTCTCATAGATGAGGAATGGACACACACACACACACACACACACACACACACACACTGCCTCATTAACAGAGAGCTGGCTGACATCTGTGTGACCCTTGACCTTTAGCTGACCTCAGGTGTCCTCAGGTGACTGGAAACTCCCTGAAGTCATAAAAGCGGCTAAATATGTGTGTTTATACAGACTTTTTTCATGAGTTTGTTAATATTTTTTATTGTTACTTTATATAGTTTTTCTCTCAGTTTTCGTTCATTATGTTGATATCTCTAGGTTTCTGGTTTCCCTCTGGTCTGTTCAGTTCTCATCTCAGTTTGACGTCAAAACGGCTGATAAAAACACCGATTTCAGGCTCTGCTGTAGATATTGTGGTTTGTGTTTTTATGATGAGCTGATATATGATGGTTATCAGTGCTTTGTGTGTGTAAATGATCATTGTGAAGGACATTAATGATGTTTAAAGATCAATCCATCTGATGAATGTTTAACAGCGCTGTGTGTTTTTCATTTCTTCTGTGTTGGTCACATCTCTCAATATAATATTATATTCATTTCTATAAGTTAATGTGTGTTTTATACATATATTATAGATCAAATCTGGCGAGGATATTAAGAGATGCACAGTCTGAATTAGGTTTGTAAATGAATCATGTAGGTTATTATAATGGACATTCATTTATTTTAATAAATCTGCTGTTCAGCAGGGTTATGAATTCATAATGTGAATCGATATCATATATGACCCAAAGCCCACAGATGAAAACAACATTATGAGGCTGATGATTGAATGCAGACATCATGAGCAGAGACACGAGATACAGAGACGAGATCTCAGCATCAGATGATCATGATCGTTTCCTCCTGTCTCTCTCTCTCTGCTGTTCTCTGCAGCACATCTTCATGTCTCTGTTTCTTTCTCGTCTCTCTCTGGCGTCTTGTCTTTTGTCAGGCGCGTCTCGTATCCGTCCGCAGTTTGACGTTGAGTTTTGTCGCTGTGCAATCAAACTCAAACATCCTGCGAACACCAGATATTCACTGCGAATCTTCCTCTTCCTGTGGATCATAACGTCCTCAGATACTCGCAAACCTCTCAAGCGCATCAAACTCAAGAGTTTCACAGTTTAAAGTTAAAGATATTGTAAGCAGCGTCAAAAATAAAATGATGCCACTACCTGACAGACATCACAGCTATAATATAATATAATATAATATATGTAACCCTGGACCACATTTTCTGACAGCTGAAAGCTTAAACATCATCTGAAAGCTGAATAAATAAGCTTTCCATTGATGTATGGTTTGTTGTGATAGGACAATATTTGGTCGAGATGCAACTATTTAAAAATCTAGAGGGTGCAAAAAAATCAAAATACTGAGAAAATCACCTTTAAAGTTGTCCAAATTATATAATATAATATAATATAATATAATTAGGGCTGTCAAACAATTAATAGCGATTAATCGCATCCAAAATAAAAGTTTGTTTACATACTATATGTGTGATTACTTTGTACATTTATTATGTACATATAAATAAACACACATACATGTATATATTAAAACTAAATATTATATGTATATATATTTATACCTGTATACCATTTAGATTATAAATAAATATCAATATTTTATATATAAATCTAAAATATTTTTTCCTTAATATATACATGCATGTGTGTGTATTTATAAATACATCTTAAATACACACAGTACACAGACATATAGTATGTAAACATAAACTTTTATTTTGGATGCAATTAATCGTTTGACAGCACTAAATAATATAATATAATAAATAATAATAAATAATATAATATATAATATATAATAATATAATATAATATAATATAATATAATATATGTAACCCTCACATTTTCTGACAGCTGAAAGCTTAAACATCATCTGAAAGCTGAATAAATAAGCTTTCCATTGATGTTTGGTTTGTTGTGATAGGACAATATTTGGTCGAGATGCAACTATTTAAAAATCTAGAGGGTGCAAAAAATCTAAATACTGAGAAAATCACCTTTAAAGGTGTCCAAATGAAGTTCTAGCAATGCATATTGCTATTACAAAAATTAGGTTTTGATATACACTGTCACTCAGAAGTTTGAGATTTGATTTTTAATGTTTTCTCTTATGCTCATCAAAGCTCCATTTATTTGATTAAAAAAAACAGAAAAAAGTAATATTATTGCAATTCAAAATAGAAATCTTTTCTAGCAATATGAGTCTTCACTATCACTTTTTATCAATTTAACACATCCTTGCTGAATAAAAGTATTAAGTATTAAAAAAATGTACTGACCCCAAACTTTGAACGAGGTGTTTGTTGTTACGAAAGTTTTTATTTTTAATAAATGCTGTTTTTTAAACTTTTTATTGATCAAAGAATCCTGAAAAAAGTATCATAGGTTCCAAAAAAAAATATATATATTAAGCAGCAACTGTTTCCAGCACTGATAATAAATCAGTATATTAGAATGATTTCTGAAATAAATTAATGGAATAAATAAATTAAAGGAATAAATTATGTTTTAAAGTATATTAAAATAAAAAAACACTATTTTAAATTGCATTAATATTTCACAATATTACAGTTTTTTCCCTAACTTTTGAGCGGCAGTGTATTTACGGTAGGAAATTTACAAAATATCTTCAGGGAACATGATCTTTACTTAATATCCTAAGAAAAAAAAAAATTTTGACCCATACAATGTATTTTTGTCTATTGCTACAAAAAATGCTGCTTAAGGTTTTGTGCTCCATATTTTAGAGTTCATTTCTTTTCATTATATTACTGTTTTAAAATAATACAATACACCATAAATAGTAATATAATATAAAAAAATTAAATGTGAAATAAAATACATAATTTTTGTAGTTTCCTTTTAGTAGTAATACAATATAATATATGTCACCCTGGAGCACAAAACCAGTTCATATTTGTAAGAATAGCCAACAACACATTGTACAGATCAAAATGATAAATTGTTCTTTTAATAACTTGTCTTTTCTCTACTAAATATGTTTGTTTTCAAATACAGAGGAGTTAACTGTGATTTCTGAAGATGTAGTAGTCTACTTGTCACTTCCCTGTGAAACGTAGGCTTGACCTGTTGCTTACATGCAAAACAAAGGTGTTTTCTGTTTTGCATGTAAAGACATGTTTTCTACGGCAAAAATAAAGTTCGGGTAACAGGATTATGTGCAGGACTGTGCTAAGAAGAGAAGAACAGTAGTATGCAAAGCAGTTTTTTTATTTTGTTGCTAAAATTGCCTAGGCCTGCAGATTTCATATTTGTAGCAATAGCCAACAACACATTGTACAGATCAAAATGATAAATTGTTCTTTTATTCCAAAAATCATTAGGATAGTAAGTAAAGAACATGTTCCATGAAAATATTTTGTAAATTTCCTAATGTAAATATATCAAAACTTAATTTTTGATTAGCAATATGCATTGCCAAGAACTTCATTTGGACAACTTTACAGGCCTTTTTTAATATTTAGATTTTTTTTGCACCCACAGATTCCAGATTTTCAAATAAAAAAAAGTTGTATTTCAGCCAAACATTGACCTATCCTAACAAACCATACATCAAAGCTATTTATTCAGCTTTCAGATGATGTATAAATCTCTGACACTTATGACTGGTTTAGTTGTAATATAGATACTCTTATTTTTAAATCAATCTTTAGTATAATCGATATGAGGCAATTGTTAGCGCGTAAGATAATCAAATGATATGATCAGAGAGTGTTGTGTGATATCAAGTGTGTTTAACTACTTCTTGGCAGAGGTGGGGGACTTAAGTCACAAATTTTAGGACTGAGACTTGCTTGACAAATATTCATAAAAGACTTGACTTTGACTTATTCATGACTTGAGACTTGACTCGGACTTAAAATTAGGAGTTAACTGTGATTTCTGAAGATGTAGTAGTCTACTTGTCACTTCCCTGTGAAACGTAGGCTTGACCTGTTGCTTACATGCAAAACAAAGGTGTTTTCTGTTTTGCATGTAAAAACATGTTTTCTACGGCAAAAATAAAGTTCGGGTAACAGGATTATGTGCACGATTGTGCAAAGAAGAGAAGAACGGTAGTATGCAAGGCAGTTTTTTTATTTTGTTGCTAAAACTGCCCAGGCCTGCAGATTTGCTTTATTCAACATCAGGAAAATCAGGCCCTTTCTTTTTATATCTCCTATATTTTCTATCTGTTTTCTTTTTTTTTCTCCTTGCTGTTCTTTTGGTAAAACGGAAGGATCTAACTTAAGGATGTGTTCATGTCTCATAAAGGTGATGTCTGTTCAAAGAATGCCATTTAATGGCATAGAAACCATTATACTTAAATTGTTTAATACTTTTTCATGGTCTTCTGCAATGTTTGAGGCATATTGAAACAGCTCTACCTAAATACTTTTTATGCTTTGATGTTGGCCTAATTTCAGTTACATAAATTTTAGTTTTAATTTGTGTATTTTTTATTTTTAGATTTTTATTGTATTAACAACGTAGTTGTAAGTGGACACCTTTTGAGTAGAAATGCATATTGCATTTAAAAAAAAAAAAAAAACTCCCATAGTTCACAGCTACTGTAGTTTTAACCTATTTTAATACATAAATTCAGTTAAATCATCAAAAATTTGTATGACTTGACAGTGACTTGCTTGATCCAAGCTACGACTCGACTTTAATTGCTTGACATGAAGCAGTGACTTGACTTGACTCTCACAAAAATTGACTTGGACTTGCTTGAGACTTGAAGGTTAAGACTTCAGACTTACACTATATTGCCAGAAGTATTCCAATGAACAGGTTTGACTACTTTAGTAATATCCATGAGTACATCTCTTAATGTTAAAGCATATAATGATATTCTATGTAATTGTGTGCACTTCCAAAACTGTGGCATCAAAGGAAACATAATTCATGTATTTAAAAACTGATTTCCACCTCTGTTGCAACAGTTTTTGGAAGTGTCTAAAATGACTGTACCCATATGCACAAGACATTGGTGTTTGGTGATGAGTTTTTGGCTCAAGGTCTGCATTTAAAGTCACACCAGAGGCGTTCAGCTGCGATTAGGAGTTGGCTTTATGCAGACCACTCAAGTTCTTCCACACTGACTCAATCAAACATTTTGTTTTTAACCTTGCCTTATACAAAGAGACATTGTCATGTTAGCATAGAAAAGGGTCCTGTCCAAACTGTTGCTATAAAATTAGAAGCACACAATTCCATAGAATATCATGATATGCTTTAACATTAAGAGTTGTACTCATGGATATTACTAAAGTAGTCAAACCTGTTCATTGAAAGAGGGTGAGCGAATACTTTTGGCAATATAGTGTACTTGTGACTTGCACATGAGTGACTTACTCCCACCTCTGCTTCTTGGTATCGTTCCCTCATGCTAATATCTCTCATCTGTCAGCTTCGTCCACAGAATATGCCACCATGAACCTGACGCTGAGCGCCGAGCCCGGATTATTCCTGACCAACAGCTCCCCGGGGATGCGGGCCAATCCCGTCACAGCGTTCGTACCACATGACCTCCGGACCGATCGGCCTGCCAACGACTCGCTCCTCGCGCCGCTCTCCAATTCGACCAATGCCACGCTGTCGCCCACCACGACTTCGGACCCGCTGGGGGGCCACACCGTCTGGCAGGTGGCGATGATCGTGTGTCTGTGCGGCTCGCTTTCCTTAGTCACCATCATCGGGAACATCCTGGTCCTGGTGTCCTTTAAAGTCAACAAGCAGCTGAAGACGGTGAATAACTACTATCTGCTCAGCCTGGCCTTCGCAGACCTCATCATCGGTGTGCTTTCGATGAACCTCTACACCACTTACATAATCATGGACCAGTGGGCGCTCGGAAACTGGGCTTGCGATCTGTGGTTGGCCATTGATTACGTGGCTAGCAATGCGTCTGTCATGAACCTGCTAGTCATCAGCTTTGATAGGTACTTCTCTGTCACCCGTCCGCTGACCTACAGAGCTAAACGGACCACCAAACGAGCCATGACTATGATCGGACTGGCTTGGTCCATCTCCTTCATCCTCTGGGCGCCAGCCATCCTCTTCTGGCAATATTTCGTCGGGAAGCGGACGGTTCCTCCGGACGAATGCTACATCCAGTTCCTCTCAGAGCCGATCACCACCTTCTGCACAGCTATCGCCGCTTTCTACCTGCCTGTCACCATCATGACCGTCCTCTACTGGCGGATCTACAAGGAGACGGAGAACCGCTCAAAGGATCTTGCTGGACTCAAAGGTTGTTTTCCGTTCTCAATATTCTGCATGCAAATGTAGTACAGGTGCTGGTCATATAATTAGAGTATCATCAAAAAGTTGATTTATTTCACTAATTCCATTCAAAAAGTGAAACTTGTATATTATATTCATTCATTACACACAGACTGATATATTTCAAACGTTTATTTCTTTTACTTTTGATGATTATAACTGACAACTAATGAAAACCCCAAATTCAGTGTCTCAGAAAATTAGAATATTACTTAAGACCAATACAAAGAAAGGATTTTTAGAAATCTTGGCCAGCTGAAAAGTATGAGCATGAAAAGTATGAGCATGTGCAGCACTCAATACTTAGTTGGGGCTCCTTTTGCCTGAATTCCTGCAGCAATGCGGCGTGGCATGGAGTGGATCAGTCTGTGCACTGCTCAGGTGTTATGAGAGCCCAGGTTGCTCTGATAGTGGCCTTCAGCTCTTCTGCATTGTTGGGTCTGGCATATCGCATCTTCCTCTTCACAATACGTTAAGGTCAGGCGAGTTTGCTGGCCAATTAAGAACAGGGACTTAAACCAGGTACTGGTAGCTTTGGCACTGTGTGCAGGTGTCAAGTCCTGTTGGAAAATGAAATCTGCATCTCCATAAAGTTGGTCAGCAGCAGGAAGCATGAAGTGCTCTAAAACTTCCTGGTATACAGCTGTGTTGACCTTGGACCTCAGAAAACACAGTAGACCAACACCAGCAGATGACATGGCACCCCAAACCATCACTGACTGTGGAAACTTTACACTGGACCTCAAGCAACACGGATTCTGTGCCTCTCCAGACTCTGGGACCCTGATTTCCAAAGGAAATGCAAAATGTACTTTCATCAGAGAACATAACTTTGGAGCACTCAGCAGCAGTCCAGTCCTTTTTGTCTTTAGCCCAGGCGAGACGCTTCTGACGCCGTCTGTTGTTCAAGAGTGGCTTGACACAAGGAATGCGACAGCTGAAACCCACGTCTTGCATACGTCTGTGCGTAGTGGTTCTTGAAGCACTGACTCCAGCTGCAGTCCACTCTTTGTGAATTTTTGAATGGGTTTTGTTTCACAATCATCTCCAGGGTGCGGTTATCCCTATTGCTTGTACGCTTTTTTCTACCACATCGTTTCCTTCCCTTCGCCTCTCTATTAATGTGCTTGGACACAGAGCTCTGTGAACAGCCAGACTCTTTTGCAATGACCTTTTGTGTCTTGCCCTCCTTGTGCAAGGTGTCAATGGTCGTCTTTTGGACAACTGTCAAGTCAGCAGTCTTCCCCATGATTGTGTAGCCTACAGAACTAGACTGAGAGACCATTTGCAGGTGTTTTGAGTTAATTAGCTGATTAGAGTGTGGCACCAGGTGTCTTCAATATTGAACCTTTTCACAATATTCTAATTTTCTGAGATCCTGACTTTGGGGTTTTCATTAGTTGTCAGTTATAATCATCAAAATTAAAAGAAAGAAACACTTGTAATGGATGAATATAATATACAAGTTTCACTTTTTGAATGGAATTAGTGAAATAAATCAACTTTTTGATGATATTCTAATTATATGACCAGCACCTGTATATTCTGAGCTCAATCTATATGTTACCTAATTTTCCTGTCTTTCTAATTTGCTCGTGTTTTGTTTTGGTTTATTTCACTCAATGTCTATGTGTTTCGATTGCTATTTTCTGTCATTTTGATTCCTGACTGCAAAGTGTCCTTGAGTTTCTTGAAAGGCGCTTTATAAAATAAACATATTATTATTATTAAAGGTTCGGGGAACCAAGGAAGTCCGGAGGAATCCGTCGGGAATCCGGGAAGCTCGCGCAGTCACAGCAGTTACGAGCTTCATTCGTCCAGCCAGAAAAGCTCTGGCAAAACCAAAACGGGTCGGTTTTGGTTTTGGTCCTTGAGTCGTAAAGCCTGGAAGGGTCACGCGGACCGCAATAGCAGCGACAGCTGGAATAATAACGAAACCGTCGTCTCCGTCGAGCAATCGGACGAGGAGGAGGAGGAGGACGGAGAAGTCGTCTACTCGATCTCCGAGAACCTCCACCCAAGAAAAGCTTTGTCGGATCACTCCACCCTGGACTCCAAAGCGTCCGTGAGCTCCAAAGAGCAAGCCGACGCCAACGCCTCGCTTCAAAAACGCGTCGCCTGCAAGGCCAAGACGCAGGTCAACAAGCGCAAGAAGATCTCTCTGGTGAAAGAGAAGAAAGCGGCGCAGACACTGAGCGCCATCCTCCTGGCCTTCATCATCACGTGGACGCCGTACAACATCATGGTCCTGGTGAACGCGTTCTGCGACGAGTGCATCCCCGAGACGCTGTGGGCTCTGGGATACTGGCTGTGTTACGTCAACAGCACCGTGAACCCCATGTGTTACGCTCTTTGCAACAAGACCTTCCGCACCACCTTCAGATCCATCCTGCTGTGCCAGTGGCAGCAGACCAACAAACCCAACAAACTGCACATCCAGCAGAGGCAGTCGGCCGCCCAATATCGCAAACAGAGTCCTGTGGAAAACTAGAGTCACTGACTGGACAGTGTTCATGGTTATAGGTGCCTCACAGATTGTGTGACTTCAGAATCATCCACTAGAAAACGCCTGCTGCACCCTGTACATATAAACCTACGGAAATTACTTTTCTTTCCTTTGTTGACGTATTTCCTACTGAAGCAGAAAGTCTGGGTGGGACATGTGGTATTTAAGGGCTCATGTTTTTTTTTTAAATCAATCCCTTTGTCCAAACCTACATAAAATGTACAGATAATGTACATGTTGTATATGTTATATTATAATGTATATGTTCTCCAAATAGTGGACTTGTCTGGTGCCCATGAGTTTAAACTTCTAAAATGCAGTTTAAATGCAGCTTCAAAGGACTCTAAACAATCCCAGTCGAGGAATAAGGGTCTTATCTAGTGAAACAAATGGATATTTTTTTTAAAAAACTTACAATTTATATACTTTTTAACCTCAGAGCTAGACAAGACCAGCATTTGAGGTTAAAAAGCATTTAAATTGTAATTTTGTTTTAGAAAATAACCAAGCGTTTCACTAGATAAGACCCTTCTTCCTCGACTGGCATTGTTTATAGCCATTTAAACTGCATTTTGGAAGTTCAGACTCAGGTCACCATAGAAGTCCACTATATGGAGAGAAATTCTGAAATGTCCTCAAAAAACTATTTTTTACAACTGAAGAAAGAAAGACATGAACATCTTGGATGACAGGGGGCTGAGTAAATTATCTGTACATTTTTGTTCTGGAAATTAATGTCCTCTGCACCTGTACATATTAAACCTACGGAAATGAGACTTTTCTTTCCTTTGTTGACGTATTTCCTACTGAAACAGAAAGTCTGGGTGGGACATGTGGTATTTAAGGGCTCATGTTTTTTTTTTTAAATCAATCCCTTTGTCCAACCCTATATTATTTTCTCACAGGTTTGGCTCATAATGTGCATAAAATGTACAGGTAATGTACTCAACCCCTTGTCTTTCTTTCTTCAGTCGTGAAGAAATTGTTTTTTGAGGAAAGCATTTCAGGATTTCTCTCCCTATAGTGGACTATGGTGCCCATAAACTTCCAAAATGCAGTTTAAATGCAGCTTCAAAGGACTCTAAACAATCCCAGTTGAGGAATAAGGGTCTTATCTAGTGAAACAAATGGTTATTTTCTAAAACAAATTACAATTTATATATTTTTAACCTCAGAGCTAGTCAAGACCAGCATTTGAGGTTAAAAACTATATAAATTAATATTTTTTATAGAAATTAACTGATCGTTATGCTAGATAAGACCCTTCTTCCTCAGCTGGGATCTTTTGGAGTCCTTTGAAGCTGCATTTAAACTACATTTTGGAAGTTCAAACTCAGGTCACCATAGAAGTCCACTATATGGAGAGACATTCTAAAATGTTTTTCTCAAAAAATAAAAATTTTACAACTAAAGAAAGAAAAGCATGAACATCTTGGAAGAAAGGGGGTGAGTAAATTATCTGTACATTTTTGTTTTGGAAATGAATGTCTGCTGCACCCTGTACATATAAACCTATGGAAATGAGACTTTTCTTTCCTGTGTTGGTGTATTTCATACAGAAACAGAGAGTCAGGAGGGACATATGGTGTTTAAGGGCTCATGTTGTTTTTTTTTGTTTTGTTTTGTTTTTTTTAAATCAATCCCTTTGTATAACCCTACATTATTTTCTCACAAGTTTGGCTCATAATGTACATAAAATGTGACCCTGGAGCACAAAACTAGTCTTAAGTAACACAGGTATATTTGTAACAATAGGCAAAATAGTTTGGGTCAAAATTATCGATTTATGCCAAAAATCATTAGGATATTAAGTAAAGATCATGTTCCATGAAGATATTTAGTAATTTTCCTACCGTAAATATATGTAAAAATAATTTTTTGATTAGTAATATGCATTGCTCAGAACTCAATTTAGACAACTTTAAAGGCAATTTTTTATATATTATCAATATTTTTCTGCACCCTTAGATTCCAGATTTTCAAATAGTTGTATTTCGGCCAAATATTGCCCTATCATAACAAAACATACATCAATTTAAATTGAATTTCAGAAGGTGCATAAAGCTCAAATTGACCCTTATGACTGGTTTTATGGTCCAGGGTCACAAACAAAGTTCGTTTTGACTTTTAATTTAATGTTAAAGTAACAGTTCATCCAAAATGGTAATTCTGTTATCATTTACACCTCTGCAAACCTTTCTAATTTGAACACAAAAGAAGATATTCTAAAGAATGTTGGACTATGGACATCAGTGGCTACCAGCAACTGTTTGTTTAGTTTTTGGGTGAACGATCCCTGGATGTTTTGCGATGCTCCATATTGTGTTTTTCTGTTATTCTGTACTTTCAGCTCTGAATTGTTTTACTGCTGAGACGAACGTCTACTGGGTTTGATTTGGCCCTCATGAAATGTATTTCCACTTTAAGTCAAGTGCACACTACAAAACCGAAGCACTTCATGTTTTTAAAGTAACACTTGATTTCAGGTGTTCACTTTAGATATTCTACTCACTGTAAGTATCTTTGCAACTACATGTCAACTAGCTCTCATTAGACTGTCTGCTTAATATATGAGATACTTTGATGGCTTCAACAGACATTCGACTATAAATAACTGCAAGTACATGTCAACCTATTCTACTAACCCTAGTTATTTTTTCAAAAAAAGTAATGCCAAAACTTTTGTGTCCTTTTTGTATTTAATCCCATTTTATTAATCAATGACTTTGCTGCTAATGTTGTTGATCCAACACTGCAAAAATACTTTTCTTACATGCATTTTGTCTTGTTTCCAGCCAAAATATTAAAAAATTCTTAAATCAAGAAGGATTTTCTAGACAAGTAAATAAATATGTTCTTGTTTTCAGAAAAAAAAACCAAGTCAAAATTAAGTGAGTTTTTGCTTAAGCAAAATGATCTGCCAATGGGGTAAGCAAAAAAATCTTAAATCTTTCTTAACAGAAAACAAGATTATTTTGCTTACCCCATTGGCAGATTATTTTGCTTGTTTCAATCAAAACACACTTTTCAGAAAAACAATTTTTACTTGTCTAGAAAATCCTTCTTGATTTAAGATTTTTTTTATATTTTGGCTGGAAACGAGACAAAAAATCTAAGTAAGAAAAGCATTTTTTTGCAGTGTACTAATAAGCAAAACTTACTTTAGATGAACTAACATTGGTGTTTTTTTCTCATTGCTGAAGAGTGTTGAACTTTCTTTTCCTACAGTTCTACTGTACAGACGTCAATTTAATTTTCCTTTAGCCTTAGCCTTATTCACTTCATTTCATTTTGGTGTGAAAGGGCTTTTTCATTTGCTACGAATCAAACTTTTTTAAATTAAAAACAAACAAGCAAACCCTGCCCAGATTTAAAAAGTAACGCAAAAGTAATGTAATGCATTACTTTCCATAAAAAGTAACTAAGTAACGTAATTAGTTACTTTTTTTTAGGGAGTAACGCAACATTGTAATGCACTACTTTCCATAAAAAGTAACTAAGTAACGTAATTAGTTACTTTTTTTAGGGAGTAACGCAATATTGTAATGCATTACTTTCCATAAAAAGTAGCTAAGTAACGTAATTAGTTGTTTTTTTTTAGGGAGTAACGCAATATTGTAACGCATTACTTTCCATAAAAAGCAACTAAGTAACGTAATTAGTTACTTTTTTTAGGGAGTAACGCAATATTGTAACGCATTACTTTCCATAAAAAGCAGCTAAGTAACGTAATTAGTGACTTTTTTTAGGGAGTAACGCAATATTGTAACGCATTACTTTCCATAAAAAGCAACTAAGTAACGTAATTAGTGACTTTTTTTAGGGAGTAACGCAATATTGTAACGCATTACTTTCCATAAAAAGTAACTAAGTAACGTAATTAGTTACTTTTTTTAGGGAGTAACGCAATATTGTAACGCATTACTTTCCATAAAAAGCAACTAAGTAACGTAATTAGTTACTTTTTTTAGGGAGTAACGCAATATTGTAACGCATTACTTTCCATAAAAAGCAACTAAGTAACGTAATTAGTGACTTTTTTTAGGGAGTAACGCAATAATGTAACGCATTACTTTCCATAAAAAGCAACTAAGTAACGTAATTAGTTACTTTTTTTAGGGAGTAACGCAATATTGTAACGCATTACTTTCCATAAAAAGCAACTAAGTAACGTAATTAGTGACTTTTTTTAGGGAGTAACGCAATATTGTAACGCATTACTTTCCATAAAAAGCAACTAAGTAACGTAATTAGTTACTTTTTTTAGGGAGTAACGCAATATTGTAACGCATTACTTTCCATAAAAAGCAACTAAGTAACGTAATTAGTTACTTTTTTTAGGGAGTAACGCAATATTGTAACGCATTACTTTCCATAAAAAGCAACTAAGTAACGTAATTAGTTACTTTTTTTAGGGAGTAACGCAATATTGTAACGCATTACTTTCCATAAAAAGTAACTAAGTAACGTAATTAGTGACTTTTTTTTAGGGAGTAACGCAATATTGTAACGCATTACTTTCCATAAAAAGCAACTAAGTAACGTAATTAGTGACTTTTTTTAGGGAGTAACGCAATATTGTAACACACTACTTTCCATAAAAAGTAACGTAATTAGTTGTTTTTTTAGGGAGTAACGCAATATTGTAACGCATTACTTTTAAAAGTACACTTTTAGAGTGATTTCAAAGTTAGCAGAATGTCTGAAGTGGACTAGAATGCAACAAAAAAACTAGATTGCAACTTGAAATTATCATTTCTAATGCAATGTGGAAACTTTTTGTCATTGGCTAGATACTTGTGTAAAATATCAAGACTTAAAAGTCTGATTCCTCTGTGTATTTAAACCCCTGAGAGCAGAAACAAGCCAATAAAACGGCGAGAGCGTGAAGCAGCGCCAGAAAAAAACACGGAGCCAAAAAAAACCCCACTGCTGCCCACGTCTCCTCAAACGCCGTCGCATCCTTCGTTTTTGGCTTCTATTTTACTGTTTTCTGCAAATCAGTGTGAAAACAAGATGAAGAAACCAAGAAATGGCGCTGCGATTTGTATTATAGTTCGGATTCCTTTAGATCAAACAGTCGATGATGGAGCTTGCAATGCTAAGGTCATGGGTTCAGTTTCCAGTGAATGCATGAAGTGATCCAATGCATACATTAAATGCAATGTCACTTTGGAAAAAAGCATCAGCCAAATGCATTTAATAATAGTTTGCGACTGCAAGGTTATGCAAGTGTTTGTAGTGTGCACTTGGCCTGTGGTTCAGCAGGATTTTATCCTCTTCAATTAGTGCAAAAAAAAAAAATATGCATCCAGGAGTGTCAGCGGCAAAAAATACCCAAGAAATGTAAAACGTAGGAGGAAAATGATCAATAATGAATTATTTGTGATATGTGATATATCATTATTGTGTTCTATGCATATCTGGTTGGGAGTCTAGTGCCTGTTTCTGTCAGATGATGTACAGTAGTTCAGATCGTTTTTGAATGAAAAGCCAAGAGTGGCTTTTAAAAACAAATAAATAAATATGGTGTGTTTTTATATGGTTAGAAAATCAATGTACATGACTCAAATGATGGGGGATTTCAGATCTCACAGGGGTTTGACTGTCTGTCCTGTGAACATTTGCTGTTTTTCCAGCGTGTTTGCGGTAAAAGATGGCTGGATCAGACATCATGTTGTATAAATGTTGTGTAGTATTAGGCCTACACACTGCTGTAATAGCAACACATCTGATTTTTGAGATACAGTATTGTTTTTTTATGTGATTCAGGTGGTCTGAACTGAGAAATAAATATTTTCAGGATTTCAGATCAAATGTAGAGTCACACTCCCCTCTAGTGGTCAAAATAAAAACACCACAAAAATCTGAAATATATATATATATATATATATATCTGATATATAAATGTTTATATAAATCTTCAGATGAAGAGTTCATTTGCAGAAATGTTTAAAAATCATGTTTTTTCATTTTGCATTCCAATTAATCTTAATCAAAGTGCACCTGGGTTATTTTGATTAAGTAAAATAAACTAAAAAATACAGCTAACGCAATTAAACGCAATAAAAATGGCACCATAAAAAAAAAAAAACAGGAACAAAAACCTGGATTTATCGTTTTTTGCAAATAAACCTTTCATTTATAAATAAATAAATACAAAATAGATCAGCTTTTGTTTAAACCATGATTTATTTTGGTCTGAAAGCGTAAGATTGTTAAACACACGCTTTATGAAACACTTTGGTTCACTGTTTCTTTATATTTAGGATGATCGGTCATTCTTATATCGATGGCTATAGCACTGAGAGTGATAAATTATTATTATAAACTGCTGTACAAAGTTATATGAGTTTTGTCTATACTGAGATGTTTGATCAATAAAACCAACTGTGTTTTTGTGGTTATGTTTTGTATGAGGTGCTAAATATTTCATACATGTGTCCAGTGCTGCTTTTCCTTTTCTTTGATTCTTTCTGTTACACAGACTGATCTTCTTACAGTATTTACACACACAAATACAATAAAAAATAAAAAATAATAATGAAAACATCAGGCATTGGAGTTTTGCATGGCATAAAATGATTCTACAAAATGTTATGTTTGAATGTTTCGAACAAAATACTTTTATAAGTTAGAACACCAAAATAAAAATAAAAAAACTACATTTTGTTTTTCACTGTGCTCAAATTATGATCAAATTCAGTGATAATAATAAAAGTTTTAAAAATTTTAAATCAATATGTAAGCACTAAACCAACTGACATATTTGGAATGTATACAAACCTAACCAAAACATAAAATAAAATAATATATATATATTATATATTATATTATATTAGTATATATATGTGACCCTGGACCACAAAACCTTAAGTCTTAAGTCACTGAAGTATATTTGTAGCAATAGCCAAAAATACATTGTATGGGTCAAAATTATTATGCTTTTTATGCCAAAAATCATTAGGATAATAAGTAAAAATAATGTTCCATTAAGATATTTAGTAAATTTTGTACTGTAAATGTATCAAAACTTAATTTTTGATTAGTAATATGCATTGCTAAGATCTTAATTTGGACAACTTTAAAGGCGATTTTCTCAAATAGTTGTATCTCGGCCAAATATTGTCCCATCCTAACAAAACAAACATCAATGGAAAGATTATTTATTCAACTTTCAGATGATATATAAATCTCAATTTTGAAAAAAATGACACTTATGACTGGTTCTGTGGTCCAGGGTCATATATATATATATATATATATATATATATATATATATATACTAGTATAATAGTATATACTTTTATTTATATATAGAGAAAAAGAGATATAAAAGTTTGTCATATTTTACTGGTATTATTGGTCATAGCGCCTCTGCGCGTTTTGCGTGTAATGACTGTAGCTGTCCACTGGATGTCGCTGTCGCTGCAGGAATCGCACGCTCAGGTGACGCACAGCACAGGTGTGGAATTAAAACCTACTGGCGGGAACGAAGAACACACACAAACACAAACAGAGACATACGATCAAGTTGGAGGCTTAAATATGCAGCAGTGATTCATGAGTGAGTATGAGATGAACACAAACACACAATTAACACGATCATCTGCTGCTCTCTGAAACTATTATACAGTTAAATCTCTATTTCCAGCGAGTTTGACTAAAGTAACAACATACATTGATTTGTTAGCAGTGATAATCAGTCAGGGCTTAATGCCACAGGCGATTTCGTCGATGTTTTTATTGAGAAACAGACTTGAAACCCTTTAGCGTCTTTGAAATGAAGAGATTTTATTGTTCACTTAAATTAGTTTATTTGTTTCAGCTGCACACAGATCACTACACTGCAAAAAATAGCTTTTCTTACTTAGGTTTTTTGTCTTATTTCCTGCCAAAATATCTAAAAATTCTTAAATCAAGAAGGAAGTAAAAATTAAGATAGTTTTTACTTGAATCAAGCAAAATAATCTCCCAATGGGGTAAGCAAAATAATCTAGTTTGCTGTTTGAAATAAGAATATTTTGCTGACCACATTAACCTACTATTTTGCTAAGCAAAAACGCACTCAATTTTAACTTTTTTTTTTCTGAAAACAAGGCTATATATATATATATATATATATATATATATATATATATATATATATATATATATATATATATATATATATATATATATATATATATATATATATATATATTTATTTATTTATTTATTTATTTATTTATTTATTTATATGTGTATATATAATATTTATTTCTTTATATGTGTGTGTGTATTTATTTATTTATTTATTTATTTATTTATTTATATGTGTATATATAATATTTATTTCTTTATATGTGTGTGTGTATATATATATATATATATATATATATATATATATATATATATATATATATATATATATATATATATATATATATATATATATTTATTTATAATATTTTTTTTTATATATATGTGTGTGTGTGTGTGTGTAAAATATTTAGTTATTTATTTATTTATTTATAATATTTATTTATTTATTTCTTGATCAGAATTTTTAGATATTTTATCTGGAAACGAGGCAAAACATCTAGATAAGAAAATCATTTTTGCAGCGTGGAGGTCTACAGGAGTGAGTTTAACTGTTTTCTTTTATTATTTCTAGGTAACTGTCAGTCATTAAAGTCCTTGTGAGAATCTATGCTGCAAAGGTCACAACTAATAATAATAATAATAATAATAATAATCAAAATAAATGAAGAATAGAGTGCTTAGATGAGCCCAATGACTATTTGCAGCAGAGCTGGGTGGATTACTTACAATTTGTAGTTTAATATTACAGATTACATGATGAAAACTCTAGTTAGTAACTTGGTTTATCATTTGTGACCCTGGACCACAAAACCAGGCATAAGTGTCAATTTTTTTTGAAATTCAGATGTATACGTAAACGATAATAATTAAATAAATAAGCTTTCCATTGATGTATGGTTTGTTGGGTAGGACAATATTTCTGAGGGTGCAAAAAAACTAAATATTGAGGAAGTCACCTTTAAATTTGTCCAAACGAAGTATTTAGCAATGCATATTACTAATCAAACATTAAGTTTTGATATATTTATGATAGGAAATTAACAAAATACCTTCATGGAACATGATTTTTACTTAATATCCTAATGATTTTTGGCATAAAAGAAAAATCTATAATTTTGACACTTACAATGTATTTTTGGCTATTGCTACAGATATACCCCAGTGACGCTTTTTTCTGCTTTTTTGTTAACATAAAAGCAGAAAAAAATACTAAAAACATACTAAAATACTACACTTTTTAGCTGCTGTCAGCTCTGTAGAAAGATCTTATGTTCTTCCTATTTTCATTGAACAGCTCAGACAGTTAAAAAAAAAAAAAAAAAAAAAATTGAGAAAATCACCTTTAAAGTTGTCCCAATGAAGTTCTTAGCAATGCATATTACTAATCAAAAATCAAGTTTTGAGATATTTACAGTAGGAAATGTACAAAATATACTCATGGAAAATCTTAATATCTGATTTTTGGTATAAAAGAAAAATCTGTCATTCTGACCCATGCAATGTATTTTTGGCTATTGCTACAAATATACCCCAGCAACTTTTTTTTTCAGCTTTTTTTTTAAATAGCAAGCAGAAAATATAAAAATTGTATTAAAAACATACTAAAATACTACACTTTTTAACTGCTGTCAGCTCTGCAGAAAGATCTTATGTTCTTCCTGTTTTCATTGAACAGCAAAATGGCAAAAAATATTATTTTCATAAGGCTCTATTTCTGCTTGCGTTGAGCAGACAGTAAAAAATAAAAATAAAACAATATTGAGAATCACATTTAAAGTTGTCCCAATGAAGTCCTTAGCAATGCATATTACTAATCAGAAATTAAGTTTTGATACATTTACAGTAGGAAATTAACAAAATATCTTCATGGATCATGATTTTTACTTAATATCCTAATGATTTGTCATAAAAGAAAAATCTGTAATTTTGACCCATACAATGTATTTTTGGCTATTGCTACAAATATACCCCAGTGCCTCTTTTTTTTTTTTTTTTTTTTTTTTTTTTTACAACTTTTTTAACTGCTGTCAGCTCTGCAGAAAAATATTAAATGAAAAATATTGAACTAATCAAATTAAGGTTTGATATATTTATGGTAGGAAATTAACAAAATATCTTCATGGATCATGAATTTTACTTAATATCCTAATGATTTTTGGCATAAAAGAAAAACGATAATTTTGACACATACAATGTATTTTTGGCTCACTGCAAAAAATGCTTTTCTTAAATTTTTTTGTCTTGTTTCCAGCCAAAATATCTAAAAATTCTTAAATCAAGAACAAATTTTAGGACAGGTAAAAATGGTCTTGTTTTCAGAAAAAATAAGTCAAAATTAAGTGAGTTTTTGCTTAGAACAAGCAAAATAATCTGCCAATGGGGTAAGCAAAATAATGTTATAAATAATCTTATTTCAAGCCGAAAACAAGATTATTTAGCTTACCCCATTGGCAGATTATTTTGCTTGTTTCAAGCAAAAACTCACTTAATTGACTTCTTTTTTCTGAAAACAAGACAATCATTTTTGCTTGTCTAGAAAATCCTTCTTGATTTAAGAATTTTTAGATATTTTGGCTGGAAACAAGACAAAAAAATTCTAAGTAAGAAAAGCATTTTTTGCAGTGCTATTGCTATAAACCCCAGTGACTCTCTTTTTGATTTTTACATTTTTTTTTTTTACACTTTTTAACTGCTGTCGGCTCTGCAGAAAGATCTTATGTTCTTCCTGTTTTCATTGAACAGCAAAACGGCAAAAAATATTATTTTCACAAGGCTCTATTTCTGCTTGCATTGAGCAGATCTATGCACAATAACTCACTGAGGTCCGTCTTGTGTCCTGTAGCAGGTGCGTGTGAGAGCCTGCGTTACGCGATGCAGCCGATGCAGATGCTGGAGGTTCCAGGCTTGAGACACAGGCTGCTGGAGGCGTTGAGTCTGGGCAGACGGCAGCAGTACCACCTCCCCCACACGCATGCGCATGCGTCTGCAGACGCGCATGTCCCCCGGGGCCCCTGCCCCTCCCCTCCCGCATCCTTCAGCAGAGAAGAGGAGGACAGCGAGCTGCTCTCTTTCGTCACCGCCTTCTCCATCTCTCCGCTCTCCTCCTCGTCACCAGCCTCAGAGAGCGGGAGCACGTCGAGCGGCCGCTCGCGCAGACGCAAACGCAGACCGCCGAGCCGTCATGCCGTGAGAGAGCCGCTCGTCATGGGAAACCAGGACGGAAAGCTGAAGCGCTCCGAGGCGGGAGGCGCGGCGGACGAGAGCGCGGCTCACGACGGCACAAAGAAAGGGTTTCACGGCAAAAAGCCGAGAGGGGAGGGAGGCAAGAAGAAAAACAAATCAGACCGATCGGTTTTCCCTCACATACGGAAACGCAAAACCAAGGCGAAGGGCTTGCTGAGCGGATCCAAAGAGGATGCGCTGGACGAGCTTGACAGCGTTCCTTCGCTCTGCAACAAGACGCCTGATCTCTCCGGAGATGAGCTCGGACATTCGGACCCCGAGCCCGAACCTCATCCACCTGAGCCCGAGGAGGAAGAAAAAAAGGTGGTGAGCTCCGGATCCGACACGGATATGTACAGCTTTCACTCGGCTGCCGAGCAGGAGGATTTGCTGGCTGACATCCAGCAGGCCATCCGTCTGAAACAGGGAGTGATGCTCGCCTCAGCCGAGCTTCCCTGGGAGAGAGATTGTAAACAAACCAGCGTCGGAGACGCTAAAAACACTCCCACCCCCGACTCGGAGCCCTTCACAGTGCTGGAAGCTATTCCTAAGCAAGGAAACGGGTTTGTTAGTGCAGCGCTTTTCCCTGAGGAGGAGGAGACGGTGGTGAACGGACACTCAGAGGAGGCCTTTTGTCTCACGGTCGCTGTGGAAACGCTTACAAAAGAGCCTGAGGCCGCTCTTCCGTCTCCTCCTCCTCCTGCTCCTCCAGAGGTTCCTAATGCAACCAGCACTACCAGCTTTCCCGACCTGACCGCTTCGTTTGAAAGCGCCGTGGAGGCCGTGGAGGAAGACGATCGAACGCCGCCCAGCGCGGACACGGTGTCTGACGTGGACGGGCTCGGGTCCACGGGTTCGCTGGAGTGTCTCACCGTCATCGAGCCGCCCGAGGAGCGCGCCGCGGTCGTCCAGAGGCGCAAGAGCAGCGTTTCGTTTCCGCCGGAGAGCCCTCTCGCCACGCGGCTGCTGAAGTCCGCGGTCAAGCCGTATCCGCCCATCAGCACGTCCTACATCAAAACCACCACCAGGCAGCTCAGCTCGCCCTCCTGCTCGCCCGCGCCGTCCCCGTCCCACAGCCCGCTCTTCACGAGACGGGGACGGGACGCACGGGCCGAGAGGAGACGCGTCAAACGCCAGCGCTCCTACAGCATCACGGGCCCCATCAGCCGCTCCGCGGACTGGACCGAGGAGCTCCGGACGCTCCCGCCGAAAGCCGCGGGGTCCGCCGATTACCTGGAGTATGGAGGATCCGAAGGGACGCTCAGGACGAACGGCGCGGCGCTTGCGGCCACACAACGGGCGTCTGGCGCTCAGAGCTCCACCTGCAGCTTCCAGGAGGTTTTCACTGGTGAGTTTTGCATGCCAGCTAAACTTTTCGAGAATGCCATTGTAAATGCAAGTTTAATAATGATAATAGGGTGTATTTGTACTTTTAAACGGTTATCAAAATGTTATATGCACTGAAGGTGCATCTCTAAAAACGCTGCATACTTAAATTCCTATTTCATGCATCACTGCTAATAGTTTGTTTGTTTGTTTAACCCTTTAACTGCCACTCCTTTTTTTTACATGGACATGAAAATGCATTTCTCAATTTTTCTCAAATTATAAAAATAAAAACTGATTCAAAATATTGATAATAGAATAGTAGTTCACTGATACTAAAGTAACACTGGTTGCAGTATTAAGAGTAACTGTCATAAAAGAAATTGAATTTGAGATTTATACATCACCTGAAAGCTAAATGAATAAGCATTGATGCATGGTTTGTTAGGATAGGACAATATTTGGTTGAAATGCAACTGGATCTGAGGGTAAAAAAAAATCACCTTTAAAGTTGTTCAGATGAAGTTCTTAGCAATGCATATTACTGATCAAATTAGTTCTGATATATTTACAATAGGGTGTATTTGTACTTTTAAACAGTTATCAAAATGTTATATGCATCTCCAAAAACGCTGCATCCTTAAAATCCTATTTCATGCATCACTGCTAAAAGTAGTTGTTTTTTTATTATATTAAACATTAAACGATGAAGAGCAACACAGTTACAGTTACAGTCAGGCTTATTATAGTTAACTAAACAAACTAAAACCACTAAAAAACAATCTTGTTACTTGAAATAAAATAAGCAATAGCTTAAATAAAATATAAAAAAAATGTCTGTTTTGACTTTTCTAAATCGGATTGATTCAAAATGCGTTTTTTGCACATGTACAGTGCTGCATATGTTTACATATGTGTATGTGTGTTTATTTAAGTCTTATTTTTTATGAACAGGTCAGTGCAGGAGTGAATATTTGCTAGAAAGTTCTTCTAACATCAGCTTTACAGTAGATCAGCTTTATTTTTAGATATGCCATCTGGGCAAAAATGGCACTTCTACTGTTATCATATCTGCCAAAAAATATGTAAAAGCTCATTGTGACACTTTTTTTTTTCTCAATTGTGACCCTGGACCACAAAAACAGTTATAAATGGCACAGGTATATTTGTAGCAATAGCAAACAAATGCATTGTATTGCTCAAATGTGTTTATTTTATGGCAATAATCATTAGGATCTTAAGTAAAGATCCATTATGTTCCATAATGATATTTTGTAATTTTTCAACCGTAAATGTATCAAAGCATAATGTTTGTTTAGTAATATGCATTGCTAAGAACTTTATTTGGACAGCTTTAAAGGAATTTTTCTCAATTTAATTTTTTTTATTTTTTTTTGCACCCTCAGATTCCTGATTTTCAAATAGTTGTATCTCTGTCTAATATTGTCATGTCCTAACAAACCATACATTGAGCTTTCAGATCATATGTAAATCCCAATTTTACAAAATTGACCCTTATGGCTGATTTTATGGTCCAGGGTCACAATTCTGACTTTTTTTTTTTTTTGTCCCCAGAAAAAAAAAGTGTGACCTGAATATATTGCAGTCTCCTCATTTTAATTTGGTTTGATGTACTGAAATGACAAACTAAAACAGAAAGAAAAATTGGATAGTGATGTATAAAACCACAAAAACAAACAAGCTTACTAAAACTGAAAAAACATTGATTCAAAAATTCTGAAAACTGAAAATATTGATTCAAAATATTCAATATTCAAAATATTGATAATAGAATAGTAGCTCATTGATACTAAAGTAACACTGGTTGCAGTATTTATTATTATTGGTTAATAAAAACTAAAACAACTGTTTATTATAAGTATAAACAGATATAACTTTTTATTTTTATAGTGTACTGGTAAGTGCCAGTTAACATTAAGGTTAATAAATGAGACCCTGGACCACAAAACCAGTCATAAGAGTGCATTTTTTGAAATTGAGATTGAATAAATAAGCTTTCCATTGATGGTTTGTTAGGATCGGACAATATTTGTCTGAGATGCAACTGTTTGAAAATCTGGAATCTGAGGGTGCAAAAAAAAAATCTAAATATTGAGAAAATCGCCTTTAAAGTTGTCCAAATGAAGTTCTTAGCAATGCATATTACTAATCAAAAATTAAGTTTTGATATTTACAGTAGGAAATTTACTAAATATCTTCATGGAACATGATCTTTACTTAATTTTTGGCATAAAAGAAAAATCGATATGTTTGACCCATTCAATGTATTTTTGCAAAATGTGGTGTTTGCGTGGAAATCTGGATGACCAAAGCTGAGTGCACTGGGCACAATATCCCACAATATGCTTGGCCTTCTATTTCCAGTGTGATTTTAATCAAAACAAAATTGGTCACAATTAATTCACAAATTCAAAAGTAGCCATATTTATTTATAATGCCGCTCACTGAATTAAACAAGCGCTGTAATGATGTCATGTGACAACAGTGTAGCACACACCTGTTTGAAATGTTATCATACTCTTTATTTTTCCATAATTGATGCCTTTTTTAATGGTTGGCGGTCTATCGGTCCATTCTGAGCACAGACTGAGTGTCTGTCTTGTAGAGAGGCATTATGGGATTGCTGGAGATGTTGTCAGTGAAAGAAAACATGTTGAATTTGATCGTGTCACACACTGACACCAAAAACTGCATAAAACCCGAGCGTTCGTACAGCGGTTTCACAGTCGGTGGAAGAGAATAAAGCAGCGAGTGAAAGAGATGCTGTTCCTCTGTCTGTTGTTTTGGCCGTGGAGTGAATATATTCTCTCTTTCAGTCTGTTGTTCTGGCAGAGCTCTTTGTTAGTGACTGATGAACAGCTCTGGATCTGAATGAATCCGCCTCACTGACTCTACATCTGAATTCCCAGATCCTGAAAAATTCTGTTCAGCGGTAGCTGTGTTTATATGCAATCAAATAATCTGTTAGTAATCAGATTGATGGCTTAATTGGACTGAAAAGCCTTCATGTGAACACTAATAGATCTGAATTAAACCTTGATCAGATTGAAAAAGTTTGTGTAGACCTAAAATAATTCAGGCAACAAGAAAACTGAAGAATGTAAACACTGGACTTTGACTGTTTTCCAAACTGGATTGGGTTTAAAAATGCATTATTTATTTTTGCACATGTACAGTGCTGCGTGTTTATTTAAGTCTTATTTTTTTATGAGCAGGTCAGTGCAGGAGACTGAATATGTACTGAATATTTGCTAAAAAGCGTACAAGTACAGTACGCCAGCTTTATTTTTAGAGGTGCCATCTGGGCAAAAATGGCACTTGTACTGTTATCATTATCTGCCAAAAAAATATGTAAAAGCTAATTGTGGCTTTTTATTTCTCAATTGTGACCCTGTACCATAAAACCTGTCATAAATGGCATGGGTATATTTGTAGCAATAGCAAACAAATACTTTGTATAGCTCAAATTAATTTGTTTTATGCAGGGTTCCCATGGGTCATGGAATTTCTGGAATATCATGGAATTTTAAAAGGTCTATTCCAGTCATTGAAAGTCAGGGAATTTAATATTTTTTTTGGTCCAAGTCATTGAATATCAGGGATTTTTGTTTGTTGATTTAAATTTTAGTTTCTGTTTATCAAACTGAACTTTCTGTAGCGTTTTTATTTATTTATTTATTTGCCTATTTTTATGGTTAGTCTATTTTTCAGTGCCGTTTTATTCCCTTCCCGCACATCAACTGGCAATCACTGAAGTCAAATGCAGTCACCAGCTTAGAAAACTAAGGCAAACATGCCAGAAAAAAATTTAATTTCAAGAGCTACAAAATGAGCACTTCAAAGACTGGGTATGAAAAGTAGATCATAGAAAAGCAAAAACTAAATGTGCAGAAATAAAAAAAAACCTGAATGATGAACTTGATTACAAACCCTTACAAAAATCCTTCAGATTGTTATAAACATAAATTAATTTCTGTAGAAATATTACAGAAAAGGCCTGTTTGCGGCACTTAATAAAAAATAAAAAGGTTATTGCGACTTATCTCACAATTCTGACTTTTGTTTCTCTGAACTGTGAGATATGAACTAGCAGTTGCCAAAAAAAAGTCAGAATTGTAAGATAAGTCGCAATTGCGAGTTATAAACATATGAACATATCAGTATTTTTTCTCCTCAGAAATGAATTTATATGTTACAATTCTGAGAAAAAAAGTCAAAATTGCAAGATACAAACTTGCAATTGCAAGAAAAAAAGTCAGAATTGTGAGTTTTATCTTTATCTTTTTTTATTTAGTGGCAGAAACGGGCTTCCATAGTTTTGTACTAAAAACGTCTGTAAACAAGTAAATAAAGCTTGCAAGTGGATGGATCCGTTCATTATAGGTCATTGAAATTCAGCTTCTTAGTAACTGAAAGTCAGGGAAAAGTCAGGGAATTTGACATTTGGCTTAGAGTGGGAACCCTGTTTATGGCAAAAATCATTAGGATATTAAGTAAAGATCGTGTTCCATAATGATATTTTGTAAATTTCATACCATAAATATATAAAAACGTAACTCAACCATATTATGCATTGCTAAAAACTTTTAGACAAATTTAAATGCATTTTTCTCAGTATTTAGATTTTTTTTGCACCCTCAGATTCCAGATTTTCAAATAGTTATATCTCAATCTAATCTTGTCCTGTCCTAACAAACCATACATTCAGCTTTCAGATCATATATAAATCCCAATTTTTACCAAACTGACCCTTATGTTTTGTGGTCCAGGGTCACAATTCTGACTTTTTTCCCCCAGAATTGCTGGGTATCTTTATGTACATAATTTTATTTTATGTTTCATCCTATTTTATTTATCTACATTTTATATTATTTTAGTACAGCTCATGTTGTTTTAAAACCCAAATATTTGAGCCCTTTCATTTTTTGGTGCTTTATATTTATGTATATATGTATGTATATTATATTATTTTTATTTTGTTTTGTTTTATTTTTATTTTATTTTATATATTTCATCCTATTCTCTGCCTTTTTTTAATTTAATTTTATTTTATTATAATTTAATTTTTATTTATTTATTTTTTTCTGAGAACTTTCATCATTTGTTTGTTTTATATTTGTATATCTTTTTTTTTTTTTTTTTTTTTGGTGGTTTTTATATTTGTTTTTTGTTTGTTTGTTTGTTTTTTTTGTTTTGTTTATATATATATATATATTTTTTTTATTTTAGAACATCTCTTGCTGTTTTAAAACCCAAATATTTGAGCCCTTTCTTTTTTTGGTGCTTTATATTTATGTATATATGTATGTATATTATATTATTTTTATTTTGTTTTATATTTTATTTTATATATTTCATCCTATTCTCTGCCTTTTTTTTTTTTTTTATTATAATTTAATTTTTTGTATTTTTTTTTTTTCTGAGAACTTTCATAATTCGTTTGTTTTATATTTGTATATCTTTTTTTTTTTTTTTTTTTTTCCCCACCATATGTTCAGGCTTTTTTTGGTGGTTTTTATATTTGTTTTATTTTTTTGTTTTATTTTGTTTTAGTTTATTTATATATATTTTTTATTTTTATTTTAGAACAATTCTTGCTGTTTTAAAACCCAAATATTTGAGCCCTATCATTTTTTGGTGCTTTTATATTCAGTTATATGGAAGTGGTTTGGCTATTTGAAAAGCGACAAGGTGCAAATTAAAATGATCTGTAAAATATGACGTAAACATTTACACATTATGTGCACTGGCTAGAAATTGTGTAGTTTTATGTTATAATTTTATTTTGCACAGTTAATCTAACTCTTAAAGCCAGACACTGCTGACAGACTAGTCTTCCTGACAAAAAAGAAATGTAAAGTTTGAAAATTGTGCAATTTCTAGTTTTATGTTTACATTTTGCACATTTAATCTACCTCTTAAAGGCAGACAAAAAGAGAAAAATTGTAATTGTGTTACTTACAAATTATGTTTACAACTGTTTTATGTTTACATTTTGCGCATTTACTTCATTTACCTTCTTTTGTCACAACTTTTAGTTTTTAATTAATACTTTAAAATGCAATTTAATGAACCCTCAAATTTTTGTGGCTTCAGTCATAGTTGGGATACTCTTTTAAAGCTGGCAGCATTAATAGTTTATATATCAAAATATATATTATCGATTAATATGGGAAAGAATTATCGAGATATTTGCTATTTCGGCCAGCCCTAATTCAGAGTTGATGCGTCAGTCTTTTTTTCCTAAAATTGTGAGATATAAACTCAGTATTGAACTTTAATTTGTGCCATAAAGCAGATCTACAGAGACGCTGGAGTGATGATTCAGCTGGTTTCAGTGATGTCATGTTATCATTGTCTCTGCGCAGGATCTCTGAATGCGTTCTGTTCTCTCTAGAGCAGATGGTGTGATCAGACCCTGAGGACTCGCATCCATTAGTGACGTCACATGCTCGCTCTCAGCCAATCAGATCGATGGCAGATTGCTGCTGTTCAGACACACGTTACTGTATTGACTTCTGAGATCCTGCTGCGGATCGATGGAAAACGGAGAAACGTTAGAGACAGTCATGTGACTCGTGCTTGTAAATCTAGATAATCAGCAAAGGAGCTACAAGCCAAGTCGCATTAATTTCAGTAGTGCATACAATCCTGATTATGTCAAAGCTGCTTCATTATTGTTGTTTAGTATCTTTGAGGTACTTTCATTTATTTTTTTTATATGTGGCAGAATTATACACAAAACAATCTTTTGATTCAAAACAATCATTTATTTCAGACTGTGATCTTGCATGAAGTGTTGTTTCTGTAGCTCTATATTGACTAGAGAACAGTGTTGGGGAAAGTTACTTTTAAAAGTAATGCGTTACAATATTGCGTTACTCCCTGAAAAAGTCACTAATTGTGTTACTTAGTTACTTTTTATGGAAAGTAATGCGTTACGTTACTTTTGCGTTACTTTTTAAATCTGGGCAGGGCTTGCTTGTTGGTTTTTAATATAAAAAGATGTATTCTTAGCAAATGTAAAAGCCCTTTCACACCAAAATGAAATGAAGTGAATAAGGCTAAGACTGAAGGAAAATTAAATTGTCGTCTGTACAGTAGAACTGTAGGAAAAGAAAGTTCAACACTCTTCAGAAATGAGAAAAAAAACAAATGTTAGTTCATCTAAAGTAAGTTTTGCTTATTGGTACACTGCTTTTTTTTTTTTTTTTTTTTTTTAGATTTTTTTTGTCTTGTTTCTAGCCAGAATATCTCTTAATAATACATTTATAATATATATATTTCTTAAATCAAGATGGTTTTTCAAGAGAAGTAAAAATTCTAGTCAAAATTTAATTGTTTTTGCTTGAAACAAGCAAAATAATCTCCCAAATGGGGTAAACTAAATTATCTGTTTAAAAAAAAGATTTTTTGACTTGTTTTTTCTGAAAACAAAAAATAATTATTTACTTAATTTAAGATTTTTTTTATATATATTTTGGTTGGAAACGAGACAAAAAATCTAAGAGAAGTATTTTTGCAGTGTACTGATGTATTGGATCAACAATACATTCTTGGGGAAAACTAATTTGGGGAAAAACTATTTATTTATTTGGAACTATTGATTAATTTCCTCAAACTAAAATTGTTTAAAGTTTCTTTTGAATTATTGATATATTACTTTCCCATTTGATACTATAAAGTTGCTTTGACACAATTTGTATTATAAAAAGCGCTATATAAATAAAGCTGACTTGACAAAGGTCAGCAGCAAAGTCATTGGTTAATAAAATGGGATTAAATGCATAAAGGAAACAAAAAGTAACTCCGATATTTTCTTGGAAATGAAAAAGTGATGCGTTACTTTACTAGTTACTTGAAAAAAAAAAAATATTAGTATGTAACTCAAGTTACCCCCAAAACTGCTAGAGACTCATGAATCATTTATTTCCAGAGTTTTTTAAGAAATCGATTCTGTTTTGCATAAGAAGCGGCTGATATTAGACACGCTCTTGCCTCTGGTGGTGTGGTGGTGTTCTGCTCACGCGGTCGATGGGGTTAAACGCAGCATGTCAAATCTCTCTAAACACCCGTCAGTCGCTGAGCTCCTCCTCCAGTGTGAGTCTCTGTCTGATTTCTGTTGTCCTCACTGTGTTTTAGACGCATTTTCTGCTAGATTTCTGCGACTTCCAGTATCCGCCTAATCAAGTCAGTGCTGATCTTTTAAGGACATCTCTTATTGGCTAACACTGATTTTAGGTCACGTGTATAACATTCATCTGCAGGGTTCCTAAAAGTAAAATAAAGCAGAGTATTTTTGTTTCCAGACCAAAAAATCAAGTAAGGAGCCATTGGCTCTAGGGCTGGGTGAAATGGCAAAAATGTAATTGTGATCATTTTTTCCTGTATTGATCGATAACGATATATATTTGGATATATAAACTGTTAACGCTGCCAGCTTTAAAAGAGTATCCCAACTATGACTGAAGCCATGAAAATGTGAGGGTTCGTTAATTACATTTTAAAGTATAGTTTATTAACAAAAACAGATGACACATTCGGCCTTAAATTAAGACAACTTACTAAAATAAATTTAAAAAGAAGGTAAAATGAGAGTAAATGTGCAAAATGTAAACACAAAACTGTTGTAAACATCATTAAGAAGTAACACAATTACAGTTTTTTTTCAGCTTTTCGAGAAAAGTACACATTAAATGTGCAAGATGTAAACTGAAAACTAGAAATTGCACACAATTTGTCAAACTTTTACTTTTTTTTTTTTTGGTCAGGAAGACTTTAAGAGCTGGCTTTAAGAGGTAGATTAAATGTGCAAAATAAAACTATACAATTTCTAGTATATAGATATAAACTTTTTTTAAATAACTTAAATGTTCACAAAAAGAGGTGCTACCATAAGAAAAGCCAAATTTTATGCAAGTGGATCTGTTAATTCATATACATTCATGCTCTTGTTTTTTTTTTCATAGTAAGATGGCAGTGATGCACAAAGGAAATGGTTTATATAAAACTTAAAATTGTAATGCATAAGCATGCAAAATTCCCATGTGCAAGTAAATCGTTTCTCGGGGGCATAAAGTTTTTTTTTTTATTTTTTTTTTTTTTTTGCATGTAAGGGCCTGTTGGTTTTGTTTCATCATTTATTTTAGGGCCTCTGTATGTTGTTGCTTCAAGAAAATCAAAAAATACAGATCGCTGTTTTCTATAGCAAATATATAGCTGAAAATAATGCCTTATGAATTAGTTTAAAAATATGAGAGGTTTGGAAAAGTATGGAATGTTGAAATGTAAAGTGTGTAGGAACCCTGCATCTGTACAGCAGAACTACATCTCCCATGATGCACCTCATCTCGTTTCTCAATGGCCGTTTGACAGTGTGTTTAAACTATGGCTCATCATTGATCTTATTGAAATGCTAATGAACCTAATGAGCTGCAAACAGTCAGGCCTGTAAACTCAGGACGCAGAAAGTGAGTGTGTGTGTCTCAGCGAGAGCTGCGCGTCTGACGATATTATAGCGAGCTGAAGGTTCAAACAGGATCTTATGCAAATATTGTGATCTCCTTTGATGCCTGTGCAGGAGCGCTCGCAGTGACCGTGTGACTAATGATTTATATTTTCACTGAGTTTAATGTGGAGAAGAAGCTCCAGCTGAAGCACTGCAGCAGTGACTCATTCTCAAATCTGCAGAAACAGACCTTCTCTCTCTCTCACACACACACACACAGTTACACACACAGTTACACACACTCGTTAATTCTCAGTAACTCATTAAAATCACTGGCTGTTTCAAAACCAAACATGCTACTCAGGTTTTGAAATGCAGCCATTAGTTTCACATGCTGTTTTTGGAAAGAAATACTAGTCTGACACATACTGCATATGCTCTACACTGGCTACTTTTTTTTTTTTTTGAAGTTGTTGTTGTTTTGGTTCTGAATTAAAACTGTTTCAGCCTGACAGATCTGTGGTTACCATGGTTTAACTATAGTCAAGTGAAGTCAACTTTATTTATATAGCGCTTTTTTACAATACAAATTGTGTCAAAGCAACTTTACAGTATAAAAATGGGAAAGTAATATATCAATAATTCAAAAAGAAACTTTAAACAATTTTAGTTTGAGGAAGTTAATCAATAGTTCCAAATTAATAAATTGTTTGTCCCCAATTTAGTTGTTGTTATAGTGTTTTTTTGTTTGTTTTTGTATTTTTTTTTGAGTGAGGGGTGTGTTGCCAGTTTAACTAAAAAAAAAAACAAGTTATAAATGTACACCTTAGATGACACAGCATGAATATAGAGAGACAGTTTTTTTTAAAACACGAGATCCACTTTCTGGCAAAGTTTAGCTTCAACCCTGATCAAACTCACTAAGACATTAATTAGCATGCTCTGGTGTGTTTGATAAGCAGTGTTGGGGGTATTGCATTACAAGTAACGCAAGTTATGTAATAATATTACATTTTTTTCAAGTAACTAGTAAAGTAATGCATTACTTTTTCATTTCCAAGAAAATATCTGAGTTTTTCAAAAAAGTAGTTACTTTGTGTTTCCTTTATTTCCAATGACTTTGCTGCTGACCTTTGTTGATCCAATTCAACCGTACACTGCAAAAATACTTTTCTCACTTACATTTTTTGTCTTGTTTCCAGCCAAAATATATCTAACAATTCTTAAATCAAGAAGGATTTTTAGACAAGTAAAAAAAAAATGTTTTTTTTTTTTAAATCAAGTCAAAGTAAGTGAATTTTTGCTTAGAACAAGCAAAAGAATCTTATTTCAAACAGAAAACGAGTATTTTGCTTACCCTATTTGGAGATTATTTGGCTTGTTTCAAGCAAAAACACTTAATTTTGACTCTTTTCAGAAAAAAACAAGACAATAATTTTTACTTGTCTAGAAAATCCTTCTTGATTTAAGAATTGTTAGATATTTTGGCTGGAAACAAGACAAAAAATCTAAGTAAGAATTGCCTTCACTGAATTTCATTTTGGTGTGAAAGGGCTTTTACATTAGCTAAAAATCGAACGTTTTTATATTAAAAACGAACAAGCAAGCCCTGCCCAGATTTAAAAAGTAATAAGTAAAGTAATTAGTTACTTTTTTTAGGGAGTAATGCAATATTGTAATGCATTACTTTTAAAAGTAACTTTCCTCAACTCTGATAAGGGTTAGAGCTAATTTCTCATTGTGTACTTTGCATGTGCTTCACTTTACTTTTGCCATTTTGTTTTATTAGTATATTTTTCTAAAATTTGAAAAAAGACATTGTTTAAAATGTGAGATTGAAGTCCTTTAAAAATTCGTGCATGAAGTCCTTGAAAGCCCTGGAATTTCATTTTGCTTTATCTGTACAAACCCTGGATCTTGCTCGGTAGATATTGGTGTCAGCATTGCCTTTTGGGAGAAAACCCAAGTTGGTTGATGATTATTCTGTGCATACAGAACATTCACATCATGTGCACAGGTTTCATACTGCAGGACTAGTGAAAGTACCACAGACAGTGATTTTATAGGTATTATGACGTGTCACATCAGTGTTAATTTTGACAGCAAATTTAGTTTTAGTCATAGTCTTTTGACTAAAGTGCCCATTAGTTTTAGTCACATTTTAGTCATCTGAATTGTTTTTAGTTTTAGCCTAGTTTTAGTCGACTAAATATCATACGGTTTTAGTCAACTAAATCTACAGTAAATTTAGTCTGTTAAAATGTAAAGGGTTTAGTTACAGTGCAGTTATATAGGTTTGATATTAAGGTTTAATCATGATAAACACAATTTAACTGCGGTGATACACAACATGCCTTAATATTAAAATTAAATAAAACCACTTCTCATAAAGAACATGGTCTTTTGAATGAAACATCAATGGTTATATCGGCTAATGATGCATTCTTTATAGTCACTTGTTTACCATATTCTTCATTCTTTCAAACAGACATGTTTATTTCTATAAGTGAATTTAGATTCATCTTTAGGGCTCTGTAAGTGATTCAGTCAAGAGCAATGAGTGGTTTTCTGTCTTTCTTTTGTTGCTTGATGAACATCAGTGACTCGGACAATAGACACTAAATGTGGCTGCTGTCCCTTTAAAACCGGATGCAATGTACTGATACACTTTCTCTCTATTGTTTACGTTCATTTAAGATGTAATCAGCTGTGTTTACATGAATACTCATCAAAACGGACAATTTGAGATCATTTTGTGTGCATTTCTCAGTTCATGCAACGCAAAAGTGTGAGACGTGTTTTCTGTGTGTTTGCTTCGGTGCACTGCAAAAAATGCTTTTCTTGCTTAGATTTTTTGTCTTGTTTCCAGCTAAAATATCTAAAAATTCTTAAATCAAGAAGGATTTTCTAGACAAGTAAAACTTATTGTCTTGTTTTCAGACAAAATATGTCAAAATTAAGTGAGTTTTTGCTTGAAACAAGCAAAATTATCTGCCAATGGGGTGAGAAAAATAATCTATCTTTCATCTTGAAATAAGATTATTTTTCTCACCCCATTGGCAGATTATTTTGCTTGTTTCAAGGAAAAACTCACTTAATTTTGACTTCTTTTTTTTTTCGAAAACAAGACAATTTTTACTTGTCTAGAAAATCCTCCTTGATTTTAAGATTTTTTAGATATTTTGGCTGGAAACAAGACGAAAAATCTAAGTAAGAAAAGCATTTTTTGCAGTGTGTCTGCGCTCAGAAAACAAGACCAAATTGAGTTCTCTCTTGCGTCGTCAAATTTATCCATATGTCTGCACTTCTCCTACATTTTTGAACGTTTTATTAGACGTGCAGCAAGTGTATTTGAGCTTGGTTTGTACGCATCTAACCACCTCCTAACAGATTTTTCTGAATGAATCTCTTTCCAAATCGTCTTATGAACCTCTTTCCGTCTCGTTTTATTCCTTGACAAATGGCAGTAGATTTTTGTCATTCAAAAAAAAATTTTAGATGGTTATTTTGTTTCGTCTGTGAAAAAATGTCAATGACCAAAATTATGAGACACATTATTCATCAATGAAATGAACACTGGTTTGCATAGAGTAACATGAATCTGTTGAACGGCTGTTTCTCCAGGCCGGACGCTGTTGGAGCGGTTCTTCCAGCAGCAGGACTCTGATGAGCCGGAGGAGGCAGAGAAGCTCTGCTCCAGGATTCTGGCCATGGGCCTCCTGCTGCCCTTCAGCGACTGCTTCAGAGAGACGTACGGCAGCAGCGGACAGATCGCACCCAAATTTGACGTGAGTCCCGTTTCACTTCACATTCTCTGCGTTCATGTGTAGGGATGCAACGATTAACCGATTTCACTATTAACCGCGATCAAAATCGTCGCGGTCAATCGTAACAGCTCCACAACGATTAAGAGGCATCTAGCAGCGAAACTCCTTCCTCCAAAGAAGTGCCTGAAGTCGGTATGAGATTATTTTGGGTACACAAAGAATCTTTTTTGCAAAACGTGCCGAAAAAAAGACTGCTGCGAAGATCGAATACATCAAATTTGATGCACCTGGGGGATCACCACCCACCTACGACCAAGCAAAGGTAATGCATAACTTCGTTAAATTACGTGACAAATTACTTAATGAAATGTTGATAGGGATATAAATATAAATGCGTCAGTTCCAATCAATGCTGTGGCGGTGAGTTGTGGGCTTTCAACTTTGCAACTTAAACAAAGCCGCACGTAATGTTTGTCACGTGTAAAGACGTGTAAAATTAGACTAATTATGAAAGATTATTAAAATGAATGTCATGCGATCTGGGAAAACCCAACACATGGTGAAATTTTACCTTTTTTGTTTTTTGATGTCACACGAAAGCTGAGTTTATGCCCTTTCTAAAAACATTTTTTATTTTGTCCATTGCTTGATCGTAACAAAAGTTATAGCTCTCTGAAGTTGGCTGATAGCTATGATTTTCAGGAATGGAATTTTGAGAAAAACGAGTTTGAAGTGAGACGACTTTCACTTTCACTTCACGGGTTTAACGCGAGATGTAAAGAGCGCTATACTGCATTATCACACACAGACTAACGTCTGTTTTCCGTTGTTTATCATGAGTATGGTCTCCGAACTTTGATCACCATTTGTATGTTTAAATAGCACCAATACTGTACCTTGTAGTTGTAGTTTACATGTAGTTTATATAACACTGTCATTTCTGCTTGCTGTAATAAATGGCTTTTTTTTCTGCACTAAACAACTGAATTTTGCCAAGATATTTTCAGAGATGATAGACAAGATGTTATAGAATAATAATTCAATGAAAACCTATCAAAACTATCATATATTTCATAACCTAGCTTATATTTAATTCCAAATAGACAGACTATTTTTTTATTTTGATTATTTATTATTAATGTTAAAGTATGCTTTAATCAAAAACCTTTTTTTCAAATTTTTCATTCCAAAGAGAGGAATTTTTTGTTTGTTTTTATTATTTTGTGCTGTATAATTTGGTAACTGAGTTCATGTCGGTTTCAAAAGGCAGCAATAAATAACACTTTAAAATATAAGGAGTTTTCATATGATTTTATAAGCTTATGTTGTAAAATTAATAAATGCACAATAATCGTGATAACTGTGAAACCGTGATTATTCCTCAGACTATAATCGTACCAACAAAATCTATAATCATTGCATCCCTATTCATGTGTTCTTAAAAGACAGAACTTGTGCTTGTTGCATTTCCTGCAGTGTCAGATGAGCAGCAGCAGGAGAGCGTTCAGGCTTTAGTCTTCTGTGGAGTCTTGTTTTATGTTTAAAGAGGAATTTTTTGGAGACAGAGGAATAGGAACACACTTGGGGTCTTGTTGTTGTTCTTGCTGACTGAGGCATCATGTGATCTGCTCGTTTGTGATTGGCTCTTACCAGAAATAGCTCTGCATCATCTTTTGGTTACCAAGAAACTGCAAGAGTGAGAGCGCCATCTGCTGCCCGATGCACACATCTAAAAATGCCTTGGTCGCTCTAAACTCACATGACTTTGTCTTCAGTGCAACAAACACATTTCTCATATATAATGGCTGAGATTCTTTCACTGATGAACGACTTTTATGAAGCGGTTTATAAACAACCTTTCATATGGACTATTTTTGCTTTGCCAACTAATGTATAGTTTGTTTACAGTTTGCTTGCACTGTAATTCAGTAAGAAGATGCCCAATGTTTGTGTGTGTTTCTGATGGCTAATATGTGACCTTGGACCACAAAACCAGTCATAATTTTTTTGAAATTGAGATTTATACACCATCTAAAAGCTGAACATTGATCAAAACAATTTTTGGTTAGTAATATGCATTGCTAAGAACTTCATTTGAACAACTTTAAAGGCGATTTTTCTCAATATTTAGATTTTTTTTGCACACTCAGATTGATTTTCAAATAGACCAAATATTGTCCTGTCCTAACAAACCATACATCAATTGAAAGCTTATTTAATCAAATCTCACTTTCAAAAAATTATGACTGGTTTTGTGGTCCAGGGTCATATTTGTCAGTCATACATTAATGAAACATGTCAGTTTTCTTAATTATTAACCATTTACACTTACACAATGCATTTATTCAAATAGCCCAAATCAACATAAATGTTTATTATGAAAACAATTATATAAATTATATCATAATTATGTAGTTACATGAACATTATTAAAATTCGGTTAGCTGTGAAACAAGTGATTTAATTACATTTGATAAATACAACAATTTATTGAAACAAACCTTTTTTGTGTGTGTAACTGGACCATTTCAAAACACGTGTGACTGACAAATTTGAATTGCATTCAGTTTATTTGTCTTTATTTTTTTTAATAGATTAAAACCAAAATCATTTTAACCTAAATGGATGTAAGTTTTATATGTAATTTAATCTATTTAATTGTTTGAGAGCAGGTTCATATAAAAATCATGTCCAGGAAATCTATTTTGTGTGTAATTTCCTTTAGACCCTGGGCCACAAAACCAGTCATAAGCTGCTTTCCATTGATTTATATGATTTGTTAGGATGGGACAATATTTGGCCAAGATACAACTATTTGAATATCTGGAATCTAAGGTTGCTAAAAAAATCTAAATATTGAGAAAATCACCTTTTAAAGTTGTCCAAATGAAGTTCTTTGCAATGCATATCACTAACCAAAAATTACGTTTTGATATATTTACGGTAGGAGACTTACAAAATATCTTCATGGAACATGATTTTAACTTAATATCCTAATGATTTTTGGCATAATTTTGACCCATACAATGTATTTTTGGCTATTGCTACTTATGACTGGTTTTGTGGTCCAGGGTCATGTATAATATCTAGAGAAAATTACACACAAAATTGTTTAAACGTTTTCATGGAAACAAATAAATAGATTGAATTACATATAAAATTTAAATCCATTTAGGTTAAAATGATTTTGGTTTTAATCGAACTAATAAAAAATAAATAAAAACGAATAACCTGAATGCAATTCAAATTTGTCAGTCACACATGATTTGAAATGGTCCAGTTACACACACAAAAAAAACGTTTGTATCAATAAATTGTTGGATTTGTCAAATGTAATTAAATCACTTGTTTCACAGCTAACTGTATTTTAGTAATGTTTATACAACTACATAATTATGTATGATATAATTTCTATAATTGTTTTCATAATAAACATATTTATACTGATTTAGGCTATTTGAATAAATGCATTGTTTAAATTAAATCAATTAAGTGTAACTAGTTAACTTTTTTTTTTTTTTTTTTTTTTTTTTGTGTGCAGAAATCTGACACGTTTCATTAGTGTATGACTGACAAATATGCATTATTATGCAAGTTTATTTATTTGTTAAAGTGGCATAATCCAAAGAAATGGGCATTTTTACATGCAATTCAAAATTTCAAATACATAAATCTTAATTTTAGGCCTGAAGACCAATAATGTTTGGAAATATTGTTTAGCTAGATAAGACCCTTCTTCCTCGACTGGGATCGTTTAGAGTCCTTTGAAGCTGCATTTAAACTACATTTTGGAAGTTCAAACTCAGGTCACCATAGAAGTCCACTATATGAAGAGAAATCCTAAAATGTTTCCCTCAAGCAGTGTTAATTTCGTTGATGAATAATTTGTCATAATTTTCATCAACAACATTTTTTCACAGATGAAAACGAAACGATAATGAACTTAAATTCTGTTTGAATGACACAAACTATGTCACAAATCTACTGGCATTTTCATCAACAAATAAAAACGAGACAAATGTTAGGGAGGGACGATTTGGAAGGAGATTCATTCAGAAAAATCTGTTGTGTAGTAGGAGGTTAGATGCGTACAAACCGGCGGGACACAAGCTAAAATACACTTGCTGCACGTCTAATAAAACACTCAGAAATGTGAATATGTGGGAGAAGTGCAGACATATGGATAAATTTGACGACGCAAGAGAGAACTCAATTTGGTCTTGTTTTCTGAGCGCAGACACTGAAGCAAACACACAGAAAACACGTCTTTCACGTTGCATGATCTGAGAAATACACACACAATGATCTGGAATTGTCCATTTTGAAGAGTATTCACACAAACACAGCCGCTTGCATCTTAAATGAACGTAAACAGTAGAGAGAAAGTGTATCGGTGCATTGCATCCATTGCATTGGGTTTTAAAGGGATAGCAGCCACATTTAGTGTCTATTGTCCGAGTCACTGATGTTCATCAAGCAACAAAAGAAAGACAGAAAACCACTCACTGCTCTTGACTGAAGCCCTAAAGATGAATCTAAATTCATTTATAGACATAAACATGTCTGTTTGAAAGAATGAAGAATATGGTAAACAAGTGACTATAAAGAATGCATCATTAGCCGATATAACCATTGGGATTACATTCAAAAGAAGACCATGTTCTTTGAGAAGTGGTTTTATTTCATTTTAATATTAAGGCATGTTGTGTATCACCGCAGTTAAATTGTGTGTTTATCATGATAAAACCTTAATATCAAACCTATATAATGAGTTTGGAAATTTTACAGTGCAATGCATTTATGAAGCATTTCTTTAACTAAACCCATTACATTTTAGCCGACTAAAGTTAGTGTAGATTTAGTCGACTAAAACTAAAAACAGTTCAGGTGACTAAAATATGATTGAAACTAAAGGGCAATTTCGTTTAGTTTAGTCAAAATTTGCTGTCAGAATTAACGCTATCCTCCAGAAACATAATTGCTTTACGGCTAAAGAAAGAAATACATGAACATCTTTAATAATAAACCATTGGAGCAGTGAAGGGTTACACCGGAGCTGTGTTTGCTGCAGTGAGTGTGTGCCCAAAGTGTGTGTTCAGCGTTTTCATGACTTATTTACAGTCGTGGCTCTGTAAATCCGGTCTCTGATTGGCTGGAGCGCTTTAAGACGTCATCGGCCCCTCTGTCTCTCTCTCTGCGTGCTGCCGGGCGAGCGAGGGGCCCGTCGTGTGACAAAGGAACCTGATCTCACTGCAGCATCAGCAGCGGCTGACGATGGACGTCCCCGAGCGCCGCCGCAGCGGTGGTGGGACGCGGGACGGTGTCTGCGTGCGTCTGCTGAGTCACTCATCTGAGGATCGCCACGGAAACCCGGCGCACCTGAGAGCCGCGTGCGTGTGCGCTGCACGTGTGCCTGTCGTCATGGCGATGAGCGCCGGATGAGAGGAGGATGGAGGCTGCGGGAGGGTCGTCCTCTGACGGGACGGTGGAGCTCTGGGAGGTTCTGCAGTTCATCAGCGGATGTGGAGAGGACAGACGAACCCCGCTGGACTCGCTCCAGAGCAGCAGTACGCTTGAACACACGCAGGTCTGCTTTATACAGACACTAACTGGATCATCAGCCCTGATTGAGGCTTCTGAGACGCTTCTGTTTGACGGCTGACTTTGGGTTGTTTGGATGTTGTGATGCTCTGGGTTTCATGTGGATGCAGTGCAGTTTAATTAGTGGCATCATTATTGTATTGCAGTGTCTTTTACTATTCTGAGTTTTATAATTCCTGTTTTCGTTTTAGTGACTGTCCGTTTTTGTTTTTTTTTCGTGTTTTTTTTTCAGTTTGTTTTTTCAGCAAAAAATACTTTGTTGTAGTTGCATAATACATTTTTTTTGTTAATAAAGGCAACATTTAAATGTTTAGTTTAATCTTAAAACAGTTTAATCTTTCTCTTTCTTTTTCTTTCTTTCTTTCTTTCTTTCTTTCTTTCTTTTTTTGTCTTTCTTTCTTTCTTATTTATTTATTTATTTATTTATTTATTTCATTTTTTTATTTTTGGTGTAGTAATTTTAATAATCCAAAACTAATCTAGCTTAAACTAAACGTTTAAATGTTGCCTTTATTAACTGGAATATATATTGAAACTAGAATTGAAAATTTTATGTAAATATTTCTTGTTTATTTCAATTCATGTTAATTTTGATTATAGTACATATTTTAGTTGCCAATAATGGTGTAGTTTAAATTTGGGGTTTTGTTGATTTTTTTTTTTTTTTTTTTTTATTTATTTATTTATTTTTTGTGCATTTTATTATTATTTTTTTTTTTTTTTGATTATAGTACATGTTTTAGTTTTGTCTTTTTTTTTCAGTTTCAGTTTTTCAGTTTTTTCAGCAAAAATACTTTCAGTTATAGTTGCAAAATACATTTTTCTGTTAATAAAGGCAACATTTAAATGTTTAGTTTAATCTTAAAACAGTTTATTTCATTCTTTTCTTTTATTTTTGGTTTAGTAATTTCAATAATTCAAAACTAATCTAGCTTAAACTAAACATTTAAATGTTGCCTTTATTAACTTGGAAAAAAAAAATAAATAAAAAATAAATAAATAAATAAATAAATAAATAAATATATATATATATATATATATATATATATATAACTAGAACTGAATTTTATATAAATAATTTCTTTTTTTTATTTCAGTTAATTTGATTATAGTGCGTTTTAATTGCAGATAATGTTGTAATTAAATTGTTGTTTTGTTGATTTTATCAGTTTTAATACATTTCTCTTATTTATTTAATTTTAAATTTAGTAATTTTAGTACTTCAACATAATCTCAGCAAAAATTACAAGTGATGCATTGGCAACTAACTGCATTATTTGCTGAAAATGTTTTATGTATTTCAGTTTTTAATAGTTTTATTTGACAACGCTGCTTCAGAGCATTTCAGTCAGAATGCAAGCAGTATTTATAATGTATAATTTTAATTGTAAATGTTGACATTACAGCTCATTTTACTCACGTTTTGTATGCTGTTGATGAAGAATGCTAAACCAGGCTGGAATATAGTGATTTAGTTTATAAAGCAGCAGCTAATGTGTCATGTTGAGTTTGTGTTTGTTGTAGTCCGACAGTAAAAATAGGGAAATCAATATTTCAGAATAATGACCTTCATCTTCACCTGCATTGAGCAGCTGTATGTGTGAAGATTAGATCCGCGTCTGCAGTGATGTGTTGTCCACCTCTTACAGTATATGTTCGTTCATGTGTTTCCAGAGATAGGGTTAGAGTTAAACCAGGGCTTTAACAGGCTGCCGATGAGACATATCTCCTTATATCTCATGACGAGCTCCTCTTGATCTCTTTGAGCAAATGCATTGTTATTCAGAGTCTGAACCAAGTCCCTCATGAGAGTTAACATTGAAATCAGTCACAGGGAAATGTTCTCCTGTGCTGTGTGTGAGCTTATGAGTCTGCATTTGCAATTTTGCGTGTTTGCGTGTGACGTCAGGATGTGTGATTTGTTTTCTGTGCTGATGCTGCTGCTGGTTTGTGCCTGATGTGAGTGTTTTTTGGGGGGTCAGATTGGAGATGCCAGTATCAAATTTTCATGTTGCGAGTAATTGCTAATGTTTTTATCACAGTGTATGGTATTATCACAATTTTGAGATTTAGTTGCAAGAAAGTGATGTCATAATACAGTATAACAGGTTTAATAACACACATTTCTGAACATTAACCCCTTAACAGTCACCCCCATTTTTTTAGAATAGACATGAAAGTGCACCATCTGAACTCAAATTGTTGTACACTGCAAAAAATGCTTTTCTTACTTAGATTTTTTGTCTTGTTTCCAGCCAAAATATCTAAAAATTCTTAAATCAAGGAGGATTTTCTAGACAAGTAAAAATTATTGTCTTGTTTTCAGAAAAAAAAGTCAAAATTAAGTGACTCGAAATTAAGTTTTTGCTTGAAACGAGCAAAATAATCTGCCAATGGGGTGAGAAAAATGATCTTATTTCAAGATGAAAGATAGATTATTTTTCTCACCCCCTCCTTGTTTCAAGCAAAAACTCACTTAATTTTGACATATTTTGTCTGAAAACAAGACAATAAGTTTTACTTGTCTAGAAAATCCTTCTTGATTTAAGAATTTTTAGATATTTTAGCTGGAAACAAGACAAAAAATCTAAGTAAGAAAAGCATTTTTTGCAGTGTAATTCATGAACACTTTGGAATACAGATCTAAGGTTGGTCTCTGTCTTAAAAAAAAAAAAAAAAAAAAAAATATCTGCAGATTATTGCAGAAGTGGAATTAAAAAATAATAATAATAATAATAATAATAATAATAATAATAATAATAAAAAAACTGAAGTTATAGAGGTTTAAATTTACTGTAAACAAAATGCACTGTACAATTTTTAGATTATTTGATATAAAATACATATTTACATAAATTAAAGCCCTATGTCTAAATAAGTTATGTTCCAGATTTGAAGTTGATATGAAAAAAATTGAGGTTCCTGTGAACCTTTTTTCTTAAGGCATCATACCACAAACCACCACTGGGTGCCATTCAAACTTCATATTTTTTTAATGCATTTTTGTGTCTCAAATTTCTACATTTCTTTCAATTTTATTTCCATCATAAAATAATTAATAATTAATTACATGTTTTTTGTCAAGATTATAATAAGTTTTGATTATAAAAGACCGTAATGCATGACATTTGACAGTCGAAAAGATTTAAAGTACCACTTCCATGGTAACGCAATGTCCGATTTTAAAATAGTTTTCACAGGATGATTCTTGGGCTTCTAAGCTTTCAAAAGATATATAATTTATGATGATTACTAACAGAAATTATAGATAAAAAGGACAATGAATAAAAAGAGCGCCAACTGTCGTGACAGTTAAGGGGTTAAAACAATAAAGCAATACACAAATTTATAAAGTTAAACATTTTGCACAGATTAAAGTGCTAAATAATTAAAAGACCAATAGGTATGACTTTACAGTAAGATCTTATTAGTTAACCTTAGTTACTGCATTAACATGATCAATCAACAAAAGCTACATTTGCTACAGAAGTCATTAATCTTCGTTATAAATAACACAACTTTTAGTCCATGTTAACTCGGGTTCACTAAAAAAAAAAAGTTTATATAACATTTGATTTGATTTATTATTATTTTGGAGTTATCTCAGATCGGTGAATGTTTAGAAGAATTTTTCATTGGGAGTTTAATTAATTAATTAATTAAGAAGTTAAAAAGAACAGTATTTAAAATGGAAATCATCTGGAAAAATATAAACTGGCATTTAAAAGTTTAAAAGGTCAGTAAATGTTCTTTATATATATTTTTATATATATATATATATATATATATATATATATATATATATATATATATATATATATATATATATATATATATATATATATATATATATATATACACACACATGCATGCATATATTAAGGAAAAATATTTTAGATTTATATATAAAATATTTATATTTATTTAAAATCTAAATTGTATACAGGTATAAATATATACACATATTTTGTTTTAATATATACATGTATGTGTATATATATACTGTCAAACGATTAATCGCATCCAAAATAAAAGTTTGTTTACATACTATATGTGTGTTTACTTTGTACATTTATTATGTACATATAAATACACACACATACATGTGTGTATATATTAAAACAAAATATCATATGTATATATATTTATACCTGTATACAATTTAGATTATAAATAAATATAAATATTTTATATATAAATCTAAAATATTTTTCCTTAATATATACATGCATGTGTGTGTATTTTTATATATATATAAAAATACACACACACACACACACACATATATATATATATATATATATATATATATATATATATATATATATATATATATATATATAAAAATACACACACACACACACATATATATATATATATATATATATATATATATATATATATATATATATATATATATATATATATATATATATATATATATATATATATATATATATATATATAAAGTAATACATGGTTTCTGATCATTTGGCAATGATGTAATGTAAATTCAGCTTTGCATCACAGGAATAAATTGTATTGAGTCTAAGTATGAAAGTATTTGGTGCTGTGATGCACACCACTGCGAATACAAAAATCTGAATGACTATTTAAATCATTTAAATAAGTTTTAATAAGTAGCGCAGCTGCTTTGTTTCTGGGGTAACGTTGCATTTGCTGTTTGGCGCCATCTGCTGTGCACTTTCACCCAAAGCGTCTCTCAAGCTTTCGCCATGTGCTTCTCATCTGTGCTCGTTTACATCAAAGTGCACTGGCATCTTCGACGCAGCTTACAGTGGTGTTGTGCATTTATTATTCTTAAAATGCATTCAAAATTCTGAATAATTTTCGAAATTCAGAATAATTTCCCACGATAACAATATCATGCATATTCATTATCGTGATATATCGCATTACCGAATGCCGGCACGTCTAGATCAAGGCTTTAGATGTCAGTCTGTCGCTTAAATCTGCCTGATCATGTGTGGTTTGTGTCGTGTGTCTGCAGCATGATCAGCTGTACACATGGGCAGCAGTCAGTCAGCCTCCTCCATCACTGGAGCGTCTGGAGGGATGTCTGCCAGGACACCTGAAGAACCTGTGGCCCCTGACCAGACCAGGAGCAGAGGACCAGCCCCAACCCAAATATACAGAGGATGGTATGAACACACACACAGAGTATATTAATCAGCTGTGCCACATTTATCATATGCAGCCCTATTGCTCCATGTTTGTCCTTTATTAAAACTTGCTGTAAAGTTGTGACATCCAGG